>JARHVA010000326.1:3980000-3995000 GCA_037957365.1 Torreya grandis | reverse complement strand
TCTACATGCACTATAAATTTATAATTATGATAAATATATTGTAGGTGAAGTGCTCTCTCTAGATTTGAGTTGGTATGGGAGAAAATATAGATAAATAAGATAGAGAAAAGGGCAGCTAGGCATGTCACTTTTTCCAAGCGAAAGAAGGGTTTGGTGAAAAAAGTGTAGGAACTCTCCATTTTGTGTGAAATAGATATAGGTCTTATCATATTTTCTATAATGGGGAAGCTCCTTGAGTTACCTATTGATATTGTTTGGTTATGAAACTCCACATCCAAATTGTGCTCTGAATAGTATGCATCGTTGAGTCAAGTCATGGAAGGCTTGAAATAAAACCTAAGATTTCTCAACTACCCTTTTTCTTGAGGTCGGTTGTCTTGGATATTGTCCATCAAAAGGAGAAGTCTCCTTCCAAAGCACACTAAAAATCATTATTTACTTCTTTCAACTGCATGTCCATTTGAAAACAACCACATCAGAGATTGAAATCATAGCTTCTAAACAAAAATTTATACAATGTCAAAGCAAAATTAAATAAAAAATAAATTTGGCATAAATGGTAGTATGAAAGATCCACAATTTTTACATAACCACGCTACAGAATTCAGATCTAAATCTTCCCTAGCAATGCAAAAAAGTACACAAAAGTATACATAATACAAGGTTTTGAAGATGTCTATTTTTTTATTATTTTTGGGTCACTTGGAATCATATGAGACAACCATGTGTCCTCAAATAGACTACACGTGCCTTACTACTGATAACTACTACATAACATAGTGCATTATTTATGTATCGGGCCACTTTAATTCAACATTTAGAAACATATCCAAACCAAATTTGATGCAATAAAAAAATATTTTATTTCTCATACAGATATGTATGCATATAAGAATTAGGTAAAATTAATATTAATATAATAAAACCAAAATTGATGTAACAAAAAAATATTTTATTTCTCATACAGATATGTATGCATATAAGATAGGTTGTAATATGATGTGTAGTGGATTTGATGTGGAAAATGGATATGCCAATATTGTAATGTCAAATATTACCACAATAAAGTTAATTATACCCGCTACTGACATGTAACATGGTCCCAAACTACATCAATGTGAAACTCAAATAAATGTTGTAATGTTGATGATGTGGGGACAAGAAATTAAGGTCTTATAGTCTATATTGTAGCTTTTATTAATCTATATTCGCAATATATTGACACCTAGACTAGTTACATCAGGATTAAGTATATATGGGAATGCCATACTCATACTCTTGGAAGAAAAAATAGCTGCAATTAGATATTATATTTTTAAACATCTTATTTATCCCTATTAGTAAAAAAACATAAAATCTAAGGGAACACTAGTTAGGGAGGATATGTTTTGAAAAAAATATTGAAAAAAATATTATATTATTTTTGCTTAACGTTTCATTACAAAAAATGAGATGGTAGTTGTTATGGGTTTGAAGTGAGATAAGACTACCGATTTACACTCCTCACTTTACCAAAAAATAATATATAATATAAATAATGTATAATAAATTGTTTAATAAATATAATATAACTATTATTTGTAATATAATATATTATAATAAATATATGTTATATTATTAGATTAATATTAAATATTTTATATTATATAATAATATGTTATTAAATTAATCTATTATAATATTATAATTTTTTAAATTAAAAATTTGTATATATATATAATCCATCATACCACCATAGCGTTAGGAGAAAGTATGCAAAAATTAGTGGGGATTTGAACCCAACTCCACCATAAAACTTAAAATTGGCATCACTTGTATTCCTAGTGATAATTTTACCTCTCCTCCATTCGACAAATAAAGAGAAATGTTCACTATTGTTATGAATACAATCATTTTTATTGGTGTGATTGAGAAAGATAATGAGAAAATCATGTAAATATTTATATACATATCTATTTGTATATGGAAACTTGTATCCATATATATTTTTATATAATAGTCTCAGTGCACCTTGATTTCTTTCACCGCTTTCATGTACTATATGGTCTTACCCTTATAAACCACTTCTTTATTTCTCGAGCTCCAAAAACAATATATACTATAATTGCTTAATAAATATAATATAAGTATTATTTGTAATATAATATATTATAATAAATATATGTTACATGTTATATTATTAAATTAATATTTTATATTATATAATAATATGTTATTAAATTAATATATTATAATACTATAATTTAAAAAAATTAAAAATTGTATGTATATATAATCCATCATATCATCATAGCATTAAGAGAAAGTATGCAAAAATTAGTGGAGATTTGAACCCAACTCCACTATAAAATTTAAAATTGGTAGTGCTTGTACTCTCAGTGGTAGTTTTACCTTTCCTCCATTCACCAAATAAAGAGAAATATTCATTATTGTTACAAATACAATCATTTTTATTGGTGTTACTGAGAGAGAGAGAATAGAAAAATCTTGTAACTATATATATATATATACACATGCATCCATATTCATTTGTAAATAATAATTTCAGTTCATATTGAATTCTTTCACTGCTTTCATGAACTGTATGGTCTTGCCCTTATCTACCACTTCTTTATTTCTCAAGCTCATAATGAAACATGAGATGCCACTCATGCACAACTCATTATCATCCCATATGAAGTAACAAACTACATCTTTTTCCATCATCACCTCCATTAAAAATATCCAATTATTGTTAGTTAATGTTTCATTCATAAAAAGTAAAATGTTTCCTACGATCATTGATTTCACATGAATTACTCCTACTAATTCACACTTTTTCATTTAAACCCTATTTACCAAAAAATAAATATTATATCCATAATTATTTAAAAAATTCTACTTTACTAAAAAAAAAATATTATATCCTTTTCGACATAAACTTACACCTTTAAAGTAACTGCTAATATATTTATTGGTATGTGCAAATTCCTTGTAGTAGTAAGTTTGTTGAATGGGTGAACTTCATATAAAGTTTTGTAAGATATTGGATTCTGCATAACAAAACCTTTAGTCAATTGATGAGGGCATAAGCTTATGCTTCATTGTTGGAGGCCTTATCAAATAGTCATGGTTATATTTGTTTGGATTATGAAATTAATTAGAATGTTTTTTCTATTTAATTTAATATGTTTTAATTAAAAAAATAAAGAAGATTAGAGATTTTGTATATATATATATATATATATATATATATATATATAAATAAATAAATAAATAAATTGTTTTTATATAGATTAGGTGTATATAACATTTTTTTGGTTTCATATTAAGTATTGAGAGGTATATATTTTCTAAATTTGTTTGGGGCATGATCCTAACATCAATCTTAAGATATCTTTTAAGATTTGTATTTTGGTAGATAGTTACGTAATACTTTTTACACTATCATCTTCACTATTAGACTACAACTTATTTAATTATTTATTAATTTTTGAAAAAAATTGTATATATTTATTTATAATTTAATATTTGAAATTACCAACCATAATCCATTATGTTTTTAAAAAAAAAAAAAAAAACTAAAAATAATATTAAAAACTTGAAGAACATAATTATGGATTAATAGACGATAAAAATTAATTTTATAGAGTTTGAATAAACACGATCTAATTTTTTTATAGGTTTGAAAAAACATGATCTAAAACGTACTCACGGTAACCCAAAAATAATATGAAATTGCATTTTAAAGACAAATTTTATAACAATGTCAGGATGTCGGACGTCATTATATATACAATTTAAAAAAATCAAATTGTAAGAATCTGAAAAATGCCGTCTGTGAAACCTCTTTAGCCAAAAAAATTACCATACAGTGAGGTTTTTAAAAACCTATTTTCAAAAAATCAATTTAATTTCTTAAAGTTTGTAAAAACATAATTTTTTTCTTTGCCGCACTTGGTTTATTCGAATATTTGTGGTGAAAACATACAATTTCCAATTAATCTTAAATACTTAAAAAAGCCACATCTAATCATAAGTTTTAAAAAAAATGCATGGTTAAGGTTGTATTTTCACTATGTTTTTGGTTGTATATGGTTTTTGATGTATACACTATTCATGGCTACAATAAAAATTGTAAATTGTAGTCATAGAATTTTCCTATATATGGTTTTCCTAATACAAATTTTAATTTTTGGAAAATTAATAATGGGTGGGTGGCTCTTAGTGGCTCGACTCTCCGGGGTTTCTTGAATCAATTATGTGCTATAGGTAGTAAATGCTCATTCTCTATATATGTCAACAACTGCACTGTTCTCAAATAGATATATAGGTTGCTCAACCAACTCCCAACTAGATTTTGGGGACTTGATTTAAGGTGGGTTGGTCATCAATTACAGGTGACCAAGGTGATGGGACCCACTTTGCCCTATCTATATATGGGGGATGGCCCCCTAAAGATTCTAGATAGATGGCGACTGCAGGTGATGGATGCTCTCCAAGTGATGGATCAGAATGCTAATAACTACTTAACTATATAAATTGGGATGGAACTTACTCGATTGACTATATACATTTCTGCAGGGAGATAGAGAGGAATGCCATTTTTGTATGTCGAGAGATAATTGGGCAAACATGCATGGACTATGGGGATAGACCCTTCTCGTGATATGATGGTGATTCGAGATTGATGGCCCACCCAAGATAAGATTGGCACAACCTTCATAAGTCGGCCCTACTTTATACTCTATAATATATCACCACGCCCATACACATAGATACATCGTCTTGTCCATTGTTCTAGATGGAGATGAATAGCATCTAGCAATTCACCGCCTATATATAGGGCAATCTCCCTCTCCCCTCTCCCCTCTCTATATAGATTAGATGATTGACTGACTATATGGAGAGTTAGATAGAGTTTAAGTTATATACAAAAGGCCACCCTATAGATAGATAGCCCCCATTCCCCCTCCCCCTCCCCCTTTATATATAATAGAATAAAATAGAATATAATATAGATGGGATAGATAAGGCTTGGGAGGAGGGGTAGATACATATAGTTTTTTTGGCCTATCCCTATATATTAGAGGATGAGGATAGGGAACCCAGATGGATGCTCATATATATATATATATATATATATATATATATATATATATATATATATATAGAGGGCTCACCCCTCGCCAGATAGATAGGGCTCTCCCTCCTCCCCTGTTGTTTCGGTTAGGGACCTATCTATATCTATATTTATATGGTGCCCCTATATCTATCCATCCAGATAGATAGATAGGGCTGCCCACATCTAGAATCAATCTCTATAGATGAGTAGAAAGATCTAGATGGGGGGCGGGGGGGGGAGGGCGAAGGGTGAGCGGGGTGCATCTATCTATCCACTATAGATAGAGGGTTGCCAAAGAACTATATACAACAAAAAAATATATATATAGTCGAGATGGGGTCTAATATCTCTTTTTTTGGAGACAAGGCACCCAAATAATATATAGGCGACCCTATCTAGATATATTCTATATGGAGGTGGGCGCCTATATAAATATAAGATAAGGACGCATACATAAATAACCTCGATCTCTTACACATACAACAGATACAATTAATGTGATCTATTCCAAATAAATATAAACTCAAGACAACAACTATACTTGTAAACATAGATTTCTCAAAAGTCAACTTTCCATTATCAATGTTTTCATAGAATACATCCTTACCATTAAAAAACCTAATAACATTTGATATAAATCCCACAGCGCATAGATCTTGTTTTAATATCCACTCTTTTCTTGCCCGCATCGTGTTCGACTTTTCAATAAACATAGCGAGCCATATAATGCACTGTTAAAGCCTTTGCCAATTGTTCAATGATTGTCGAGAGCCTGTTAACATGTTGGAAAAAATTAACACGGAAAGCTTAGTTAAGGATAATAAAATAATATTTCGCCAGCCCCAATCCCTCTTTTTATTATGGATTATGTTTGTAGACTACATTACATTAAAGAAAGAAAGGAAGTGGTGGATTTTTGAAAAGAAATTAGCGAGTGACGTGAAGGTGATTAGAGATACATAGGATGCGTTGTTCGGTGTACAATTTTCTTTGGATTGCAGGGGACATGAGCAGAAGGGCAAGCATGCAATGGCAGTTGCAATGAGAGGGAGAGGGAGATTCTAGAACCTCAACTTGCGCCTGCATATACGTGACGTACTTGATCGCCTCCTCCAGCATTCTGGCTGTGTCAAGCTTGGTCGATCCTGATCCCGGAATTAAGCTCTCCAGCATCCTCAATTTATGGCTGATGCTTTGCCTTCTGGCACGAGCTGCAATACTCTGAGCCTGAGCCTGAGCCTGAACGCCACATTTGGACTTGTACCCTGTTACCACACAGTCCAGACTTTCACATTGCCCACTCCCACTAATGGCCCTCTCCATCTCCATTTCCAACTCCATCTCCATCTCGCCCTCCCCATTATCATTATTACTCTTACCGATACCGAAACCAATACCAATACCTTCAGATCCTTCAAATATAGACTTAATATAAACATCCATATTCATTTTCTGTGGTAAAACGAACAACTCGGTCGTTTAAAATGGTTGTAGAGGAGAGAGAATGAGAATGAATGATCGCAAATAATAGCAGAGGTACTTAAAAGTGTGTTTAATTATCAAATATAATTATAATTTGGACGCTGTACAATGTGCATGAATGATATAAGGACAACCGTTATATGGCTAAATATCTAATATCTTGCGCACGCACGCCATGCGGTGAACAACATAATAATTAATATAACTATCATGCTTGTAACTTATTTGACAATCATGAAGAACAGATTATTATAACGATACTAAAAATCATATACACTATACTAAAATTACTGTTTTTATTTTATTTTTTTTAGATTGAAAATGATGTTAACATTATTAGTCCCGAAGGGCTATCTAATGCATTTGCAGAGCTTTAAAACATGATTTTTCCATTTTTATCCTTCCAATTACATCATGTTGATTTGCGTGGTGAATAGAAACCCTAAAGTTTATACAAAGCTATTAACAAGGTTTTTCTCATGTTTTTAACAATGAGAATAGAAAATAATATTTGCAGTACTATCATTCGTCAAAAGAATTACATGTTAGGGAACATCTCATGTCTCCCCAAGCACAATAATCATTCTCTGCCAGCACTACACATAGCTGTTTGTTTTAGGTTAATGGGTGTCCCATGCTACAGACGACATACTTGTGTGGATGGAAAGGGCGGTGGCATTTCAGTGCATTCTAAATGGCAGTGCTGGGATGCTACTTCCAGGTATATGCATAGAGGAGGGAATGATAGGTCTGCTGATATTACAATGTTTGCACCATTTAGGGTTTGTTGGATCAAATATGGTATGGGTTCCTTAAATACTAGGCTGTTTGACATCTCTGTTTTACTTGACCATCATCTCCTTTGTTTTCATACCTTGTAGTTATTTTGGGGTTTGTTTTGCCCGCTAGAGTCTTTAATTTCAAGATTTTCTTATTGATGTTTGTACTTTAGACAATGATGATCTGATCTTGCCTTGTATTAATGATTTACTTAGAGCAATTTTTGTTAGGCCTGCTGCTTAATGCTATGGACGTGTTTAAAAAATATTTACATTTGTACAGCTCTTTCTGAGGATTTCTCTCCCAATCTTCTGATCACAAGCTAAAGATATCTATCCTGCCATATATGGATAAATCATTTCGTATACCATTGTTAGACAATATATCTTCTAGCTTCCCACCATATCTCACATCTCGATGCATTGGCTCTCCTCTTAATATGGGGTTTCCACTATATTTACTGCTATCCTACATTTTTCTCATCTCCATATGTATGTGTAATGTCCTTATCTCAATAGTCGTATAAATTGAATTTTCATGGCAACTGTGAACATAATCCTGGCAAGGCAAGAACCCGTGGCATCATCAGATACAATCATGGCTGGATGTGTAATTCTTGCTTGTCTTAGTTGCCTTTGGGTTTGTTCTCGTAATGTCCCTATTTTTATAGCAATTCTATAGGGACTCCAACTAGAAATTACAAATGAGGTACATCATTAAATGATTGAAGATGATTTTTTTGACTTTGCCTTTGGGTTTGTTCTCTTAATATGCCTATGATATTGGTTGTGATCAATTTTTTTGTTAAATAAATTCTTGACTTGGGTATGGCACAGGGTCCACTGATCAAAACAAACTAAAAATGTCTAAGGCATAAAAAAGGTGGTTTACTATGATTCAATTATAGAGTCAGATTACATTTCTAAAATGGTTTGAAATGGGAAAGCATAATATGTCAGTGGCCAATTTTTTTGCATGATAGTAAATTATTGACTGATCTGCTACATAGGGTCCCCTCCTTAGGACAACTTAATAGTGCATTTGGCATGAAAACCGATGTTTACTTTGATCTAATAATGTTTACATGATTCAATTTTTAAATGCCCTGAAATGGTAGAGGATATTATGCCTATGATATCCACTGTAACATTTTTATCTGTGATAGGATTCTTGATTTGTAATTGTGTGCTGCACAGGATTCTCTAATTAGGACAACCTAACAATCTCTATGGCATAAAAAATTAAGCCTACCTTAATTTAAAAATAATGTCATATTTCACTTCTAAAATGCCATGAAATGGCAAAGTATTCTATGTTTTTTGTTGTAACTCTATTTGAAAGAAGTTATTTCTCCATGCCTTAATATGGATCTTAACTATTCCATGCTTGTTATAATGTGCAGATCAGTCATTGAAGTTCGAAATGGGTTGACATTTCTGGACTTGATTGTCAGCCAAATAGAGGTGAAACTTTTATTTTGAGATTCAAATGTCTCTCTACATTTGATGAAAATGTCTTAGAATGTTATTTTTAAAAATATTAGCATTTCATTTTGGTTGCAAATTTGTTGATAATTCATTTGTCTCAACTGTTATTGCAGTCTCTAAATAACAAGTACAAGTGTAGATTTCCATTGGTACTCATGAATTCATTTAACACACATGATGATACAATTGAGGTAAAGTATAATGTTTTTGTTATTGCCTTAGCTATATTTTCTTGTTGACAATTCTTATAAGCATTTGTGGAATTTTGAGTCTGCACTTGTGATTTTTTATAGATTGTACAAAATTAATCTGACTCAAACATTGACATCCACATGTTTAAATAGGTTAGAGACACGCACCAACAGTTTTATTGGATGATATTATTTAAATTGATTTTTTTTAGGCTTCTTTTTCCATTGTTTTCTCTCTTTGGAATTTTCATATTATAATGGTTGTTTGTCATTAGAGTAAATATCCATGCATGGTTGCAGATACTCTGACACCTTGGCCATGTAAAGGTCGGACATACAAAGATGGATGGTAAATTTCTCAACATTGTATTATTATTATTTTTTTTAGAGTTTCTAGTTTATTTTTCTATATTGGTCTTTTATAGTTATACTGCATAAAGGCTTTTGAGCTTTCCATTGTTGTGTCAAATTTTAAGTAACACTTACAATCAAATAGTTAGAGTAGGATCCACCCTTTCTTCTTCTTTCTTTGATGTTTCTCATAGGATTTTGGTTTATTCTTATAATAAAGATGTTAGAAAACCATATTTTAAGAATTTAATCTATGCCAATAGGTGAATCTAATGGTTGGGGGAGAGGGGCAAGGTGTGGGTAGTGGGATTGGAGGGAAGCTGATCTACATTTGGGCAAGCAACCCTCACAATATAGGGGCCTAAGGGCCTAAATGAAGGGGCTAAAAGGACCCCATTAAACCACATCACCATGATAGCAAAAGCATTTTAATCCACATACCGATAGAATCACTAAAACTTGGAGACACATAACTTGGGGTTAGGTATACTTTTCATAGATGGGCATGCATCTCGGAAATTCAGAGATGTGTAGAAGTTATCTCCTACTTCAGAGGATGTCTCTAGCATGCAGGGGTTATCCCCTAGTATCTCCTTATAGATTCAGATTAAAAATGTCTAGGGCATAAAACATGTGGTTTACTATGATTCAATTATATATTCAGATTACATTTCTAAAATGGTCTAAAATGGTGAAGCATAATATGTCAGTGGCCATTTTTTTGCATGATAGTAAATTCTTGATTGGTCTGTTGCATAAGATCCCCTCCTTAGAACAACTTAATAGTGCCTTTGGCATGAAAACCAAAGTTTTATTTGATCTAATAATATTTACATAATTCACTTTTTAAATTCCCTAAAATGGCAGAGGATATTATGCCTATGATATCCACTGTAACATTTTTATGTGTGACAGGATTCTTGATTTTTAATTGTGTGTTGCATAGGGTCCTCTACTTAGGACAACCTAACAATCTATAAAAAATGGAGCCTACCTTAATTTAATAAATGTCATATTTCACTTCTAAAATGCCTTGAAATGGTAGAGTATTCTATGCTTTTTATTGTAACTCTATTTGAAAGAAGTTATTCCTACATGCCTTAACATGACTCTTAACTATTCCATGCTTGTTATAATGTGCAGATCAATAATTGAAGTTCAAAATGGGTTGATATTTCTAGAATTGATTGTCAAACTAATAGAGGTGAAGCTTTTATTTTGAGATTCAAATATCTATCTACATTTGATGAAAATGTCTTAGAATGTTATTTTAAAAAATCTTAGCATTTCATTTTGGTTATAAATTTGTTGATAATTCATTTATCTCAATTGTTATTATAGTCTCTCAACAACAAGTACGAGTGTAGAGCTCCATTGGTACTCATGAATTCATTTAACACACATGATGATAAAATTGAGGTAATGTATAATGTTTTTATTATTGCCTTAACTACATTTTTTTGTTGACAATTCTTATGAACATTTGTGGAATTTTGAGTCTGCACTTGTGAATTTTAATAGATTGTATAAAAGTACTCTAACTCAAATATTGACATCCACATGTTTAACTAGGTTAGAGACATACAGCAACAGTTTTATTGGATGCTATTATTTAAATTAATTTTTTGCAGGCTTCTTTTTCCATTATTTTCTCTGTATGGAATTATCATGTTATAACGGTTGTTTGTCATTAGAGTAAATATACACACATGGTTGCAGATGATCTGACACCTTGCACGTGTAAAGGTTGGACAAAAAATTATGGATGGTAAATTTATCAACATTGTATTTAAAATTTTAATTTGGAGTTTTTGGTTTATTTTTCTATTTTGGTATTTTATAGTTATACTACATAAAGGCTTTTGAGCTTTGCATTGTTGTGTCAAATTTTAAGTAATCACTTAAAATCAAACAATTAGCTTAAGATCCACCCTTTCTTTTTCTTTCTTTGGTGTTTCTCATAGAATTCTAGTTTATTCTTATAATAAAGATGTTAGACAACCATATTTTAAGTATTTAATCTATGCCAATAGGTGAATCTAATAGTTGGGGGAGAGGGGTAGAGTGTTAGTGGTGAGATTGGAGGGAAGTTGATCCACATTTGGGCAATAAACCCTCAAAATATAGGGGCCTAAAGGCCTGAACAAAGATTTTGAAAGAACCCAAAGCACCCATCAAGCCACATCACCATAAGAGAAAAAATATTTTAATCCACATACCGATAAAATCATTGAAACTTGGAGACACATAACTTAAGGTTTGATATAATTTTCATAGATGGGCATGTATCTTAGACACTAAGAGTCATGTAGAAGTTATCTCCTACCTTAGAAGATGTCTCTAGCATGTAGGGGTTGTCCCTTAGTATCTCCTTATGCCTTAATTGCATCTGATTTGAGAAATAAAGAGACAAAAGTAAATGAAATGCATTAAGCCTTAAAAGATGTCAAGATCCCAATATTTATTAGTAACTTAAACAAACAAAGGAGTGGGACATTTTTAGAGCATGCAAAATATCTCATCATGATTTTGAAGAAAAAATAGAGCAAGACTAAAAATTTTGCGAGCTTTGGGAGCGTAGGTTTACAAGGATGATTATGACATAGTAGAGGACAAATAGAGGAAAAACCTCTTTTCCATTTGTAATGGAGGATTTCACCATAATTATCTTACTTAAATTTGGATTAATGGGTGAATTAACTCTAATTTTGATAAATTAAATATAATATAATAGAGGTTATTTTTGAGGCTATAAGAATATGACACATGGCAGATCTCAATTGCTTCACAATCTCATAGTCCTAACCTAACTCACATGATTCCAAGGAAATCATAAAATTGTGAGTGATAGAGATCATGATGTGTGGTTGTTACAACTAACTCACAAACTCACAACACTTAGTCACCATGCCAATTTCATTTAAGCCATGAGAGTTTGAAATCATGAACACATAGGCATTGAGAAAGAGCTTGGACACATTGTAACTTTAAATGTAGAGAGAGCATGATAATTCACCATGTGGACTTAGAAAGTGTACTCAAACTTGTGACTAGCCATGAAGTAACACGATGGTGATACATTATGTCTCGATAAATTATATGCAAGCATAAAACTGCATCCAAGCTTGAATTTTACATGAGAACAAAAATTTGACAAGTCACAAGTAGGATGTGAGTACATAGTGAGTAGAGTGATAATAACACAAATTTGAGTAGACAAACTTAAGTACATGCCAACTCAACTACTAAGATTGAAACTATTAAACTAAACATAGTTTTGGTTGTATGTTGATCAATCTGTCAAGTTTAATTTGTGGCACTATTTAAATTCCCTCAAGCCAAAAAAATAGGTGATTCAATAATTGGAAAATTTTAATTTTATAATTATATAGAGGGTCTCAATATGGAAAAAATTAAAGTATAACCATTTTACAGGTTTTTAGATGTTTCAGACTCAATGGTGAGTTCTATTTTATCCTTGAATCAACTTATATAAGTTTTTAATCTCATAGGTCCATAACCCATAGGTTTCAATATCATAAATTGACATGTGTTAATGTTATCATAATGCAACTATCTTAAAAATAGTATAGATTAATTATGGATGTTGTCATGAGAATAGTATCGTGCAAGCATGTGTATATATATATTGTGTGCATGTAAATCTATATCATTTTTCCATCATGCCCTATTGTCTCATAAATATAAATTTTGTATTTTTTTTTTAGTAGCCAATGAGGGTGTTACACATTGGTATTAGATCAGGGTTCAATACTTTTAGCATTTTGTAACATCCATTCATTCTATTAAGTTATGATAATAATTAAATTTTAAATTTGTTAAGAAATATTTCTCTTTCACAAATAAGATAATCATATTTTCTCTTGTATTTTAGGTATACAAGATGAATTGTGATCAGAATGGATGGGGAAAAGAGCATTAGCCTTAGATTGTAGTTATCTTATGCAGGGAATCTTCTAAAATTAGAGAACATGTTATACTAATGAGGCTCATTGATTTGGAAATGCTTGCAGTGCTTAGATACCTTATGGATAGGATGCCTCCACGACAAAATAAAGGAATTGGAACAAATCATGAGCCATTTTATGAGAAAGAGTGTGAACATAGTGCTCATCGAGAGAGATATCCCATCCTAGTTCCTAGAAGAGAACCAAAATAGCTCATGGAAATAATGGCATGCATCAAATCAAGGACATGATCACCAATGAACTAAATAAATTAATTCCTCCAAATTCTAATGCACTATGGCAGCAAGGTTGAAGCTAGGCTAGTGGACATGAAATGTTATTTTGGACTTCGATACTTTTCCAATAATAACATTTTACGTCCACTAGCCTAGCTACGATACTTTTCCAACAATAACAAGGCCAGGGTCACTATTTTTCAGTTGATTTCTGAAGAATCCCTATGATGTAACTAACAAGAGAGAATGGATAACCTCAACATCTCCACCATCACTTGGGAGAGGTTTGAGAAATTGTTTTGACACTACTATTTTTCATATACTTACTTCAATGACAAAATCAATAAATTCATAACATCAAGAAAGATGAGAAAACTATGGAATATTTTTAGACACCAAAGAGGCCTAATTGAATCAAAATTGATCATAGTTAGTAAATTTAAGTAAGTTATTTGCATCAATAAAATTAACTAATCCTTAAAATCACCTCTGTATAGGTATATATAGGCATAGTAGTAGTAACACATATGCTCTTGTGGCATCCAACATCCTATTACAACATAAAAAATTCATATACATTATTTAGATTTATATATGAAAAATAATTAAATACCTTTTAAATTGTACAAATATTTAAAATTTAACAAGTCTGATAATTTTTTTCAATAAGTAAAATGTGAAAGCTACCTAGGAAGTTGTAGCCAAGGTGTCCAGATTAAATGCATATGGCTGAAACATAGTGAGGTTGATATCATCTAGGCCCATGGAAATACCACCATGAGTGGGTTGTATGATATCCTCCTCCTCCTCAGGTTTAATGCATATAATACCACATGATTTGAAATAGTGAGCTCATTAGGTAGCAATGCTAGATGAATCCTCACCATGTCCACCCTCGCTAGTAGGAATATGAGATATCTAGCTTGTATGCTGAACGAGGGTGTCAGTAAGATCCTTAACCACATGTAAAGTATCAATATCTACAATGTCCTTGAATGTAGAGGGTAGGGTCTCAGGAGGATGTGGTTTGTCAATACATACTCTCACAAGCTGATTAGGGGCATGATGTTCACCTGACCTATCCTATGCAGAGCTCTTTCCTTTACCAAAGAACTCTTAAAAATCAAAATAGTTTGGAACTTCATTCAGCACAAACTCAAAATATAATTTCTCAAAAAATACATCAAGACCTCATTATTGTTACAAGGTTAGTGATCAAAGACCAACCACCATTGGTCCCAAAAAGTCTATTTGATCAAATCATGAGTGCACCAGTGTATTGGAATACATTTGGCCATCACATCTAGTGACACACTAGTTTTCCCATCAATGAATAGAGCACAAATTTGGGCTTTGATTATATTTTTATCTTTCATAGTGGCTACAGATAATTTGTTGGAA
>JARHVA010000326.1:3967500-3975000 GCA_037957365.1 Torreya grandis | reverse complement strand
AAAGATGGTAGGTAACAAGACTAGCACACAATTTCATTAGGGGATGTTCATGGTTATGAACATCATATGTGGTGGGAAGAAACATATAGATTATGGTGATATCATAAGTGATACCCTGAATCAAGAAAAAACCAACGTAGAAGTAACAAGATATTTCTATATGAATTCTTGCTTGTTTTTTCATTCGTAGCTCAAAGAGTCTACCAATGCAGGCCCATCAACTAAAATTCATGAATTATACTCATAATTAACCCAAAAATAAAGCAACAAACATTTTAATGATTTCAATGACACCTTCACCATGATAGTTATACATACATTAGATGAAGATTGGGGGGAAAGAATTTTAAATAAAACAACAAATCTCATATCACAATATGGGAACTACTTCATTGAATTATAAAATCATCCTATTTAGAATGAGAATATTCAAAGGCTACCCCTTGATACGTATAAGGTTGGGAAACAACAAGATATTGATGATTGAGATGTGTAGGCAAAATTTTAAGGTGCATAAGTGATGTAGGAAAAAACACATGGTAGATGTTGTATTTCCAATCACCCTAGGTCATTATACATGAAAAAATTCCACATATGCTCATAATATTGAGTCATTAATTACCCATTTCACAATGTATCCTCACACACGTATAGCCTCTTTCAAAAACAAAGGATATGTGAAAGATCACATTAGAATTAGTTCCTCTTATGTGCACAAACCACATATAGAAGACAACTAGGATGATTGTATAGACGAATATAAAATTTTGAAATAAGATTTGGGTCAACAAAGTTTGAGAAAAATCAAATCCTTAATTAACACTTGGGTACTAGAAGAAATGGTAGATGATAGGAGTGATTTTATCAACCCATTTTACACTAAGATTCTCATAGCCTCACATCTACTAATAATAAATTGGTCTACATGAGAGATGATAGATCTATAACTTTGAGCCAAGATAGTATTGGAAATATCAATGAAACAGTTCAATGAAAAGCTTATAGCATTGGAGTAGGTGACTCAAGAAGATACATAACCTCAGAACCACTAAGGAAACCTCTTGTATCAGTCCCTAAATCATATGGTATAGGTGTTGGAGATGGAGAGGACCTAAATTAACCCAAACAGTCATGTAAGAGCCATGGAGAGGATTCAACTATAGTAAGGAAGTTATAGGCCAAAAATTTAGTTCAACTACAATCAGCTTCTTCCCTTGGTGGTGATTCTTATTTTTTGATTTACAACACCATAAAACAATACATTGCCTCCTATTAGATATTGAACCAAAAATTAGATGCTTGTATTATTGTAATTCCCACACCTCAGGCATCAATGTATCCTCTTCCTTCAACTTCTCCTCAAGTACCACCTCTACCACACTCTATGTTGCTAAGGAAGACTTCATTTCCATCTATTCTATTTTATTCTAGTAAATAGATGGTGAGCTTTAATGACATAAATTTCTAATGGATACAACCATTGTTGGGAAAGAATAAGAGAATAATTGAAGCATAATTTCCTGATTTTGATGTAGTGACTAACCTTCTCTAAATAAGGCTAAAAATACCTCAAGGTTAGTATCTGACCAATCTAGAGTTTAGTTTATTGAAATTTCTTAGCCTAATGTAGAAAAGAATTAGGAAATGATGATGTCTAATTATACCCTCAAAAGAGTATAATTTGGTGTAGCCACTCAGGAAAGTGATGTACATAACCTCAAAGAGACTGCAAAATATTGATTATGAGTTTTGAGTATGATGAAATAACTTAGTATTAGTTGAAGGATTAGATTTGAAAACTATTAGGTTATAGAAACTATCTATATAATCCAGTGGAGGAGCCAACTCAAGCTTTTGGTATTATAAGAGAGACGATATCAACTATAAGAATATATAATAGTTATGGGAAGCATCTTGAAGCTTGGGTTGAAAAATTATTTACATATTGTTTAATATATATTGAAGAGATGGCAAAGTTTTATGATAAGATTGAGTTAGAATAAAATAATGTTTATCAACAAAATCATTTCCATCAAAAGGAACTAAGCATATGGGAAAGTGTAAAAATGAGACATTGATTAAATGTTAGCTATTAATGTAGAGTTATTAGTCAAAGCTTGAATTTTTTATAAAAGAGAAAATGATCTCTCATGATTGGTTGGAAATAATTATCCACAAGATGAAAGTATTGAATAAAGGTATGAAATATTTAAAAAAGTAGTAGTAGATTGGAGGAGACAAGAAGATATAAATTTGATCAAACATGGAAAGTTTGCATTTCAATTTTATCAAAGAGGATGATTCCAGTTAGTATATTGTGAGTGAGATAAAGAATAAATTTAAAAATCTATTCAAGGAGAAATTGATCAAATACACTATATTAAATGTTGTATTCATGAATGTGCTCAGTGAAATTCACACCTCTCTTGAACAGTTGAACTCCAAGTTGGACAACTTAATCAAAGTCCCTAATATGATGATACTGATATTTAATAGGTGGATAGTACACTATAAAAATACAATAGATCCCAAAGAAAATTCAATTGCAGAAGTAGTGAGATACTTAATAATGTTCAAAACATCCCAAGATAATAGAAAATTTGTTAGCCAAATGGTCACTTTGCTACCATATCCATCCAAAATAAATTCTTCTATAGGGAAAACATCTTAAGGTGTATCCCATTTATTTTATAATTTTATTCTCCTTATATTTTGGGAAAGTCCTATTTTTATTTTGTAAAAATATGAAAATGAATTTAAAATAAAATAGGACAATAATGAGAATATGAATGATCAGTCCATTCCCTCCTACATATATAAATAGGATAATGACATTTGTACAAGGGCTGTTTTGTGTTCATTATAATTTTGCGTAAAAGGAAGAAGAAGGAAACTTTTTTTTCACTCTTCCATTGGGAGTTAAAAGGAGATTGAAAAACTTTGTCTTGTGTAATTTATGTCATGCATTTTTATTTGTAGATGTGTTATTATTAAGTTTAATAAGTCTCTCTCAATCCTTAAGCTATACTTGTTTTTTTCCTATGTGCTGCGTGTGTGGTGCTCGCGAAGTGTATGAAGGCTGATAGTCTTTTAAACTATCAAATTAAGGTTACATTTCATTTTTCATGCATAGGATAAGATCTACGTTTGGTTTTCCATATATGATTGTTCATCTTCCTTATTTTCTATTTTTATTTTAAAATTAGAATTCAATATCAAATTCTATATATAATTATTGTGATTTGTTTATTTTAGTTTTATGTTTTCAATAAAGTAAATCTACCATTAGAATAGAGGAGGGAATTTGTTCCATTCATTATTAAAAAACATTATATTTTACTTTGTGCCAAATATTTTTATAACACATGGATCTTTATTTGTATGGATCTTGACTTGTTGTGTGACATTTGATTGCTCATTTTGTGTGGCTCTTTCTTTGTGTGATATTTGATTGTCCACTATGTGTGTCTATTACATTTTATGGAATTAAGTGCTATAATTTAGGTGTGATTTATTGTGTGTGTCATGACCACCATATTATGTGTTTGTGAATGGATAAATCTAGGATTATTTGCTGAGTTTGTGGTGTTATGATCCATATCACATTTCATTCTATTTATGTGTGGTGCTATGATCTATATCATGCATTTTTTTACATAGGTTATTAGTTATTTCTTATATCTATGATGATTAATACTACATGCTTAATATATATATATATATGTGACAATTGTATGTGTTAGGATACATGTTTCATATATGCTTTGATGACACATTCATACTATGATGACATATTATTCACATGTTAGTGTATGGTTGGAAATTATTATATCTTTTTATATAACATGATGCATTTAACTCTTTTATTTTGAGATGAGTAAGTCACAGGATACATTCTTTACCTCAAAAGGGGGGCACATTAGTGGGTCTGTCATAGAGATTGTAGCTTATATACTTAAATAATTTATATTTTGGGCCAGATTACATAATTTTATAAGGCCAAGTTTTAGTTCATATTATCAGTTTGGTTTATATTATGGGACAAATATTTCAGATTGAGACAAATTTGAGGGCATATGGAAAGATATGCAAACATTTATATAGGAAAATAAGAAATAGTTTTCAAATTTATAAAGTTTAGGATAAAATTACATATATATTTTATGACATTCTATATTATATTGGCATAGATGATCAAATTATGGAGCAGGAACATTATTCATACACGTACTATTATAATTTTTTTATTTTTGAGTTAGCATTGGTGGTATTGAAATTAAGAAATGTAACATTTTGAAAATATAAGTTTGTCTAAAATGGTTGAATCACCCTTACATGAGCCTAATAGGATCCCTATTTCATTTTGAGGTTTAAGACGAATTAAATGAGTAGTGTAATTGAGATTATATGCCACTCAATGGCCTAACACTACTCCTTCATGGGGGTTGGTACATTTATTTCTAAACCCACAATTTGAATAATAAAATTTTACTTATAACATAATCATCCCATGAAAACCTCCATTGGTCATGATCACCCCTAATCTCTAATGCTTTGGAAGGAATCACATCTCCAACACTTCAGAGGGTAACATGGTTCACACACTTACAAGTGTAATCCTTCCTTGCTCTTCAAATTTCAAATTTTTCATTAGTCTATTTTATTTCATATATGGACATTGATTACTACATATCTCATTGTAAGTTTTCATGGATCAATCTACACACTTTGGGGCTTATCCCAAAGACAAAGTATGTTTACACACTAAGGTATATGTCTTTGTCCATTTACTTTAGCATTATTTTTATTTTCAATACTAGAATAAAAGGGGAAATTTTTATCCACTAAAATATGGTATTAGACACTTATAAATGTTAATCTTGACCTATATTTACTTTACATGACTTTCACGTACACATTTAGATATTGTATACCCTTATCTTATATCCACTTGCTTTATATATACCCAACCTTCCCAACTTGTTATTAGTCACCTAAAATAATTCCCTAGTTTGTGTCTAACCTATTCATTGTCATACTTATACTATCTCCTAATCATTAGATCATTGTTATTTCATTTTTTAAAACCTCTAGTAATACTTAGAAGACTTTATATTTTTGAAACTATTGACCTCCACTAGATGCATTTGCACACCAAAGAATAATTATTTTCTAGATTAAAATCATCTTTATGGGTCAACCTATATTATATGCATGTTAATGGCATGAGAAGTTACCCAAAGAGTCATAAATTTATACATAATGGGTCTAAGCCTATTTCCTTATCTAACATCCATCAAGCAAGCACTAAGGAATCTTATTCTATTGATTGCACATTGAGAGAGTTTACCTTGAAACTTTTAATCAAAAATAAATCATAAGGATCATGCCCTATCCAAGTCTGAAGCACCTAAGCCAAGTCAAGTTTAGCATTATCTAGTGTTAAAATCCAATCATATGTTTTATTCATAAAGGATCACAATTGTACACTTATACTTAAAGGGAATAACTAATTTCAATTTAATTACCCTCACTAGAGTATTGGATACATAGACAACACTCAGTAATCCATTGGGGAGTGGTTGGGTTCAGCTCAACCCATCACTCTTCCCCATTTTTACAAGTTCACCTAGTGTCTAAAGTGTAAATATGGTTTATAAGTGAAGGAGAAAATATTATATGTAATACGTAGATAATGAGTTCTTGATATCCCATATAAAGATGAGTTACAAGCATGCACAATGGCCTATGACAAAATAATGAAGCACACTTCACAAGGACAAATATGAAAGAATGCAAACATCTCTATTTTGACATAGGTGTCCAAATATTGATGAACTTGTCAAGGTAGATGTAGATACATACTTTATTGATTCTAATGATTCCTAATCTATTTCCATACGTCTTTATCACCTGTACACAATCTTAGTCTTGCACAAACCTGAAAAAAGTTATATATCTAGTAATCCTCTTTGTTTTCCATAAATATTAATATGTAATTATTTAATCATGTTTTGTTTTAGAATTCATATTTGTGTGATATTACTATAGATTATACAATATAAATAATTCAAAATTCTTATAATTATTTAAGTTCATTAATCCAAAATAAAGTAAAACACAAGAAATAAATCATGAAAGCCACTTTTTAATGAACCATGAAGAATAAAGTTTGAGAAAAAGTATAATAATTATTGCATGTAACATGAATGGATATTGACATGAAACATAATGAAAAATTCATTCTCAACTTGACCCAAATAATTGTGAAGGGAAATCAAAGAATAATGAAACATCTAAGAAGTCAATCAAGTACCTACAAGCCAAGAGTAAGTAATAAAAAAGGTAAATATCTCCAAAGAAAAAGAAATCATTAAAAGGCAATAAACCATAAAGGTGTCCTCATATTCATTGTAAATAGTTTTGGTAAGAAGTAGTTTTGAGATTCTCATGATATCATATTTACAAAAATAAGCTTTTTTAAAATTTAATTTACATTCATATCTATTCAAGAAATAGTTAAGAAGGGCCTCCATAAGTATTTATGGTTCCATTTTATTAGTGAGTAGAGAACTAACTCTGACTTATATGAACATGTATGGAACCATTCCAATCATAAGGGGAAATATAGTCCCTTAGGTAGTCATAAAGTATACTTTGGAAGTATAAGTAATGGATTTCACATGCATTAAAATATCAATTTTCCCATATATAATATATACATAATAAGGAGAGTAGAAAAGAGTCCTACATGTGTACCAACACATGAAGGGAGTTGGGGGTGCCATTGTATCAACCCTACAAAGCCAATAATTTTATTTTGAGGGTAAATTTAAATCATTCATATGGGGAAATCATTTCCTCTTTTTGGTTTTAAAATAGGCATATAAGGAGAGTAGAGAAATGATATAATGATATAAAGTGAATTTAGTATTTAAAAATTGAAAATATTATTAAAAAATAAAAAATTGTGTATACAAAGAGAGTAAAGGAAAGGATATGAAGTTATCTCTGTCTTCAAAATTAAAAAAAAAAATAGAAATCATATTTTGTTTGAAATTTTCCTATAAATAATCTTAACCGTATATATACCAATCGACTACTTTAATATGTAATTTTTTGTATACTATTATTTAATTAATAATCATCATATTGAAACATTCCAATAGTAAATAAAAATAAAAAATTAGTTATATCCATACCACAATCACTTTAGATAAAGGTGCCCATGAACATGCGTAACCCATTAAAAATGGAAATAGAGCCCAAAAAAAATGAAACACAGATATATTAATGCTTATAAGATACAAGGTTTTAAGGTATCCATTGAATATTTCCTTAGTTATTGACATAAATAATGAGTGTGCTTAGGTTCAAATTCTTTGAGCCTTGAGAAATATAAGAGCTTAGAAACAACAATGGTGAAGCAAGTGATAAGAATAATTTAAAAAAGGTGGTGTTGCATCATTCATCATCGTGGCCATCACCCCATGAGACTAA
>JARHVA010000326.1:3572500-3962500 GCA_037957365.1 Torreya grandis | reverse complement strand
GGTTTTAAAACTATAGTTGATCCAGGTCTAATTTCCCAAATAAGGGCATAGATGTGATTAAAAACAGAGGCTTCTCATTTTCCAATACAGTTATAGCCTTGATAAAAAGGTACATCTAGCCATTCAAAATAGACCAAGCAAGGCTCTATCAGTTATAAGGCATAAAGAGTTGGTCCTCATTAGAAAACTAAGTAGAAATGGCATGGAATTTTGAGATGAAGACCTAATAGTTGAATAAGGATCATGGAGCATTAAATTATTTTGTAAATCTTTGAAATTGTGCCTTCTTGATAAGATCATGATTCAACATGCTGAAGAATCCTAATCCATCAAGGGTAGTTGGATCTTGTTCAATGTTTTCTATCTACTTAGTTCCTTCTCTCTCATCCATTTTTTATATAAGTATAGGCTTCTAAGCCTTTAAATCATCTTGAAAATCCCTCTCTTGGGCATGACTAGACTCTGCCCAAATCTAATCTTTGTAACCTCTTAAGATAAAAAAGGACTTTTTTCAAATTTTATTATTTTGGTATAGTGTGTCAATGTTAGATTGATTTGCATATGTGGTATAAATATCTCCCTTGTCAAATATCGATCTCACTTAGCTATTAGATTATATTATTTTGTAGATCATGTTTAGTGTTAAATGTCATTTGCTTAAAACTAGCGAGTGGATACATTGACTGGTTATTGACTTGATTATGGCCTCTCCATCACTTCCCTTAAGTTTTTTTTTTATCATTTGGTGAACCTATACATAAATAATAATGCATAAAAATCAATTTAGAGTTACAGATCCAATCTCATTAGTGTTTTTTAGAAGTTTAGATAGAGTGGATGAACAATCACATTACTAGTGCATCACATCCTTTACATGTTTTTATTTATTGTTACCCATTTCTCTCTCCCTTTTCTAGTTAAAAAATTATTTTAGGTGATAGATCTAGAAGGAATACAACCTTCTCCAAAGGTTTGATCCATTATTAGTATACCCATAACCTAGGATCAGTCCCATGTTGGACTAGATTGAGTAAAGACTTGAACAATCTTCTTCTCAGCTAGGATGCAAATCTAGAACACCAATAGTTTTGGCACACCTAGTGGGACACATTAGAGATTGCCTTGGTGAAATTTTAGTTACAGTGGTTTTATTCGTGAAGAATTTGGTGATTCCAAGCTCAAGAAATTGCTTCTAATAGTCCATGCACTTTCCAAGTAGGTTCATTTTCATTGCACTTTCCTTATGTTGTTTTCATGGCTATGTATGAGGAAAATCCCTATGATATACCTCCTTTTCAAACCTATGATGAATCATACCATCCCTATCATGATCCATATGAACCTTGTTATGAGCCTAATCAGCATTACCAGGAGTTTTATCAAAGCCATGATGAGCCTTATCAAATTTCCCATGATCCTTATTATCAAGAGAATGAATCTTACCTTCCTTATGAACCATATTAGTCTCAAGACCAGATTTAATCTTTCCCATATGGATATGATGTTGCACATGAGCAACCTTGTCTCTAAGAGAGAATGGATGAAATAGAGCTCAAACTACTAGCATATGCAAGAAAAGTTTATTCAAATTCTTAGTATGGGGAAGTGAATGGGTTGTTTCTAAATGTATCCAATGATACAAAGGAGAGGAATGAGTTATGTATTGGAAAATATGGAGGCTTGGGAGAGATAAAAAGGTGAGTTGAACCAATTATCTCAAGAACCCTATTGTATTCCTTACTAGTCTTCTTGTGTTCCTTATTCTCATAAAGTTCTTAACCATGTTTAATGTGAGCCAATGGAGATTACATATTCAAGAGGATAAACCTTATTATAGTCCCATTTATTCACCACTTACCCCTCAATTTCAATTTGTCCATAAGGACAAAAAGATTTTAGACCTTGATGAAGTAATGGACAAGTGGAAATAACAGAATGTAGAAATTCTTAAAAGTTTCTCTTTCCCTCCTCTTAAATATTCCCTAAATGATTCTATTGGCCTCAAAATCTCAAAATCTGATCCTGATCAATCTCCCATGCTTCATACTCCCTCTCAAGCAAATTAATTTCACCACCCTCCCACCATCTTCTTTCTTCAAGATGAGATTGTTCTATGGGAAATAGAGGAAAAAGTTGCAACTGTAAGTCAAGATCTTGGGGAATGTGAAGAAGATGCTTCAAGTGTGTACAATGAAGATTTATTCATTGATACTTCACTTGAGGTGCATGTTGAAACTGAGATTATAGCCGATATTGAAGAAGTTATCTCAGGTATGCAAGAAAAGGCTAATCTTGATATGAAAGAACTCCATGAAGAATTGGTACAAGATGAATTCATAAATAAGGTTGAGATATCTCCACTTGAGAAGGATAAAGATACCTTTCAAGATGATCTTATTTATATTAATCGAAGTGAAGAGAAAAAATATGATTGGTAGCGATATCTTGAATCTCTATAAGAGATTGAAGAACTTTGTGAAGATATGTTGCCCATTGGAGAGCATGTTTATGATAATTTTGATCAACAACCACCTAATCAAGATCATGATACAACTTGGGTTGAATATTTAAAACTCTTTGAAGAGCTTGATGAACTTGAAGTATTTTATAATGAATATGAGGTCACTCAAGGATAATACATAGATGAAATATCACTTAACAAGGTTGTAGTTGACAAGCAACATGAAAAGGAGCCTGAAGTGCAAGATGAGTTTGTATTTACTTGTGACTATTTTACTATCAAGGACTCATTTAAGAAGATGTTAAGAGAAATAGTTGGCAAGAATACTACCTCTTCAAAGGTCATGTTCAGTAAACCCCCTACTTTGTAACTTATACCATATTTTGTAATGAATGAGTTCATGAATTTCCATTTTGATCTAGGGGGATCATGTTTTATCATGGTTAAGTAGATTAGTTTGTTTATATTTTGCCCCAGATAAATGATTTATTTCACATTTAATTTGTTAGGATAATTTTCTTATTTTTTGTTTCGTTCCCTATTTTCATGGAGTCTATTGTCTTTTCAAATAAAGAGGTCTCTTGCAGTCATTTGTTATGAGTCTAAGAGTCATGTACATGGTCTGAGTTCAAGCATAGTAGTCATGCTTCTCAGATAAGTTTCCAAAGATGTTGGCCTACATACAGAGCTTTCAAGGATTGAGCAATGTTCCTAATTAAGAGAAGGATCCATTGATAAAAGAGGAAGATCATATTACTTGCATTGCTTTTGAAACACTTTAAGCAAGCTTAAAGTGTAATTCTATTTGATCTTAGAGAAATGGGTCTACAATGTAAATGGAGGATATAGATAATTTTGCACAAGTAATCTTGTAGTTCAGGTAAAGGAAAAGCTTGCTTATGCTTCAAAAGTTTATTGGAGCTTCCAAAGATCAAGCAAAAGCTCAAAAGAACAAATCTAGGAGTTAGACCATTATCAGGATGTCACTCAGAAATGGACTAGTCAAATTACTTGCACATTTGATAAGTATGCTTAGGAAAGCCTTACAAGATCTTGGGTCATGTAAATATGTTGGTATTATTACTTGAATCATCACATGTAAGTTTTGTGCCTCCATTAATTTTTCACTTAGAGATCCAAGCATTCAAAGTTGACCCAATGGATGAAGTCATTTATGCAAAAGTCAAGTTTAAACTCAAGCAAAAATTAATCAATTCTTAAAATTGATGGTCTATAAGAATTTATATACGGTCTATGGGATGTCATTGACATCTGTGTAGACATCAAAATAAATCTCAGGCAAAAAATTATATGAGTTTAACATTGATAGTTTACAGGACATCAATGATGGTCACATGAACATCAAATGATGGTTGTGAAAATGTCAAAGTTAAATTCATGTAAAAAACCATTGGATATTAAATTTGATAGTCTACAATACATCAAATACGTCTACATAGATATCAAATGTTATTCGTGAAGATGCTAATTTTGAGCTCATAAAGTAGCCATTGGGTTTCAAGTAGTACATCTTAGGCAGATCTAAGGGTTTGTATTTAATCACTCATCAAGATTAGATAGTGTGTAGATAGTCAAGAATTTAGCAAATCCAAGAAGCTAAAGAGTCTAGGACATGTGTCAAAAGCATGTGGGGTTTTGACAAAAAATCAATGGCTCATGGGCATTTGTGCACAAGTAGATCAACAGAGTGAATAGGGTCAAAGAGTCAACAAGACAAGTCATAGATTGATATCCAATAAATAAGGGGAAAGTACATGAAGCTTTTGATAAAGGTCAAATAAGATATTTTTAACCCAGGCAAGCAAATATGAGTTTGGAGATGCTCCAGGACTGAATCAAGTTAAACCAATAGGACCAAACATTACCAAGAAAACTTTGTGATGGTAAAATAGGTCCCTTGAAAGGCCTAATATAGACCAATGATTGACAACTATTGTCAAAAATGGGGACCAAGGTCAAGCGAGTTGTGCATCTATATGTTAGCCATGAGAAAACCAACAAATGGATTAGTTTTCAACCTATAGTTGATCTAGGTCCAATTTCCCAAAAAGGGCATATATGTGATTAATAAAATAGGCTTATCATTTTTCAATATAGTTACAGCCTCGACAAAAAGGTACATCCAGCTATTTAAAACAAACTAAGTAAGACTATGTCAGTTCCAAGGTATGAAGAGTTCATCCTCATCAACAAATCAGGTGGAAATGTTATAAAATCCCAATATGAAGAGCTAGAAGTTGAATAAGGATCATGGAATATTAATTTTTTTTTCAAAACCTTTGAAAGTATGCCTTCTTGATAAGATCATGACTCAACATCCTTGAGAATGTTAATCCATCAAGAGTAGTTGGAACTCATTCAATGTTTTCTATTTGCTCAGTTCCTTCTCTCTCTCATCCATATTTTATATAAATATAGGCTTCTAAGCCTTGAAATCAACTTAAAAATCCCTCTCTTGGGCATGACTCGACTCTACCCAGATTTGATCTTTGTAACCTCTTGAGATAAAAAAGGACTCTTTTTAGATTTTATTATTCTGGTATAGTGTGTCAATGTTAGATTGATTTGCATATGTGGTAGAAAAATCTCCTTTGTCAAATCCTAATCTCACCTAGCTACTAGATTATATTATTTTGTAGGTCATATTTAGTGTTAAATGTTATTTGATTAAAACTAGCAAGTGGATACATTGACTGGTTAGTGCCTTGAATTTTGCCTCTCCATCACTTCCCTTAAGTTTTTTATGATCATTTGGTGAACCTCTACATGAAATACTAATTCATAAATAGCCATTTAGAGTTGTAGATTTGATCTCATCAATGTTTTTTAAAAGTTTAGATAGAGAGGATGAACAATCACATTACTAGTGCATCACCTCCTTTACATGTATTTATGCATTATTACCCATTTCTCTCTTCCTTTTCATAGTTATAATTTAGTTTAGGTGATAGATACAAAAGGAAGCTAGCCTTCTCTAAAGGTCTGATCCATTATTAGGATACCCATAGCCTAGGATCAGTCCCATATTCAACTAGATTTGAGTAAAAGACTTGAACAATCTTCTTCTCAGCTAGGGTGCAAATCTAGAACACCAACACTACCCACTTAGGGAGATAATAATAAATTTGTTTAGTAAGTGATCATATTCAAAATGTAGAAAAATGAGTGATATTTTTAGAGATAAAGATATGAGAACATAGTCATCAAATTAGTTTTTGCATATCTTAGTTTTTATAGAGCATCCCAACTCTCTACTCATTGTTTGAAGAAAACAAGACACTCCTAAAAAACTTATATGTTAATCACCAATTTTTTGGGTTAAATCTCTGTCACACCTAAGCACACATTCCCATTGTCACATGTTGATGAATGTCACTTTGAAAAATTGGTTAAGCCTACACAATATGTGTTTTCCTTTCTTTTGAATTTGGATTAATTGATTATGCTTATTCACTAATTTTCAAATTTTATTTAACCTATTTAAAAAGTAAATAGGTATTTTTGTTGAAATTCAACAAAAAATGATTTATTTGTATTAATTTTTGGTTAAAGTGTTCTATATTACACCTTTTATAGACTTAGATATTTAACAATTTCACAATGACTATGAATTTATTATGGTTAATTATCTAACATGTTCCTTTAGGTTACAAAAAAATCATGATTTGTTGTTCCTTTCCCTTAGGGTTTAATAATTTGCCACATAATGCTGAATATGAATTTATCTAATTTTTATAGGGTCTATTCTATTGCACAAAATCTTATATATAATTACACTATCTTCAATATGTTTGATTACAAACTTTAAGTTGAATTTTAATTTTTCCAAGCACTAGAGTGATTTTATGATGTGTATGTTTCATGTTCTATTTCAAATTTAACATCATCATAAGTGATTATATCTAAACATTCATAGTCTCAATAAAAAAAATCATTATATTTATTTTGTAAATCTTAGAAAAGGAAAAAGGAATTTACAAGTATATCTAATTTAAAAAAATATATATATATATTTTCTATTGTGAAAAATGTGTCTTCCTTGAATGATAATGTTGTGAATGGATTTAAATTTGATAATGTGTATGAATGTGAATAATATTATGAGTATGTGTAAAAATTATAATAACAAGATAGGGTAGAGAATATTGAAAAAATGCTAAAGAATTAAAATAATGCATGTCAAAATTTATCTCCTATTAAAGATATTTCTCAAGTAATTTCTAATCCTACTAATTTTTTATTTATTGATCGAAGTATTTATTAACACATGTTTCTATTGTTTCGAGTAACATCATATGATTTTCCAACATGTTTCTATTCCTTTCCAAGTTCCTTCTATTTCTCAACAACCTTTTGCATATAACATTCTCCTATTTTTTTCCACAAATTGCTAATCTTTCTATTTTGAAAAATTATTCTATTCCAACTCATAATTTTAATTTGATCCCAAACATTGAAATGACTCTTATGATGCATACATTACCCGACTTACAAAATCAACTCAAAACTATTTATTAATGATAAAAAATATGAATACTAGAGTGAATTCTAATGATATTATATTAGAATCCATGGCCTATAAAGTGCTTGCATATCGATTTATAATAAGTTTTTTATCTCTAAAATTTGAAATTTTCAATGTTAAGGGAGACCCTTCTCATTACACTAACGTTTTTTAATTCTTATTTTATATAATTTTATCTTGATGAGAAATTATTAACCAAAATGTTCCTAAGGAGATTGAAATATTATGCACTATATTGGTTCTAAAATTTACTACATGGATTTATTGATTACTTTAAAACCTTAATTGATGGATTTACATCCCATTTTCATATAAATATTGGTATGAAAATTATATTTATTAACTTGTTTCAAATCAAACAAGTACCAAATAAAACTATTAGTGAGTATGTGTTTTGATTTATACTATAGTTACTAAGATGACATATCAACCACCATATATTGAATTTCAAAGCATTTTTGTCAAAAGTTTTCTTTCAATAATTATGGAAACAATTTGATGAAATTTGTCATGATGTTAGTGAAATTGAAATAAATTTTTTAGATGAAAATAGTATTAAGCATGGACTAAATATTCCAAATTCTAATGACCCCAAATTTATAAACAAAACAACTTTCAAGACTAGAAGTAATGAGAATGAGTTTCAACTTAAGAGTGATGTTAAGAGCATGGTAAATGTTAACTAACAACTATTAAAAATATATTATTACCATAATAGAAAGAGAAAATGCAATTCACTACGCTAAGTGAAAGTCCATAAAATGTCATGAATAGATGTTTTTAGGTAATATGATCACTTTGACAGCAATAGGAGAATTTTACCATTCAAGACTAATGCTTAAAATTTCAAAATAGAATTAATTTTGTGATTATCATATAATTACAAGAAATTATAAAAATAGATGAATCAACCTAAAATATAATATGGAATATCTTATTGAAAACATTCATATTCAATTAGATGGAATGAAGAATAACTTGAATGCATATGTATATTCACTATTTAATAAAAATACTTAGATGTTACATAAAAATGGAATAATATAGATCGTAGAATCAAGAACAAAATAATATGATTCACAATGAAAATTGATGAAAGATCATAATAATTGATAAATATGATGAAGCCACTTCAAGGGGGAAACCTCTACAACAATTCAATAAGTGCAAAACTCACCATATGATAGTCAAAGACTAACCAATACCTCTTATATATACTCTACTTATCCATGTTTATTCCATAGGTTAACCTTACTAAGAATATAGAAAAATTAAATAAGATAATATGAAAGGTATGAAAGCCACTAGTCATCCACACATATCCCTAAACATGTTATAGGTTAAGGTTGTAGCATGACACACACATTAAAAATAATGTTGCCCTCAATTTTGAATCAATTTTGGGTGGCTTTTTATGAAATAATCATCCTCCCATGTTGCATATTTAGTATTCAAACTCTTCCATTTGATCAAATACTCCTTAAGCTCTCTTGTTCATAGCCTTTTAGTGTGCATGTGAATGATCTCCTCAATTTACAAAATGACTCTACTGTATTCATCCAATTATGGAAACTCAGTCTGGGTAAAAACTCTTTATCCAATAAAATTATTCATAAAATATACATGAAATATAATATTTATACAAGTGGATTGGGATAGCTCCAACTTGTATGCCACAATGCCAATTTTTGGTAGGATCTGATAAGAGCTATGATACTTAGGAGATTTTTTTTTTATCCTTTTTCTATTGCTTTAAAGACATTTTATTATATGGATGAAAGTGCATAAATAACCAATCACTAATATCAAAATGCCTCTCACTATGGTGTTGATCAACTTTCTACTTCATTTGATTATGAGTCATTGTTAAATTCTCCCTCACACTAGCTAGTACCTCATGTTGGTGTTGAATGTATTCCTCAACAGCTTGAACCTTGGGTTACACCTTCAAGGATGAAGTAATGGATGGGGATTATAACCATAAAGTGAAAAAAATGGAGACATTCTAGAAGAGGTATAGAAGGAAGTGTTATATCACTATTATGGTAATAACAGCCAATGAACCTAATGTTCCTATTTATCTGATACAAAACAATGGAGATACCCTTTTAGGTATTTGTTGACCAAATCTATATACCAATCAGATTGAGGATGATATGATGATCTATAATCTAGCTGAGTAACTACACATGAAAATAAATGAGTCCAAAATTTATTGGTGAATATGGGATCATGATCACTTATAATGATCTTGGGGGTACCATACAACTTTTAAAATATATTAAGAAAAGCAAAAACTAATGTATTGGCTAAAAATGGTTGTGACAAGGAAAAAATGAGAATGTTTTATGATCTTATCCAAAAATACCATGATGAATATTTTTACCTTTAGATTATGGCAACCCTGTAATGAAATCCATGGAAACCTCCTCCCACCTCTGGCTAGGGATGGATAAAAGCTACATAAAACCTAGGGCCTTAATGGTATAACATTTTTTATATTGAAAAACCATGAATTCTACCAAAAAATTATATATCCCTCTTGAATCCTTCTAAAAATAAATCCTACTTGATTCTATGATATGCATTTAAAAATAATGAGTGCCCTCCTATTGGAGATGCATGAAGCTTTTGAAGGATCCTGTGTTTGAGAATATAATCCTTACATAGGTATAATATATCTTTATACCATAATGTTGATTCCAAATCAAAACTTGTATATCCTAGGAATTCTCCCATTCAAATCTTATTCTAACCAATATGCCTACTAAATGGTCATTGAACATAAAAATGCCTCAATGGATTCATCCCTCCTAGAGAATACATCTACCAAAATATATTTTACTTTATTGTAGGTTATTTCAAAGTCATATACCAATATTTTAGTCACCCATTTTTTTGTTCATCTGATGAAAATCATTGTTCAAAAAAATATTTTAGACAATCATGACTAGTCTTTATCTAAAAGTATCTTCCCATTAGATAAGGTTTCCATTACTTGACTACAAGCAGAATAATCATCACCTATTTCTAATAGATTGGATTTAGATTATTATTCCCTTGATTTGATTAGTATCAAAAGAAATGGGTATTATTTCTTGCATGAATACTACCCCCATGTCATAATCTGATGCATCACATTCAACAAAAGTTTTATAAAAATTAGGTATAGCCAAATCTGGAATGGTATACATAGCCTCTTTCAGTTTCTCAAATGGCTTGGTAGATATTTCATTCCACTATAAGGAATCATTCTTCAACAAATCTATGAGTGGAGCCACTATGTTTCCATAGATTTTGACAAATCTATGATAGTACCCTATTAGCCCTAAAAAATCATGAAGGTTCTTAAGGGTATTTAGCACTTGCCATTCCATCATAGCTTTGATATTATTAGGGTTGACATTGAATCCTTCATGTGAAACAATATGACCCAAGTAATCCACCTCTTATACTCCAAAATCATATTTTGAATCTTTGGCATAATGTTGATGTTATTATATAACTAATAAGACATGTTTCAGATGCTTCAAATGTTATTTCAAAGTTTTGTTATATATTAGTATGTAATAAAAAAAACACCAACATAAAATCACTCAAAATAGGCCTAAAAATAGTATCCATAAAACTTTGAAATGTAGATGGTGAATTTGTGAGACCAAAAGGCATGACCATAAACTCATAATGAACCTTATGAGTTTTGAGAGATATTTTAGGGATACTCATCTCTTATTCAAATTTAATGATACCTAAAATGAAGATCTAGTTTGGTGAAAATAAAAAACATAATATGATTCATCCAAAAATTCATCAATTATTGGAATAGGGAACTTATCTTTTATGGTGTGCTTGTTGATTTCTTTGTAGTGTAGGTACATCCTCCAAGTGTTATCCATATTATAAACCATGACCATTGGGGATAAATATTCACTTTGGCTATGTTTGGTAAAACTTGTCTGTAGCATCTCATGTAACATATTTTTAATTTTAGTCTTATAAACATATGGATACCTATATCATATGGTGTTTGGTAGTGTATTATCTAGAATCGGTCTTATGGAATTATCATGTGCTCTTTTCGGTGGTAGTGATTTTGTCATGGCACCAAAAATAGTTGGGTGGTTTTCAAGAATAATCCATAAATCAAGATGTATAGACACATTGGTTGGTTTAAATTATATGAAAAATAATTGTGCTACAAATCCTTTAGCCAATTTTTTAAGAACCTTCATCATTTGATGCAAACTTATCAGTTGTGGAAATTTTGACTATAATTCATGTTGTTCAAATGTCATAATTTCATAATGAAAGTGTATGAATAGTTATTGGAAATTAATCTCTATGGTAACTAAAGTTATGAGCCATTATACTCCCAAAAACTGGCTGCCCTACCCATGGGAATAATGAACATAGGATAATCGAGCATGTAGTATCCCATAACAAGCTTAACACTATGACATATTCATGAATAGTTGATTTTTACACCATCTACAATCATGCCCTAAAATTCTAGAGTTGGGTAAATAAAATAATTCAAATGAGTAGAAAACTTATTATTGATGAATTTGTGTGTACTCCCTGAGTCAATAAATAATGTCAGCTTCTATTTCTTAAGGAAACCCACCACCTAACATATTTTGAAGAGTAATAATACCTAAATATGCATGAAAGGAGATAGTAAGGTGAGAATATTCAGATTCCTCTTTTGGATATTTCATACCCTCACCTGAGGCCTCATCATCTTCTTCATATTCATTAGTGCCTTCAATGTAGAACAATTTTTTTTCAACACACTTATGTCCTTTTCTCCACTTGCTATCATAGGTAAATTTTTTTTTTTCACATTTATAATCAAATTTTATAAGGGGTGAATAATTTATGTTGAGGAAATGATGGATGTGGCATCGTGTTTGTGGCCATTGCCATCCATTTGATCATATATTTTTCTTCTATTAGGCGCATTAATTATATGGATTTAGATAGTGAATTTGGATTAAACATGTAAACACCAAGTTGGATTTTATCCTTGATCCCACCCAAGAATAGTCAATCATGTTGTCTTAACTTATATAATCAACATGTAAGGATGGATTATGGATTTTATAAATATAATCCTTAACAATCCATGTTTGTTATAACTGTACTAACTAAGTGAAGTAGTTTTATGTGACATTATTTCCATAGTGTATCTATAAATCATCAGTAAACATTGACCAGGTAGTAGGAACACTCTCTTTTTATTTTGAGTGCACAATTATATATACCAAATGAACTTCTCAAGTTAAAAATATAGAATACCATGACCACCTTTTGCGTACATTGGGTATAATGTAGATCAAACAAATTTTTTATTTGATTTATCTAAGTGAGTGTATCCTTACCATAAAAATTTTGCACTTCCACTTTTGGCATAATATGCTTCAAACTAGTATTGGAACAATCATTTTTTTGATTGGGAGAACCTAAATAAATCAATGGAAGATTATTTTGTGAAATCTAAACCACATGATTGGTCAATTTCCCACTCATATTTTCCAACTAATTCTTCACAAAATTTATGTCCCCTTATATCCCAATGATGCCCCCTTTAGTCACATAAATATAATATTTACTCGCCATGCTTTGTATATTTGATTGAAGTTAGTGACGCCTAAAAAATTAAGGGATTTGAAGTTACAAACTCAATGTCATCTGTGTGAGGAGTTTTTGGAGTGTCAAACCCTATCCCATGGTGATGAGTGTGAGTACCATCCATGAAAAAACCATAAGATGGAGGGTTTTGGGCCTAAAAAGAAGTGTATCAAAAGGGTATACCATTGTGATCATCCCACTAAGGTGAATCTAATGACTGCTAATTTTCTCAAGTGTGTAAAAAAAATTCCAAACTTTTTTTATTTTTTTCAAAAAAAGACTTCAAGCAATACTGCATTGACAAAAAAAATAATTATTCCTAGATTAAAAGTTGTATTTTTTTATCCTTTAGCTCTTAGGATAACCACAACAACATATCTAAAAAACAACACCATAGAAACTTGTCCAAATTGACGCTTTGATACTACTTGTTTAATGAAACTACTTATATGCTCCATAATAATGGAATAATAAATTATAGAATTAAGAATATAATAAGTAGATCAATAATGATAATTGACAAAGGAGTAGAATACTTGATAAATATGTTTGATCCACTTCATGGTGGAAACCTCCATAACAATGAAATAAGAGAAAAATTTGACATATATGATCAAAGACTAACCACAACCTCATATATACTCTACTTAGCTGACCTTAATAAGAACATGGAAAAATGAAATAAGATAATATGAAAGGTATGTAAGTCAAAAATTACCCACACATATCTTTAGACACACTATAGGTTAAGGGTGTAGCACACCAAGTAAAAATGATAAATATTTTGGATTGGTAGATGAAGGATTGAGAAGGGGTGCTAGGTGGGATATTTATTGGCCAAGCTATTAGAGTTGGTTGAACAAATTCTGATGTTAAGATAGTGGTGCTAGAACCAGATTGGAAATATGGGGGATATCAAAATTTAGATGGTTTCTAATAGGTGAGGGATTTAGATATCTTATATGGGATGCCATTGGGTCTATATTGGACTTGTATTTAGATTTGAATATGAATATGATTTGGTTAGGTTTGATCTATGATGTTTGATATTTGATTTGGTGTTTTGATGTTTCATTTGAGTAATTGGATTTGATTTAGATGGGAGAAAGGATGGATGTTATGATTTCATATGTCCCAATCGACAAGTTGTGAGAGATTGAATAGAAACATGGGGATATGATTTGAGTGAATTTTGATTTGTTGATGTGTGGATTTAAGTTTAGTTATGGGATTAAGCTTATATTGATAAATATTTGATTTTGATTGGAATTTGACTTATGATTTGGTTTGACGTTATAAAGTTGACTTGATATTTGACTTTGAATTTTGGTTTAGAAGGTTGACTTGATATTTGATTTGAATTTTAAAGTTTAAATTGGTTTGAATTGAATAGTTGACTTTGGAATGTTATTGATTTGATGTTTGAATTATGATAGATTTGATGTTTAAATTTTGGCAAAATTGGCTTTGTTTTTAGTGTTTAAGTTTTACAATCAAAATTAAGATCACCCAAAGGTGCAAAGGAAGAGCATATGTATCATTTGTATGGGATAAACACAATCAATATAATATGTTTTTGAATCCTTATAATTACCTTATAATGTAAGTGAAGAGCATACATAGTTTTGTATTGCATAAATACACACACAATCAAATGAAATAGAAAAATCAAACAAAATTTTTATATCCAAATTGAAATGTGTGTTCAATTCTTAAGATCAATAGATCAATATTTTATTTTGTTTATCTTTTACAAGTGTAAAATACTACATAAAATTTTAGATCATAAATTGTCAATGATTACACAAAAAATAGGATGATTTCACTGAATCTAGGGCTATTCTACCAATCCCCAAAAAACATATAAATAATCAAATATAGAAAAATAATGATTTCATCAAAATTTAAGATATTTCGCTGAAGTAGAGATCTATTTCAATACTCCCTAAAAACATAGAAAATCAATAAACATAGTGCTTCCACTGAAATCAGAATGATTCTACCACTTTATGTAAATAAAATTTAGTAAAACAATGATTCCACTACTCTCTTTACAATTATGCAAAACTAAGGGTGATTCCAACACTCACTATTTTTTTAATGGTTGCATGCATATTTTTAATACCTTATTTTTAACATAAATGGGAAGTAAAATGGACACTTTAGTTAAAATTTATGGCCTATAGAAGGTAGGTAGTGCAAATAGAAAACATTGTGAACCCATCCAGCTACAAGGTAATTTAACTAATCTATTTACAATTTTTCTAAGCTAAGGGTGATTCTAACACACACTAGTTTTTAATGGTTTCATGCATATTTTAAATGCCTTATTTTTTTCCATAAATGGGAGGTCAAATGGACACCTAATTTAAAATTAATGGCCTCTATAAGGTAGGCACTAAAAAAATAAAACAATGTGAATCTTCCAAACTATAGGGTGATTCTGCCAAAAATTAGATGATTCTACCAGACTGTAGAAAATTCTACCAAACTTGAGATGATTTTGCCAAAATTTAGGATATTTTTTACAAAATATAAAAATGAAGGAAAATTTACCAAAATTCAGTATGAATCCATCGATTTCATTCATGATTTCACTAAGACAAAAATTGATCCCAAAAGGACTATGGGAACGAATATTTCAATAGTTTTTAAAGAAACTTTGGAGGAATTTTAGCTAAAAACATTATGGAATTATTGGATAAAGCTTATTGTGGGGTGTGAATATTCCCATAGTGTATGATATTTATAAAAACATGAAACATATATTAGTATTGGTTAGTATTAATCACAATAGAACTAAAATATCTAACTAATCTAAGCACATGTTCTTGGATTGAGAAATATAAAAGGAAGGTAATTACAGTTGGAAAAATTTTTTTTTATAAATTTTATATCCTCTTGAAAAATTAGGATGAGATTATATGTGATGTAATTTAAAGGTGGGTTGAGACATGTATAAAACTCAATAACACCTCTCTATCTGAATTCAATATCTATGTTTTGGTTAAACTGCCAAATTAAGGTTATGTTTCATTTGTCCTACACATGATAAGATCTACATTTGCTTGTCCATATACAATTTTTCATCTTCCTTCTTCTATGTTTTTATTTTAAAAGTATAATTTAATATAAAATTATATTTATAATTATTTTGAGTCCTTCATTTCAATTTTTTGTTTTCAATAAGGGAAATCTACCCTTAGAGGGAATTTATCCCCTTCATTGTTGATTTTTCATCTTCCTTCTTTTCTATTTGCTTGAGTAGTTTGTTTGGAGATGATATAATTGACATGATACACTCCTTACCTCAAACGGAGGGGGGGGGGATATTATTGGGCATGTAATAGATATTATTTATTACATACTTAGATAATTTAGATTTTGGGGCTGGTTACATAATTCAAAATGTCAGGGTTTAATTCAGATTATTAGTTTGGTTTAGATTATGGGACAAATATTTTAGATTGAGATAGATTTGAGGGCATATGAAATAATATGAAAAAAATTATATAGGAAGATAAGTGATACATTTTAAAAGATAAAACATTTAGGACAAAATACCATATAGATTTTATGATATTCTAGAGATAGTTGACCAAATTATGGAGCTTGAACATTGTTCATGCACATACAATTACATTTTTATTTTTGAGTTGGCATTGATGGTATTAAAATTAAAAAATGTAACATTTTAAAAATATAAGTTTTTATAAAATGGTTGAATCACCCTTACATGAGCCTAATAGGACCCCCATTTCATTTTGAGGTTTAAGATCAATGAAATGAGTAGTGCGGTTGAGGTTTTATACCAATTAATGACCTAACACTTCTCCTTCTTCATGAAGGTTGGGACATTTATTGGAAATCCCAAAATTTAAAAAATGAAATTTTACTTAGAACATAATCAGCCAATGACATCCTCCATTGGGTCATGATCATCCCAAATCTCTAAGGTTTCAGAAGGAAGCACATCTCCCACACTTTAGAGGGTAACATGGTTCATGCACTAACAAGTGTATTCCTTCATTCATCTTCAAACTTATCCATATTATGATCAAATACTAACCAATACCTCCTATATATACTATAATTAGCTATGTTTATTCCATATGTCAACCTTAATATGAACATAACTAAATTAAATAAGATAATATGAAAGGTATGTAAGCCACTAATTGGCCACACATATCCTTAGAAATACTATAGGCTAAGGATGCAGCATGTCATTTCCATTAAAACAATGTTTTCCTAAATTTTGAATCAATAATGGATGATTCTAAAAGAAACCATCATCCTCCCATGTTGTATATTTATTATTTAAACTCTTTCACTTGATCAAACACTCCTTAAGCTCTCTTGTTTGCAACCTTTTAGTGTGTGTGTGTGTGTGTGTGTGTGTGTGTGTGTGTGTGTGTGTGTGTGTGTGTGTGTGTGTGTGTGTGTGTGTGTGTGTGTGTGTGTGTGTGTATGTGAAAGAACTCATTAGGTTACAAAATGACTCTACCTTATTCATCTAGATATGGTAACTTAGCATAGGTATAAAATATTTGTAAAATTACCTTCAAGAAACATACATAAAATATAAGACGTATGTAAGTGCATTTGGGTAGCTCCAACTTGTATGCCATAATGCTAATTTTTATCAGGGTCTAGTAAGAGTCATAATACTTAGGAGAGAGTTTGTTATCCTTTTTTTATCAAAAGACATATAATCTAATGGATTCAAGTGCATAAATACCCAATACTAATATCAAAATGCCTCTCACTATGGCGTTGATCAGCTTGCTACTTCATTTGATTTTGGGCCATTGTTAAATTCTCCCTTAAACTAGCTAGTACCTCATGTTGACATTGAATGCGTTCCTCAACAACTTAAACTTTGGGTTTCACATTTAAGGATGAAGTGATGGATGGGTATGATAACCATAAAGTTCCATAAATGGATTAATTTTGAAATAGGTATATAATGAAGTGTTGTACCATTATTCTACTAATGACAGCCAATAAACCCAATGTTCTTATTTATCTGATGCAAAACAATGGAGATACCCTTGTAGGCATTTTTTGACCACCTCTATGTACTAATAAAATTTAGGATGACATGATGATCTATGATCTAATTGAGTGCCAAAACATGAAAATAAATCAGTCCAAAATTTACTAGTGAAGATGAGATCATGATCACTTACAATGATTTTGGGAGTACCTTGAAACTTTTGGATTATATTGAGAAAAGTAACAACTATTGTATTGGATAAAAATGGTTATGATAAGAAAAAAAATGACCATATTTTGTGAGCCTATCCAAAACTACCATGATGAAATTTTTACCTTTAGATTGTGGTAACCTTGTAATAAAATCCATGGAAACTTCCTCCCACCTCTGGCTAGGGATGGATAAAAGATATATAAGACCTAGGGCATTAATTATTTCACATTTTTTCTATATAAAAACTATGCATTCTACAAAAAAATTATATATCCCCCTTGATTCCTTCAAAAAATAATTCCTACTTGATTATATGACATGTCTTCAAAAATAATGAGTGCCCCTGTATTAGAGATTCATGAAGATTTTAAAAGAACTTTTGTTTGAGGATAGAATAATTACATAGGTATAAAATATATTTATACCATAATGTGTTCAATTTCCACTAATTTTTCTTAGAAACATGAGACCCATATGGAAGATTCTAAACTAGAACCTATATATCCTAGTCATTCTCCTACTATGATCTTTCTTCTTCTATTCAATATGAGTGCCAAATGGTCATTACACATAACAATGCCTCAATGGATTCATCCCTCCTAGAGAGTGCATATTATACCACATTATATTTTGATTTATTATAGACTATTTCAAATCCATATCCCAATATTTTAGTCACCCATTTTTGTTTTTCTTCTAATGACAATCATTGCTCCAAAAAATATATTAGATAATCATCATCAATTTTTACCTAAAAATGTCTAACCATCAGATAAAGTTTCTATTGCTTGAATACAAGAAGAATAAACATCATATATTTCTCATATATTATATTTATATTGTTTCCACCTTGAGTTTATGACTCTTAAAATCAATGGGTCTTATTTCCTACATGAGTAATACCCCCATGCCATAATTTAATGCATCACATTCAACAAATTTTTTGTAAAGTTTAGGGGTAGACAAAACTAGAGTGGTGCACATAGCCTTAATCAATTTATAAAATGCCTTGGTAGTTATTTAATTCTACTAGAAGGATTATTTACTCAACAATGCTATGAGTATAGATGTTATGTTTCCAGAATTTTTGACAAATATATGATACTACCCTATTATCACCAAAAATCCATGAGGGTTATTGAGGGTATTTAGTAATTTTCACTCCATCATATTTTTTATATTCTTAAGGTCTACTTTTAATCCTTCATGTGAAATAATATGACCTAAGTAATGCACCTCTTGGACTCCAAAATCATATTTGGAAGGTTTGGCATAAAGCTAATGTTGCTCCAAAAGTAATAATACATATTTCACATGCTTTAAATTTTTACCCTAGGTTTTATTGTATATTAGGATGTCATAAAAAAACACCAACATAAAATTCGTCTAAATAGGCCTAAAAATAGTATTCATCAAACTTTGAAATGTATATGGTGCATTTACGAGACCAAAAAACATGACCATAAACTCATAATGGCCCTCATGAGTTTTGAGAGATGTTTTAAGGATATCATCATCTCTTATTTAGATTTGATGATAAGCAAAATGAAGATATAGTTTTATAAAATAAACAACACAATGTAATTCATATAAAAAATAATCAATTATTGGAATAGGGAACTTATCTTTGATGGTGCACTTGTTGAGTTCTTTGTAGTCTAGGGATATCCTCCAAGTGTCATCCTTCTTATGCACCATGACCATCAAAGATAAATATTCACTTTGGATATGTCTTATAATACATGAATCTAGCATTTAATATACCATATTTAAAATTTCACTCTTCTAGACATATGGATATTTGTCTGATGTGATGTTTGGTAGTGACTACTTAGAAGAAGTCTTATGGCACGATCATGTGATTTTATTGGTGGTAGTCCTTTTGGCATGGCATAAAAAATAGATAGGTGGTCATCAAGAATAATATGTAAATCAAGATGTGAATACACATTGGTTTTTTAAATTTATTTGAGAAATAATTACATTACAAATCATTCAACCCATTTTTAAAGAATCTTTATCATCTAAAGCGAATTGGCCAATTGGGGAGATTTTGGTTATAATCCATGTAGTTCAAATGCCATATTTTTAGAATGAAAGAAGATTAATAGTTATTTTAAATTCATCTCTATGGTTTCCAAATTTATGAGCCAATGTACTCCCTAAATAATATCCCTACCCATGAGAATAATGAACATAGGGGAATCGAGCATGTAGTCTCCCACAGGAAGCTTAACACTATGGTATTTTACATAATAGTTGACTATGCCAACATCTATAATCATGACCTAAAATTATGGAGTGAGGTAAATTAAATAGTTCAAAAGAATAAATAGCTTATTATTGATGAATTTATGTGTACTCCCTGAGTCAATCAACACTATCACCTTATGTTTCTTGAGGAAACCCACCACCTTAATATTTTAAGGAGTAATAATACCTAAAATTGCATGATAAGAGATAGTTAGGTGAGAATATTAAGATTCACCCTCTAGATATTTTATACCCTCACCTAAGATGTCATCATATTCTTCATATACATTAATTCCTTCAATGTAGAATAACTTATTTTTAATACACTTATGTCCTTTGATCCACTTGCTATCACAACTGAAACACAAAATTTTTTCATGCTTTTATTCAAATTTTATAAGGGGTCAATATTATTGGCTAAAGAAATGATGGTGCTGTGGTGTTGTGTTCATGTCCATTGGATAAATCCCTTCATTTGACTAGATACTTTTCTTCCATCGTGCATGCTAATTACATGGATTTAGAGATTGAAGTTGGATTAAACATGTGAACATAAAGTTGGATTCTATCCTTGAGCCCACCCAAATACATGTCATTCATGTTGTCCTCATTTATTTTATCAACATGTAAAGATAGATTCTAGAATTATTGAATATAATCCTTAAAAATCCATGTTTGTCACAACTTTACTAAGTGAAGTAGTTTTTTATGACATTATTTACATAGTGAATCTACAAATCCTTAGTAAACAACAACTAGGTAATAGGAATACCCTATTTTATTTTAAGTACACAAACATATATACTATATAAACTATTTAGGTTATAAATACAGAGATATCATGACCAAATTTTGTACACATCGGGTCTGATGTAGATCAAATAAATTTTCTATTTGATTTATCTAGGTGAGTGTATCTTTACCATCAAACTTACAGACTTCCCGTATTGAAGTGGTGATTTTTCTAGTTGGAAGAACTGAAATGGAGTGATAGAGGATTGTTTTGAAAATTATGAACCATAAGACTAGCTAGCTTCCCACTCATAGTTTCCAAATGATTCTTCACAAAATCAATGTCCCCTTATACCCCAGTGATTCACCCTTTATCCACATCAAGATAATATTTCCTCACCATGCTTTATATATTTGATTAAATTTGGTGAACTGCCTAAAAAATTGAGGGATATGATGTTCCAAACTCAATGTCATTCCTATGAGGATTTTTTGGAGTTTTATACCCTTTACTATGATCATGAGTGCTATAATAACCATGAAAAAATGATAAGATGGAGGGTTTTAGGCCTATAAAAAAGTGTACTAGTAGGTTATACCATTGTCATCATCTCATTGAGGTGAATCTAATGACTGCTAATTTACACAAGTGTGCAAAAAAAAATTCTAGACTTTTTAATTTTTTTTCAAAAAAAGACATCAAATAATACTATAGTGACAAAAAAAATTAATTCTGACCAAATTGGAAGTTATTTTTTATCCTTTATCTCTTAGGATAACTGAAAAATTAGATCTAAAAAATAACATCGCATAAACTTGCCCAAATCGGTGGTCTTATACCACTTGTAGTGAAATTATTTATATCATCCAAAACAATGGAATAATATATCATAGAATTAACAACATAATAAACATATCCACAATGACATTTGATGAGAGAGTAGAATACTTGATAAATATGCCTAAGCCACTTCAAAGGGAAAACCTCCACAATAATGTCATAAGAGAAAAAAATTTACCATATGATAATCAAAGACTAACCACAACCTCATATAAATAATCTACTTATCCATGGTTATTCCATAGGCTGACCTTACTAAGAACATAGAGAAATTAAATAAGATAATATGAAAGGTATGTAAGTCACAAGTCAACCACACATATCCCTAGACATGCTATAGGTCAAGGGCTTAGCACACTAAAACAACATGATAAATATTATGAAAAATAAAATGTCAGTATGGTAGATATACCAAAGTAAAAAATATTTAGAGATACCATGGAACACATTCATATGATGCTTTTTTTGGATTAGTTAGTTCAATCTAAAAATAAAGCATTTATTCAATTTACATTTGATGAGAGTGATATCCTACTTGATAGTTAATATGATGGACATTTATTAATAAATGTATTCATATATGGTAGTGAAAGAGATGACATAATGGTTAATAATGGTTCATGCTTGAATAGATGCACTGAATAATTTATCTATAGTCTTAGACTTGGTCTCAATGATATAACTTACACCTGACCATAACTATTATATGATATGATGATATTGGTATATTTCCTAGATTTCCTATTTAATTACATTAGATGTCATATTTTATCATTTTATCAAATTATTTTTATAATTCATGGGTAAAATTATGTTTTTTAAAGGGCCCAAATACTTTTACAATAAATATATACACATAAAAATAAAATCCAAGAAATAAGAGAAATAATCAAAGCTAGGTTATACTATATCCCAAAACAACACTGAAAACATACAAGAAAAACAATAAATATACAGAAAAAAATAATAAAGACACTTCAAGAAAAATTAAGGCTGAGATGAGCAAAGATCATTCAAAGTTTTTGTTGCCTCCCATTCTTCTTTTAGAAAATTTAGGTGTTATTTTACAATTTATAGATGGATATCATTATCATCTATATCCTTATATTTTATCTAACTTTAATTCCTTTTATTCATATTAACTCTTATGTAATCCCTTTCCTCTTATTCAAATCCTCATGTAACATAGTCATACCAATAACACAATTTTTAATAGTAACTTTGTCAACCTACAACACCTTTTTTAATGTTTCATTACGATATTTGGGATCCCTTTTTATGTAGATGATTTCATCTTTTAAGTTTGTCACCTAATTCTTAATTTCAAAAATAATACATGTGAGTGTCCAAATATGTTTGTTAAAAGGAATCTTGATTTGAGGTTGGAGTTGATCACCAATGAGTTATTGGTATAACAGATCAATCCTAGACATTAGCCTCTCATTTTCTGTCATGAAGCATTTTATATTTCTATACTATAGATGATAATTCTTATCTATAATACCAATCCTACGTTAGAAATTTTCACAAGGAGCTTATTATCCCTTATCCCTAGAAATCTCCTCTATTTTCTCTTCTTCCAAAGTTTGTATTTGGATTGACCATTATTCTACTTTTCAATGAAATATGTTCTATAAATTGAACATTATTTTTCTCTTGAGTTTTCTTACCCTTTAAATAATATTTATTCCCATCACATTCCTTTAAAATGTTACTTCCGATCCCAAATTTATCCCCCTAGCATATGGAAAACCAGGACATCCTTTTCTATTTCATCTCTTTGATGATATTCTTCTCCTAAATCATATTCAAAACAAACTTTATTAGGCCTCCTAATCCTCCCTTCCTCTAGATCCCATTCTAAGGACTCCTCCTTTGCATGGGGCACTTTAATAAATAATATTTAGGTATTTAAATATCTTTTCCTAAATCAACCTTGACCAAACCCAAAAAATCTAAAGTAACATAACTTGAATCTACTAAAGTAACCTTTGGAAATAGTAAAGATTTAACAAACTAGGATTTGGATTCTTGAGACAATAGGAAAATGAGATATTGATGTAGAGGAATATTTTCCTTACCAAGTTGAACATCTATGATTTCATTTTTAAGAGACAATAATAAATAAAATGGGATACTTACAAATTTATTGTATCTAAAGTGATTGTGTAAAGTGAAGTGATAAGAGAAAGCACACTTAAATCTACTCTCAAGTTTGATATATTTCATAATTTGGAGTAACACTTTACTCCAAGGTGTTGAAATCTATTCTCTAAGATAACTTGCCTAAAACTCACTCAAATTATACTTTGTTATAAGAAACACTTTAATAGATTTTTTCTTATACCTCTTATATTTATAGAATATCATTCCTTCCATGGCCAACCCCGTTACCTTAGCTATACTCTCCTTCAAATTATCAAAGGTTTATTTTATAACTATAACTTTCCAAGATTTGGAAAATTATCTAGAAATCACCAGATCATACCCCTTGATTATGTCCATAAATTATATAATAGCTCCTCAACACAAATATAAGCCACATCGAATAATTTTTCTCTCTCCTTTGCATGGAGAGGGTTTAATTCTCACTCTGCCACCTCCCATTGATTTCATGGAAGAACTTTAAAAAAATTATTTTCTCAATTAGAAGGCAAAATCCTCCATATATGATCTAAAACTTATAATACTTTAATTTATTATCCATTTATGCGGAAATACCAACACAAAATCTTGAAAATAGACCCTTTATAAATTTGATGGTAAATTAATACACTTTCTATCTTGACTATCATTATCATAATAATTTAAGACCATGCCATCTTGATATTCATAATTAACTAGTAAAGGAAGATTGATTATAGGTTTTGGCTATTATTTACTAGCGTATGGCTCATGTTATATAGATTTTTAATATGTTATGATTGGTTTATTATCTTTTTTAGTACTTGATTCTCTCACCTCATATGTATTCATTTGATCTACTAGAATGGGTTGTGATGGATGAATGATAATATGATCTTCCAATTATGATTGTGATTGGTTTTATTATATTTGGTTCTAATAGACTTCATGCATGAATTAGATACAGATGTGTAGTGTTGATGATACTAATTCCATAACATGTATCCAAGGCCACCCCAAAATTAGGTTGTAATGTAATTGATTAGGCATAACATGGAAGTAGTAGGTACCATCTTGGGACATAGTTTCATATCCTATGATATCATTAAAATGATTTAATGTGAATCATTGTAAAATAATTTGATTCTTTGATACTATTTTTAAATAGAAACCACGTTGCTACCTAATAGTTTTATAAAGTTCATGTTAGATATATTCAGTACAGAATAATTATATGTTATCACACTTCTGACCAAGTTGATTTGCACTTGAATCTGAGTGAATAATGACAAATTTATCTCTATTGTGTGTTGTGGAGGTAATTATTCTTTTTCAAATCTAAAGAATTTTCATTTATCCTTAAATTTTTTTATAATAGAGGAAAATTATGTAGGTTTTGTATCACTAAGGAAATTTATTTCTTGCAATGTCTTGCATAAGTTATCTTTGTAAACCATTGGTCTCTTTAGTAACTATAAGATAGGAATTTTGGCATGGGTGTTTTTAAATGATCAATGATGTCATGCCCTTTGGGTTGATTATCTTATTTTGTGGGAGGTGGAAGAGGATGAGGATGAACATGTTGACTACATTCATTTTTCTATGCATTATGGGCCCCCATACCTCATCTATAGTTGAGAGCATGGACATTAGAATCCAAAATAATCCATGTGAGAATAATTAGAGTGGGATGGTATCTAGTATAACCTTGAGGTCTAAGAAGAGAAGTAACTTAAGGATTAATGCATGCCCATTGGTGTCTAGTGGTAAAGAAAGGTAGATTATATTGGATATTGTAACAATATGATTGGATTAAAGTTTGGGATTGTTCATGATTAAAATTAATCATATTAGTGTTCTTATATTTGATCATTTTGACCCATTTCATTACATAATTGATCCAAATAAGATACATTATCATTGTATAAAAAATGAAAAGAGTACCTTCATGACTTGTGTTAACATATAATTCTCATTCATTATATCCATAGATGATGTGTATTATTAGGGAATAATAAAAAAATTAGGTTCAAAAGTGAAGCCTTAAATTTGAAATATGAAACCTTATAAAGATGAAACCCTAAGAGAGACCTAGGTTTTGATATGGTTTAATTAGTATGCATGTTCACCAAGATTTTTTTACCCTAAATTAGTTTTATAAACCCTAATAGGATATAAACTAGTAGAGTAATCTAGATATTAAGATATGGTATTCAGGCATGCATTTTAATGTAAAACAATAAATTTAATTGTAAATATTTAACAAGTGGCATATACTAAATATAGAAAGTAAAAAATTGATGAGTACATATATTTTACGTTTGAATATCTAATTGTGATTATGTTCTAGAAGTTGAAAATAAACTAAAGCATGTTTATGATTCATTTAGTTTTATAATTATATTTCTATCTGTGTAAGGTTAGTTATATTCAATATGTGTCAATATCAATTTTCAATACTAATTTATTTAAAAATGAGAGGATGTGACCATATAGACACCTTCACCTGTCTATGTAAGCTATGTATGTGTAATTTCAAACCCTCATGTTTTGCACAACTCTATAAATCAACTTACTACACCATAAAACCCTAGGTTTTCTTGTGAGGGTTATAAACCTATAAAATTTTGGAAAGTGTAATGGGATAAGTTGAACATAATCACATTGATTTGATGATTGGCCTCTACTTACGTATATAAAACTTTGAGAATGGAAATCAAGTTATATGTAATTATCCTACATAGTGTAAATTTATGATTTTGATCCTTCATTATATGTATGCCACTAATGATTTGAATTTGATATTTGAAAATGCTTGCTTTGACTTAGATTTAATATGCTTCATAATTATCTTATGAATGCTCTTAGTGATAGATTCATTATTTTAAAAGTACAGAGAATATTTTTCCATGTGCAATAGTGTATAGGTGTGTACTAGATAAGTTTCCAAGTCATTTATTAAGTGAGACCTTGATTTGTATATATATGAGTCCAGTTGGGTGGTTTATCACATCATCAATATGCTATGTAGATGGGCCGAACCTAAGGAAAGGTTTGATTTTAAAAAGTATCCATTATTAGGAGATGGTTAGTACCAACTTAATCAAGTCAATATTGACTGGTGATATTGTTTTAAATTGAAGGCATCTAGCTATGTAGTGAAAAACTATAATAATATTCTTGAGATGTTTGTGCATAATATTAAATATATTTGAAATAGATAGTGAGGTTCCTATAGATTTTCAAAAACATAACAAAAGTGATAAACACATAAGATGACTTGTGGGTGTGAGATAATGACATATTAGTGATCATCATTTGTGGTACATATATGTCAAACTTAAAGCAAATATATTAAAGGATGCATGATATTTATAGGCCTCATCAATTACAATGAATAAACTAAAAGGTAAGTAGGAAGGATTTAAAAAGATATATGGTTCATATTTACATTACATAAATCATTCTTATTTTCAACCTTCATTATGATAAAATAAACCGAATTATTTCATTCTTAATAAATATAAATGTGCAACAACCTCTCTCACATGAGATTTATTTATTTTTCACAAATTACACACACACACATGCGCGCACACGCATGCGCACGCACGCGCGCGCGCGCGCGCGCACACACACACACACACACACACACACACACACACACACACACACACACACACACACACACACACACACACACACACACTCAGACACTCACACACACACACACACACACACACACACACACACACACACACACACACACACACACACACACACACACACACACACACACACACACACATGCATACACATGCATGCACGCACACATGTGCACACGTATAGACAGACACACACACACACACACACACACACACACACACACACACACACACACACACACACACACACACACACACACACACACACACAATTATTTAATAAAAAATTTTATAACAAAATAAAGGGAAACCAAATGAAGCTAAATAAAAATTCCATATAATTATGGTTTCATTAGGTGTACATACACTCAAGTATTTTTTCAATATTTAAATATTAATTAATAATGATAAACTCTAAAACTTGTAAGATTTTTTAACATATAAAATAAAATCCAAACTAAATATAGATATCATATTTTAGTTAGTGCATATATACCTAATTAATATATTTATTTTATTTTAAGCATCATAACTAAGAAGGTAGTCCCATCAAATCTTTCATTTGTCTTAATATTATAACAAGTCTAAAAACTAGTTATATGTGTATAAAAATGACCATATTCTTAGATATAAAAAATATTCCCACTTTCCATTTTTTAGTAGTGGAATGAAATTCACATGTTCTAACCTATAACATCTATAAAAATATAGATGTATATAAATAAACTATTTTTAACATCGTGAACAAATATTTGTATTGCTTAGTATTAATCAAAACATAATTAAAATATCCAACTAATCTAATCATGTGTTCTCATATTGAGTAAGATAAAATAAATGCAATTATAATTGAAAAAAAACACTTGTTATACATTTTCTATCCTGTTAACAAATTAGGATGATTTTGGGTGTGATGTAGTTGCAAAGGTCAGTTGAGATGTATAGAAAATTCAGAAACACCTCTCCTTTGTAAATAGATGATTAGATTAGATGGATGAGGATGTGAGTTGAAGATTTGATTCACAAATTAATAATATTTCATTATAAAAACCATATTTTTTGAGAATGGAGAGTGATCCCTCTATTTATATATTTAGTTGATTGATAAGAGCCATTAATGTTGGTTGGAGATCAATGGTGGAGGATTGGTCCTCCTCCTTATAAATGAGGAGGATTGAGTTTGTAAGAGAATACAATGATGAAGGATTGGAGTATGTAAGAACATGTCATATTTATTTCTTGCACACTTGCCTCTTTTTTAGGAATACAGAACACATAGTAATATTAATGAATTAAAGACGGAAATAAAATGAAAAAAATAAAACATAATAGAGACACATATTTAATGTGGTTCACCCAATATGGGCTACGTCCACATAGAAATAACCAGTCCTTCTTATTATTTAGTCCAACAAATTAAGGGAAAAACCTAAAATGTAATCACTGCAATATCATCTTCACTCACATACAACATGACACCATAATTAAAATGCTCTCATATAAAAATTAGGGTTACATATAGGGAAAAATGCACAAACATAATTTCTACCATTAGATCTGCAACCTAATAGTGAATGGTCCAGATTTATTACAAAATTACAATATATTATAGTTCATTTTTAACAAATTTTTTATTTAGGGGTGCTTCCCCTAAACCTCCACCAAGGGGGGGCTCCAAAATAGGTCACCATCCCTTAGAACCCATGGCAACCCTAGTGGGGGCATTAGCCCCCCGCCCCCACCCCCCCACACGGCATTACCCCCCGCCCCCCCCCCCCCCCCCCCCCCCCCCCCCCCGCCCCCACACCCCCTATCAAGATAAAAATAAGATCATGCTCCACCATCCAACACTCTTTACAATAAATTTTGTGTAGGTTGCCTTGGAAAATGGGGATGATGTCATAATTTGAAGATTTGTTGGATTTATGAATTTATGTAAATGTGAATTTCTAAAATATATGAATTTATAATTAGGGAGGGATTAGTTAATTAACTAATTGAAATGGATGGTGGATGTTTTGTGGGATTGAATATGTTTGAGGAATAAATGATTAATTAACTAAGGGGATGAATAATGAATTATCTAGGGATGTTAGTGTGGATATATGATTTATTAGGAAGTGATGTGATAGAAGATTAGGGTTTGTTATCATTATTAAAAAATAAGGTGATGATAATTAAAATTGAAATGAAGTGTTCAATTTCAATTTTTTAACCTATTTGAAAGGGCATTGCAAGACATGATGGTTGGTTTAAAGAAATAAAAATATGAAAAAGGAGGATGAAAGCTAGATGATGATAGATTAAATAAAGTGATGGATGATGCCCCTAAAGAGGGCATGTGAGGAGGATGGATGTAGATGGGATATTGAAAAAGAGAGGAAGAGGCTAAAATGGAAGAATCAAGATGTGATTGGAGAGATGAGATTAACCCATGGATGATAATAACTCGCTTGATTTAAGGCTTATAAGCTTTTATTTTTGATGATGATGGATTGATTTACTCCAAGTAGGGTGGATTTGGAAGGGATGTATCTTGAGATAAAATACATGATATGATTTTCCCCAAGTAGGGTAGATTTAGGAAGGACACATCCTAAAAAAGATGTGGTCTAGAATTGGGAATGATCTATCCTAATGATGAGTCTCACACTTAATTTTCCCCAAGTAGGGCATAAGTTATAAGATTATATTGGATGGATGATTGATTAATAAATTTATTTATTTATTTTCAAGCATAGATCAAGGATTTAATTGATTTCCTAGATTGAGGATGAGGTGGTCACATTGAGAGATGATAGAAAGTTGATAGGTTGATGTAGAAATGCATGATGATATAATAAATTTTTAAAGAATGATGAGGCTAAAAAAATTGAACACACAAGGATGCCCCAAGTGATGTAATAATGATGTGATTATGCATGGATAATTTAGAAGAAATGATGGAAAAAATAATAAGAATGAGAATGAAAATGAATAGAAGAATAAGAATGGCCAAGCTAACCTCAGAAACTCTATATTACTAAGCACTGCCTACATAGTATGAATGGAGCTCATGTTAATGTAGTTATCCCCAAAAGGGAGGAATGAGATGAATAATGATGCAGATGAATAGATGATTTGACATTGACTTGGTTGATTATGGATAATATGATTACATTTGGATTTTGGAAGGGGATATACTACCATTTAAATACAATATCCACATGATTTGCAACTTTATTTTTTTATATTTTGGACACAAAAGTATGCACCATGATATAAAATATCATGATGACCTAGTCTTATTGTGTGTAAGGACTAACCCTCGATCCAATATAAAAATGACAAAAACACAACATAACATGGAAAAATCATGATGTCACTATTGTCATGGACTGATGGATGGAATCAAGTAAAAGTGCATGATAAGAGGCACCATGAGATGGAAAAACCATGATAACCATATTTTCACAAACATATAGACTAATTCAATGCATAACAAGAAAAACAAATAAATAGGAAAACATGTAAACACACATAAACCTAAAAATAAAATCAACAAAAAACATCTTTTCATTAATCAAGTCAAAATCCATGCATGAAGGCTCAATGATACCAGTAGATGGATGGTGCCCTAGGTAAGGATACATGCAATGGGATTGGATTGAGAATGATGTATTATTATGAAATTTGGAATGATTGGATCAAAAGTGACCAAGGATTTTGACTAGATTTAAGATAAGACAAACATTTTTGATTTTGTGGCTTTATATATTTTAGAAATTTTTGGCCTTTTTTTATTTTTTAGGAATTTTTATTTTTTTGATGTTTTTATATTTTTTATTATTTGATGTTTTTTTAATATTTAGAATATCTGATGTTTTTGTATTTTTTGGATTATTTGATGTTTTTGGACTTTTTGGATATATGGACAGGGGCTACTAGAAAAGGGAAAACTTGTTCTAGTATCGATCATGGAATATATTCATGATGATGTTAGAAGATATTGGATGAGGATGGGGGATGATTAGGGATGATGAGGGATGAATTAAGGATATCCAAGGACCATGTCACATGGAAACCAAATGTCCAGTCATCAAAGTGTCATTCAGAGGATTATGCCAAGATAGTTTTAGAATAAGTCTCAAGACTTCTTCCATTTCCTTATCAAGTTTAAAATGCGAAGAAAGGATGGGCATAATAGGATGGATAAAATGATGATTCCAAGAAAATAATTTGATAAGTTGACATGGTTGAATATGATCTAGAAGGGACATACAAGACATGATTTATATGGAAATGGGGTTGCCTCCAAGTTTTGAGGTACTTGTAGACAACACATTATTTACCCAAAATGCAAAAAATTGGTTTTAATCATGGTACTTGTCCAAGGCACCATAATCATGGTTTTCATCATTAGATATATTATTTATCTTTCTATTTTAATTTTTGGTTTTTTAAAAATCTTTTTTATAACTTTATTATTGCATTATGGGATCTTTTTGGTGTGCCTCTAATGATGTTGTCATGAAATTTATTGATTTCCATATTCACGTATTCTAAATTGATTAGGAAGTCATCATAGCCCATATGATAAAAGTTTCTACTAAGGATGGTGAAGTAAAAGGTGTACTTTATGGATGATGTTTGTTGATTTCATGGAGGATTTGGACATGGGATATGACCATGATGTTATGGGGAATTGGGACCAATAATCTCAAATTTTTGTGGGACTAAGAGTAACAAAAAATTGGATGTTCAAGAGATTTTTTATTATATTGATGGTGTTTGAAACTAGTGATTTGTAATTTTCCTAAAACTATGCTGACATAGGAGGGATATTGATTTCTTTGTCCCTTGGTGCCTTAAAAAGGTTTTCACCAAGGGATTCACTTTTTTGAATTTTTGGACTTTGATTTTTATTTAAATTTTCCCATAGTGCCTCAAGGAGATTTTGGCTAGGGAACATTGATTTTATTTTTTGATTTTTTGGATTATTAGATGTTGATGCTACTTTATGCTCTTTTGTTTAGGTTCCAATCATGAATTTTACCATTATTTTATTGTTATGGAATAAGGTTAATGGTAAGTGATTTTGTCAATCCTAATAGATGGGTGCATGAGATTAAATTTCAAGAAGGTAGAAAGGATGTATCACATTGATAATAATATGGGTGGTAGCACGGTCCTTATGAGGACTATGAATGGATCCTATTTCAATATAGGATGAGGATTTATCATAAATAATGAGTGTCATGAACATATTTATGTTGATTTACATATGGTTTTTAGTTGATGTTGTGAGATCATTTGTATGGACATACATGGATGGGTTTGATTATGCTTTGATCATGGAGGTAGAGGCCTTTCCCATTGTAGTTCATGATTTTGAGGATTTTACTTGATATAAGATATTTTTTACTTTAGAAACAAGCCATGGTGTTGTCTCCATGTAACCATGTAATATTATTATTTATGATCTCCTTATCTATGAGGAGGCTAGATTGGAAAAATGAAGTCTTTCCAAATTGATATGATGTTGATGCTAATTTTGGTTTTGATTTTGATCTTTATTGTAATGTTAATGTTGATTTTTCATTTAGGATGGGCTTGTTTGCATGGAAGACATTTTGATGTTTGTTGTATACAAGTATCACTATCACTTGAGTATGTGGTGTTGGGTAATGAAAGGTTCAATATGTGATGGGATATGGGGTAATGGGCCAAGGATGGTGTTGTTAAAGATAGGTTCATCAAATATTGGTGATTTGTTGAAGATGGGTGGCAAATCAAATATGGGTTGACCCAGGATGGGTGATTGGTGAAGTGATAATTCATCAATGAGTAGCTCATAAAATATGAGTTTTTTATTAAATATGGGTGGGTTAATGATGGTCTAGTATTGGACAAAGATGGGTGATTAAAAAAAAATAGGTTCATCTAAGGTTGGTTGGTTCAAGATGGAGTGATCATATTGACCTTTACTTAGGATTGGAGGAGTTTTATTATGATTTGGAAGGGATATTGGCATATGCCTAACACATGATTCTCAGACTTGGATTACCTTGGTCTTGCATAGACAAATATCCTTAAAGGGGTGATGCTTGGCTATGGCTAGTTTGATGTGGCTTAGGAGTTGGATGAATTTGATACTTAAATTGTAAAGTGCTGGATTTTATATTGGTAGATTAAGGATTGAGAAGGGATGTTAGGTGGGATACCGATTGGATAAGAAATTAGAGTTGACTGATAATGTTTTGACATTAGGATGGTGATTTTATAACCAGATTAGAATTATGGGGGATATCAGGATTTGGATGGTTGTTAGTAGGTAGGGGATTTGGATATCTTATATGGGATACCATTGGGTATATATTATAATTGAAATTGGATTTGTATATGAATATGTTTTGGTTATGTTTGATGTGTGATGTTTGGTATTTGATTTGATGTTTGAATTTTTATATTTTATTTGATTTTTTGATGTTTCATGTGGGTAAATAAATTTTATTTAGATGGGATAAAGGATGGATGTTATGATTTCATCAATCCAAATAAAAAAGTTACGAGAGATTGAATGAAAATACGGGGATAAGATTTGAGTGGATTGTGATTTGATGTGTGAATTGAAGCTCAACTATGGGATTAAGCTTGGATTGATTAAATTTTCATTTTGATTGTAATTAAATTATGATTTGGATTGAATTTAGAAAGTTTATTTGTTATTTGAATTTGAATTTTTATTTGGAAGTTTGACTTGATGTTTGATTTTAATTTCAAAGGTTGAACTGGTTTGACTTGAATAGTTGACTTTGAAAGGTTGAATTGATTTGGTGTTTGAATTATGATGGATTTGATGTTTTAGTTTGACAAATATGGCTTTATTTGAATTGTTTAAGGTTTAAAATCAATACTAGTCTTGAAAACAAGAAAATAAAATCACGTAAATGATAATTCATATGATTAGTATAAAAGGCATGCAATGCAAATAATAGCTTACACATATACTCACATGAAGTAGTAAATAGATTGGTCTCCCAACCCTCACTCCATGGACATACACTATGAGTATCTTTTGGGAGTTTGGTTTCCATCGCTCTAATAATTGGTTGTGATTGATAAGTATTAGACTAGGCTTAAATAAGACTTTCTAGGTTCATCCCCTATATACCTTGCTTTACGATGGGGCCTAAATCCATGGAAGAGATTGATTAATGGGTTACACAAGATGACCTAATCCTTTACACCCACTCTATTTTTAGGATTTTAATGGAGTGTTTCTAGTAAATCATTATTTGAGGGGTTTTATCTAGGATTTGGGTATTAGATCATGAAATCCCCTCACTTAATAGTACACATAAAACATGAAACATGAAATTTCTCAACCAATAATAATTACTTCTCCTTCAATTTTTATACCTTTCTAGAATATGAGGTTGGTACTAACATTGGGGTATGCAATCCTAAGCATTGAAACCTAAAAACTTGCACTTTGGTATCAAGGTACAAGTCACATATCCAAAATAAAAGAGACTCATGTTATTTTTAATTCCAAAGTTTGCCAAAATGTGTGAGGGAAGAACATATGTGTCATCTATCTAGGATAAATACAATCAATTTAATATGTTTTAAAATCCCTAGAATTACCTTATGATATAAGGGAAGATCATACAAAGTTTCAAATTACATAAATACACACACAAACAAATAAAATAAAAAAAAAAACAAATTTTAATACCCAAATTGAAATGTGTGTTCAATTCTTAAGCCAAAAAAGAAGTGTAAGAGTTTGTTTGGTTGATTTAAGCCTTTTACAGGTGAAAACCTATAAACAATATATCAATAATTTTTTTGTTTATCTTTGAAAAATGTAAAATCCTACACAAACATTTTATGTCACAAACTATCAACGATTCCACTGAACTTAGTGTTATTCTACCAATCCCTAAAAAACACATAAATAGTCAAATATAGAAAAATAATAATTACACTAAAATATAAGTGATTTTACTAAAATAGAGGTCTATTTCACTACTCTATGAAAAGAAAAATAGTAAGTAAAAATAGATATTTCACTGAAATCAGAGTGATTTTACCACTTTATGTAAATAAAAGTTAGTTAAACAATGATTCCACTACTCTCTTTACAATTCTGCCAAATGAAGGGCGATTCCAAAACTCACTAGTTTTTAAATGGTTGTCTGCATATTTTCAGTACCTTATTTTAACTAAAATGGGAGGTAAAATGGATAATTTATTCAAAATTTATGGCCTCTAAAATGTAGGTAGTGTAAATAAAAAATAATTTGAATCCACCAAACTATAGGGTGATTCTGCTACTCTCTTTATAATTTTTATAGACTAAGGGTGATTCCAATACTCACTATTTTTTAATGGTTGCATGCATATTTTAAATACATTATTTTTTCCATAATGTGTGGTCAAATGGATTCATGATTAAAAATTTATGGCTTCTAGAAGGTAGGTAGTGCAAATATAAAACAATGTGAATCTGCCAAAGTATAGAGTGACTCTGCCAAACTTTAGGCAATTCCCCCAAACTTTAAATGATTATATCAAATTTTAGATGATTATACCAAAATTTATATGATTCTACCAAACTTTAGGTGATTTTTCAAAACATATAAATAGAGGGGAATCTACCAAAATTTAGGTTGAATCCACCAATTTCATTCATGATTCTGTTAAGACACAAAGCAATTCTATTAGGAGTCTAAAATGAAGATTTAAACAATTTTTTAAGAAAAAATTGTAGAAATTTTAGATAAAAATAGTATAGAATTATTGGATAATTAGGCTTGAGAAAATTTGAAGCTAATTATGGGATACAAATATTATGATCGGGCATGCCATATGTAACAACATGAAAAAATATTAGTATTGGTTAGTATTAATCAAAACATAATTGAAATATCTAAATAATCTAATCATGTGTTCTCATATTGAGAAAGATAAAATAAATGAAATTATAATTGGAAAACAACACTTATTATACATTTTTTATCCTCTTGAGGAATTAAGATGAGCTCAGATGTGATGTATTTTCAAATGTGGGTTGAGATGTGTAGAAAATTCAACAACACTTCTTCTCAAATGGATGATTGGATTGGATGGATTTGGATGTGAGTTGAAGATTTTATTCATATATTAACAATATTTCATTGCAAAAAAACCTTTTTTGAGAATGGAAAGGAATCCCTCTATTTACATATTTTTTTGATTGATGAGATCCACTAATCTTGGTTGGATATCAACAATGGAGGATTGGTCTTCCTCATAAATGAGGAGGATTGAATGTGTAAAAATATGGTTGGAGTATGTAAGATCATGCAATGATGAAGGATTGGAGTGTGTGATAACATGTCATATATCTTGATTGTAAATTTGCCTCTTTGCATTGAAATTTGTGTAGATTGTCATTAAAAAGGGGGATGATGTCATGATGTGAGGATTTATAAATTTATGAAATTAGATACATATGAATTTATCAAAGGTATGGAATTTATCAATAGGTAATTATTATTTAATTAATCTATATTAATTAGCTAATGGAAAGTGATGGTGGATGTTTTGTGGGATTGAAGATATTTGATTACGAAATGATTAAAAAGTGAAGTGATGATAGATCAGGGTTTGTTAGCATGATTAGAAGATGAGGTGATGATAGCTAAAATCAATATAAATTATCCAATTTTAAGTGTATACAATATTAATCAATTTAATTTTAATTTTCATTAAACTAAATCAAATTTAATTGAGATTTAGAGTTAGAGTATGTGTATCAAATTCAGCCAAAGCTTACTTATTAAATCTAACACATTATATAATTATAGACATGAAATTTGGCACAAGATCATTATTTCTAGTGTCTTATAATAAATTTTGCATATTTAGTAAATTTTGCATATTTTATTATTTCTTGGTCCGTCTTGGTCCCACTAAAGTCCCCATCTATATTTTAAACCTATAAATCACTGTCTAGCACTTATCATAAATTATTTGTTAGCATCATTGAATTTTACATTACTTTGTCTAAGAATCTACTTCAAAAATAGAGATTGTGTCATTTATAGTTCAATCACATGTTATTATTATGTATATATATTTGAATCATGTGACATGTGCATGTATATCCCTTTTATCCTTGTGGACTATTTTTCCCATTATTATTGAGTTTGGACTTTTGATCTCACCCGTTGTCAATTCTAAAGTTGTCTATCACACATAACTTGTCCTAAATCAGCTTATATATATATATATATATATATATATATATATATATATATATATATATATATATATATACACACACACACACACACACACACACACACACACACACATACATATTATAATATTTTTCCTTTAAATGGTTTGACATGACCTAGTATGTATGTATGTATACACACACACACACACACACACACACACACACACACACACACACACACACACACACACACACACACAAGGTCATGTCAAACCATTTAAAGGAAAAATATTATAATAATACGTGGAGAAGACACATCATCAAATTTCAATTCTACAACTAAACATCAAATACCTTTCCTCCTAATTTAAGTTGAGCCTCATAGAATCACATTTTGCACACTTGTGACAAAGTTTTTATTCTTGGTTTATTATTATTTCCCCCATGCCAAAGGAATTTATTAGTTTGCATATAGTTTCATTTATCACCTTCAAGGGTGATGAGGTTCAAAAATAGAACTCAATTTATTCCATCCACACATTCACCCAACTAAGTAGAGATCAATTTCTGAGTGTGTGATATATGTAATTTGCATCTTTGATTAACTATTTTCCTAACTCCATAAAAATTTACATTTTTTAAAGTGGAAAGATAAGTCAAAAATTAATAACATAATATATGCACAATATTCCATGCAAAATAAGGAAGGGAAGGTATAGTAAAATAAGAAAAAACACAAAACATAAGTGATAAAATAATTAGTTTACAAAACACTATGTAAGACAAACTCAGAAGCATATAGATAGATTAAACCAACATGATTTTGACTAGGCCCTATTTGTTCATGATGAATCCATGCCCTCCATGTGTATACCTATAAATATTTGAAGAATCTAAAATTTCAAGAGTAGGGTCTAAACATTATGCATAGTCATTTTACAAATTCATAATTCTATAACATCAATTAGGTGTGATCATTCCTTACCCTGCTATACTTACTTTACATATTCCTTAACCACTTGTACTATTTTTTTCAATGATAGTTGAGCCCAACCAATAAGATGGATCTAAATTCTATACTTTTATCAATATATGTTTAGATCCATTTAATTGAAATTAGTTTATTCTTTGTCTTATAGAAAACTAGAATTAGGGTAAACAAAAATCTAAATAGAAATTAGATAAGTGGTTGTTATGATCCACCTAGCCATCTAAATAATGATTTTATATGTCTATAAGAGAGTACCGAGTAATTTATTATATATTTGAGTATAATAAAATGCTCAGCTGATTATGCATAACCTTGCCTAATCTGGCACATCATTTTTTTCCATTTAATCATTAAATTTTCAACAATATATCAATGAGCAAGTGTGGGGATAGATACAAAAGGGATATGGAGAAAAATCAATGGTAAAACATAAAAAATAAAATATAGGGAGTTTAATGAAATATTTCCCAATAAACATAATAATATTACTTAAGAGCAACATAATTTTAAGACATATAATCATAGCTAAAATAATAAAAATCAAAAAGGTAAAACAACATGTCTCCCTTCCATACCTATCACCAATGTAAAAAGGGTTGTTTCCATGGTGATAAATATACATTGAACCATCATTACTTACTATCATGGATTTACCCATACACTAATATTGGTATATAAGCTTTGCATATAAGGGGTTTCACTAAGATAGACACCAGTCCTGAGACTTATCCCCTCTCTCAACACCCTAAAAAAGGTCTATAACTATGTAAAATAATAATAAAATTCTGATTTAACTAGGTAAACCTGCATTATTCTCCTTCAATACCCATCCAAAGGGTAACACACAAATGATTGAAACTGATAACAAAGATAAGATTTATAAAAATAAAATATAACTATAAAAAGCTATTAAAACATCAAATACATCCTTCAAAACTTATGGAAATTGAAAAAAACATCAAAATACCATCGAATAAGAAGATAATAGGGTGGTCAACACAGTCAATCACACTAATAACTCTTTAATGACATGCTCTACTCGATGTAGCTACTTATCCTATCTTTCCCAAATGTAAAGATGTGAATAATCTCCATTTTTCAATGATAATCATGCTAATTTATGGTTAGGGTTATCATCAAAAATATTATTATGACATTAATTACAACATGGATTTCTTGTTCCTTCAATGTCCTTTTTCAATTAAAATTATATAGCATTTTAAATTAATATGGCTACTTTGATTTATCATGAGTCTTGTCAAAATTATTTTATAGAATGAAATCTAATTTATATTTAAATCTCCACCAATTCCTCTTTAACATATGCATTTTATTTTTAATTACTCCATCCATTATTATCCTTCATTTTTAATACTCATGAAGTTTTTGGCTGTGGTATTTTAGTTATTGTTTAATGTTATTTTTTATTTAATAATGAAATGTAACAAACATAAAACTACTAAAAAAGTAAATTAGATATACATAATTTATAGAATATAAATGTGAAATACTAATTTATAGAATTTTAAATGAGATATAAATAGTAAATTGACAAGCAAATATGCAAACCTAGTTCAAACTAAATTTATATTGACTATGTAGGCTAACTATTGATGTAAATTGTTGAAAATGACCCTTAAACTATATCATAGCTAAAAGTAAGATTTAAAATTGTGCTAGGATAGGGCCACACTAGGAGAATAAGGATGTAATGTGGCCTTGTCTATTGGTTACATATGTATCCTAGTTGATTGTGCAACTGACTATTTAATCTAATATATTTGCCTATCTGTAAGGGTTTTACTAATTGACTATATGTCCCAATTTCCCACATAAAATACCTTAAAAATAAAAATAATAATTCTTAAAAAATAAATTAAATATGAAATCAAATACAAAGGGGGAAATTGGGAAATTGGAATACCAATGATATCCTCATAAAATCCTACACAATCCAAGTTTTGCCTACATAACCCAAAAGGGCCTTAGGCTGATGTACTTCACTCTTCTAGAGTGAGTATGTCAATATTGATATTTTATATATGAATGTAACTAGATATATTGACATGATTGTTTGATAATGAGTTCCCTTGACCTAAAAAAAAACTTCACACTTGGCCTATGATAGAATAATTTAGAATTTGAATTGAAAATAATAGTGCCTTTTTGCTTAATGTGCTTTACTAGTTGATTGATAGATGTATTTTGAATGACCTTGATGTTATTATATAGATAAAAATTTGGAATATTTACATTAACTTACCTTTATAAAAGTGTGGGAGGGGTAAAATTAAATGTCTCAAATTTGGAAATTTACTATTGGAGCACAGAGGATAAGAGCACACTAGTGGATAAGGTCCTAGTGAGGCCCTATCCACCTAGTGTGGTCTTATCCCTAAAGTTTAAAGACTATTAAAAATAGGATGAAAGGAAACTATAATAAAAATATGAATGATTTAATGATGCTTTTATTTATTATAAGGTAGTAATTGGAATAACAAATACTCTCATAGCTATTACAAGTTAGAAAAATGGAGAGTAGAACAAGCAAGTTAGAATGTCAACATTAAATATTGTAAAGCACATAATGATTAAATTTGAGTGTCTATATTTTCCCCCAATTTATGGTAATGATTAAATGAAGTGAAATTACTTGAGTGAAGGAGATGCAAACCTAAGTGTGTATATACACTTTATAGTTTGATGTGAAGCTTGATCATGCAAGATGCCTCAATGCAAAACCTATAACAATGCCATTGTAAGTATTTATTGTCCATATTTTAAAATTAAAAAAAATAAAAATAAAAATTTGAAATTTAAAAAGAGAGCAAGGAAAGTATACACTTTAAGGAGTATGCAATCTAATTTACTTGTAACTTGAAAGTAGAGAAGTGTATGCCCCCTTATTGAAGAATTTGGAGAAAAGTGAACCTATGGTGAATTGAGAATGATCAAGTATCAATTTAAAAACTAGTGAAAGCCTTTGATTTGGAAAATATTGTATGATCCAACTTTCATTTGAATTTTTATATTAATTTATAAAATAATTAAAGGGGTGAAACCATAAAATGTGGCTCGTTAAATTGCAACCATAGACATTGAGTGTCACTAGACTCTATCATGGCCCATTTACAAAATGATATGAATAAAATTACATCAAAAATATCTAGATTCTATTTGAAACTTTGTATCTTTGAAGCTTTTGAACTTTTTTTTTTTTGAAATATGCAATATAGTAACATGAACATGAATTAATATTGTGCCTTATGTATTGTAATGAATTGATATTAAATGTCAACTAAAATTGTAACTGAAACTAATTTTCAAATGACCATGGACATGCATCAAGAATATGTATTGAAGTAATTGTAGGAATCAGTGTACATGCATGTCACATGTCTTATAATCTAAATTTTTTAAACCATACTATAATTTTGAAATCTATATGCTATCTTTTTTTTGATGTATAAGTTCAAAGTTATATTTATATTGGCATATATACATCAATTTTTTTTATATTATCATAAATCTAAAATTTATTGCTCATGAGGACTTGGGTTCTAAAGGCAAGCCCATTGTGTTACCCCCATTTTGAGATGAATGACATAACTTGTAACTCACTGATCTCAAAAGAGAACTATATTTAATATGTGAAATATGTAGTCATGTAGTATCATACAAACATTTTAATTGTAATGCGTCATAGTATTGAGTATAACATTTAAATGGCAGATGAAACATTGTGTTATGTAGATATAACATTGGAGCACATAAGTAGCATGTACATGATATGTATCATGACATAAGAGTAATAATATAAAATAGAAATAATGCATGATATGAATCATGGGACTAAATTAAAAATCAATAAACATACAATAAATGCCATAAAATGTCATAGAATTTGTATATAATGTCACACATAAGGTCTAAAGGCCACATACAATGGACATGTAAATGTTGCATAAAAATACAAGGCTAAGGGCCACACTCAAATGGATAGATGATGCCAAGAAAGTACATGTATATATTTCACACATAAATCCAAGGGCCACACATGAAAAACAATGTCTTATATTATCATGTATTAATGTAAGAATGTAAAAAGAAGCATATAATAAATGAGACTATTCTACATCAACTATATGTGTCAATGTTAATGTTAGCAAGTAACATGTCCATGTAATAAAATGTAAATCATTCATGGTTAAAAAAATATTTGTATGATATATAGATTGACATAGTAGAGAGGTTTTGGATGGATAAAACCTATTGAAGTGTTCATGGAGAATAAGAGATGGTCTAAACATAGCAAGGTTGTTAGGTAAAAAGGGAAGTCTAACATTAAAAATCTATGTAATAGTGTGTCATCTATCACACTCAAATACTTTGTGAAAAAGTATTATGTTTTTCAAATATGTCATATGTTATATAATTAACATGAAATAAATAACATATGTAAAGAAGTAAGCTAAGAACATTTAAACAATGTTTGTAGGTCCTAATTTTGAAAAATTAAAAATATTTTGATTTTATTATTATTATTTTTGATATATTTGAATGGTTTTTATTTTTATTTTTTGAAATATTTGAATTTAAGAGAGTTGAAATTACTAAGAAGTGAGGCTTCAAAAAATAAAATAAATAAGAGGGAATCAAATAATAAAAAAATATATGATAAATTATAGTGTGCTAATAAAAAAGACAAGAAATGTACCCCCAATGTATGTGTTAAGGAGTCATAGAAATGTAGTACAAATAATTGATATTGATAAGGATGGGCATGCCCCCAGTGGGAAAGAGACTATGTGTGTTCATGTAAAATTTAAATTATGTGATCATGTAAGTGCAATGGAAGCCATATCATGATAGATATATGATATCAAACAAGTGGATACCATAAATAATGTGAATTGAAAGCATTTTAAGATAGTTGTTTTGGATTGTTCAGATCAATCTTAAAATTAATAGGAGAAATCCCCAAAGTGAACATAAAGCCAATGGATATAAAAAATATTGGATAAATGATAAAATAAGTAACAAATGAAGTGAAATAAAATAAGCTAAGTACAAATTAAAATGTAAGCATCTAACCAATTATATGAGTAATGAGAGGAATGCACACATAATCCACAACATGATATGAAGGAATGACTTCCTATGAAAAGGGAGTGCTAACTATAGATGATTCTAAATCTAAATAATAATCATATGTTATAATATATCCATCTAAATCACTGCTCAACTTGTATCCTTATGTGAGAAATGAGAAGATGTAATTATTTGTACAAGTGGTAAATCTCTTTCAATAACCTATGGTGACTTAGAAGATGAAGACCTAATTTTAGGTGTTACTTTCTACTTAGGATAATATATCATGATATTTGAAAATACCATATTATTCCCATGTGTAATTGTATCATGATCATAAGTACATGGAGAGATTAGTTCTGTAATATGCTCATGTGTAACTAGATCATGTTTAAAAATAGGTGGAGAAATTGCTTCTATAATATGCTCTTAAATTGTTTTTAAAACTATTTCATTACCATTTCCTCAATGTATGTTCTAACCAATTATTCTATAGGAGGAATAAATATCATTGGTTCCAAAGGATATTCATATTAGATTCCTAAAATTTTTACCACTTAATTATTATGAATATATTTGAGACATTAATGTATTTTATAAGGTACTGATCTAATATTTTTTTATCCAAGGGTTTCTTAATAACATACAAAGACCCATATGCTTGGTATAACTAAGAATGGGGTGGACACTATAAGAGGTACCACTTATAAATGTAGCACTATATACCCAAGAGTATCATGTGTATGACTATAAAATGATTTGAAAACCCTATAAGTATTATGTAAATCTTGTTATGTATAACCATGAGAGTATAGGAGTGTTATGATGCATGCATTTTTGCTTGATCCATTATCTATCATAACACTATATATAGATTATTTATCAACATATGCTCAAATAAAGAGTATATATCTATCTGAATCCTCATTAATAACTTCACTATCACTAGATGAAAGCATATGATGTGATGTTTGTTTGTTTTAAGATATGCCAATTATTATATCAAGTGGATGCCCTTATTTGTAAGGAGGAGGATGAGCAATGTATGCATAATATACTTCAAGATTAATTTTTGTTCTTGTTGCTTCATGATTTGGAAAAGGATATTTACAATTTTTAAGTTTTCAATTGTCATTTACTTGTGATTTATCCTCTTCAATAGGTGTTCTAATATCAATAATGTTCTTATCAATGAGATATTGAATCTTATGTTTGAGCTTGAAACTTATGTTTGTGGAATTCCCAATAAATCGATGGTACTCATAATATACATTATTATCAAAGAATTTAGATTGTGGTTTATACACATATACTTATAATGGTGGAGGAAGAGTGATGAGATTGCATTAAATTAACTTTTGTGACAATACATGAGAAGGAAATGGTAAAATTGAGAATTGCCTTCTTGGTGGAGATTGTAATTGAATCTTTTTTATTGGTAGTAAGATAACATTAAGTGAAATATTAGCTTCATTATTTATTTCATTAGGTTTTCTCTTATAATTTATCTTGATTTAAAAATTCACATTTGAATTAGAAGGAGCATTTAAAGTGTACTTGAGCTTGTTTAAAGTAATCAATTTGGCCTCACGTTCTTTGACTACATGACATAATTAAATCAAAATATTTAAACTTATCAAATGTAATTAAATATTGAAGTGGAAATATAAAAATTTGAGTGAATATATCTTGGAACTCATTATTATCCATTTGATTTTTCATTTTTTCTATCATAATATTGTATCTTAGTACATATTCACTAATTGTTTCATTATACCATTGTTTGAGCTTTGTGATTTGAGCATATGATAATTTTCCACCAATGTTGATATGAAAGTGTGTTAAAAAATAATTTTTAAAAGGATTCCAAGCATTTATTGATTGAAGAGGAAGATAATAAAACCATATTAGAGCATATTCTTTGAGACTTCTTTGAAATAGCTTTGTTAACAATTTTTCATTATCTGCATAATCTAAACAAGCTGCATGTAACGCATACAAATGCTATTTTGGATCACATTTGACTTCATATAAATGAGGATCCATAAATCCAAATGGTAGTGCATAATATATAATTTAAGTTTCCAAAGGGTTATGTAACAAGGAACACAAGTCAAAGGACAAACTAACATGAGAAAGAGTTTGTTTGAGTTGAGATAAATTAGCTTGTAAGGCAAGAACTATATGCTCAAGAGTAGTATCTATAGAGATAAGTGGAGGAGTGTAAGTATCATGAGTAGCCGTAGGCATGGATACTTTTTCAAAATCAAGTGATGTTATAAAACCAAGGGATGACGATATAGAGGTAGTTAGAGGTGGAGAAATAGGAATGGATGCAATAGTAGAAGTGGAAACATTGGAAATAATATATTGGGATACTTTATTTTGTTCATCTATAGAAATATATAAGAGTAATTCAACCTATTATGAATGTTCATGAATATATTCCATAAATTTTGCATCATCAACTTGACCAAATTGTTCTTGAGTAATGGTTTTAAAATGAGAGTCATGATGCACCCATCAAGAGGACATGGAATAAGTAATGTAATATCCTTTGAAGTTGTAGATTTGAGACAAATTATAACATATGCTACCTATTATTCCCAAATCATTTCATATTTGACAAAATTTATTGGAGAATAATGATGACATGATATATTAGTGCAATCATTTTCAATAGGAAAGTCATGAGATTGAACATTATTTAAAATAGCTTCTTGATTATCTTGAAAATGAATCCATGTAAAAAGATAATGAATAACATATTGAAGATTAATACAATATGTAAAAATAAATTTCATGATCCTATGTAAAAAATTAAAAAATATCCTATTATTAATACATTACAATAAAAATCAAGGTATAAGAGTGATATAGGTAAAGGTTTGAATGACTGTGTGGGCTCTTGAATATATTTTCTTGTTTATAGATTAGTGTTAGTAAGATATTTCAGAGTGCTAACTAAAGAGGATAAAATATGCCTATAGTGCACTATCCCATCTTTGAGGTTATGGTGAGAATAAATTTCATGAGTGATACACTCTTCTTAGGTGCATCACAAATCAAATGAATAAAAGAGACTACCTATAGTATAAAAATGGACTCTAGGTGTTTTCCATATACCATGAAGTATAGGGAAACTAAACTCCATGTTTACTATTAAATAATAGATCAAGTATTGAGGTTGTACCCATCACACCATGATGTTCATAAAATAGATAACCACTTAGCTCATAATAATAACCACTAAGTAATTTTAAAACTACTAGAACACAATTTCTAAAAAAAGGTAGAATGTAATTGAAAACAAAGAGAATAAAAAATTGAGAGATTTAAAAAAATCAACCCAAGATTTAAATAAAGAGCTTTGGTATTAGATGTTATATGAGGTGACAAGATAATTTCTCCTGTGTCAAATTAAATCCAAGTCGAAGAAGATTAACTCATGGTTTCAAATTTATATCTAATATTGAAGGTTATTTTATTTCAGTGTCAAGAATTTATAAAAAAATGTATGAGATTCTAGGACAAAAATCAAACAAACAAATAATATCCTAAATAAAACATGAGTTCACTAGAATGTTTAACATTGTTTTTTATTTAGAAATGAAATGTAAAAAAAATCAAATTATTGAAAAATTGACTTATATACACAAAATATACATAATCTAAATGAAAAATACAATAATTTATAGAATTTTAAATGAGCTATAAATAGTAAATTGAAACGTAGATGTGCAAACCTAACTCAAAATAAATTCATGCTAACTATGCAAGTTGAATGTTGATGAAAATTGAATAAAATGACCCTTGAATTATGTCATAGCTAAAAGCAAGATTTAAAAATTTACTAGGATAGGGATGCACTAGGAGGACAAGGATACACTACCACCTTGTCTATTGAATACATCCACACCTTGTTGACTTTGTGATTGATTTTTCAATTTGAGTACTAGTTCTTGCTTAAGAGGGTTTTACTAATTAAAAATGTGTTTTGATTTGATACATAAAAGACTTGACAAATCCAAACCATATTTATTAAAAAATAAACCAAATAAGAAATCAAATATAAAGGGGGAAATTGGGCAAGGGGAATAGTCAAACTATCCTAAAAATAACCCACATAATATGAGTGTTGCCTACATATCCCAAAAGGTCCTCAGGTTGATGTAGTTATCCCTCTTAGAGTGAGTGTGTGAATATTGATATTTTATATATGGATGTAACTAGATAGATTAAATTAAATGCTTGATAATGAGTTTCCTTAACCTATAATAAAATAACTTTAGAATTAACTTATGACTATAAGAATAATTCAAATTTGACTTAGAAATATTAGTGCCCTTTTGGTCAATGTGCTTTGCCATTTGATTGTTAGGTAAGTGCACAAAGTTGGGGGAAAAAAAGGGCCTACTCATGGACATGTTTTTCCTAAAAATTGAAAAATTTGAACTTATATAGATAATTTTAGATGGCTACACTAAAAATTTGAGGATAGTGTAAGAACATGGATTATAACATTTTGATTCTAGTTTCTAAAACACTATTTTAAAAAAATGGTTAAGTATAACTAGATAAAATATCTAAAATTTAAATAAGAACTATATTTTAAGGAAAATACAGTAGATAGCCATCTGTATGACCCCTATTTTTAGCATCATTTAATATTTTTAAAAAACATTTGGTAAAACTTTAGATAAGTTCATTTAATTTGTAACCTAAATTTTTTTTATAATTTTTTGATGAATATTTTTTTATTAAATTACAAGTAAATAGATCATAAAAATTTAAAAAAATGGATAACCAGCTATGCAGCCCCTAACTACCTCAAAAAAATGGAAACTAGTTTTTTTTAGTGTGTGTATAATTAGGCCTAGTTTGTAACCATATATATTTTTTGCATTTGGATCAACAAAAAAAAAAGATACACAATCATATATAGGCATGTATATTTTTTTCATGTAGTGGCTTAAAAAATATATAGTTAGAAATAAACATAGATTAAAATCTTAAAATAGTTCAAACATTATAAAAATCATATATTTGGAAAGAGGAGAGTGTGTGAAATCATAAATAAATCAAGTCTATAAATCAATCATAACTTAGAGAACATAGATTCTAATTACACTTTTGATTGGGGATACATTAGATAATCAAGAATATGACCAATATGTGGATTTGTTAGACCCAATTAGGTGATCTCTTATCACAACAATAATACTATGGAGGGTTCCAAAGCCACCAGTCAAGCACAATCAAGTAATAACCCTAATTAAGTATTATTTTTTCATATTCATTAAACTAATAACATGTAAAGTAAAGTCTAATCTAGTGCTCACCAAGGCTTGTGGCACAAAGTGGGGGTAATAAACAATAAAATTAAACATTGATAGAAGACATATACTCATGTTAATGTATATGGAATCCTAATGGATGGAAAAGAAGTACAAATGCATATCTATCTACTCTTATAAAGGAGTAACAAAGTTAGGAATACTTACCTTTAAAGATGAACCTATTGAGCCTCAATCTCTCCCTTAGCCAAGGTGCTTGACAAGAGGTTGTTGTGGTATGTAAGGATGATAAGGATAAATTAGCTCTAGGATACACAACTTATCAATGCATCCAAAAGTCTTCTTCACAAGACAAAATATGTATCTCCAAAGAAAGTATGAAACACTAAGCTTGTTCCATAGGTAGAATGGTGGATAAGCATATGCATAATAGTTCTTACTTATTATTCTATTTTGTAAATAATGGTGAAATGATCTTGTATATATAGGTAGATTTAAACCTAAGCCCTTCTAAAATTTTCAACCAACAAGGTTGACCCAATTGATCTAGTATTGTTATGGACATAAATTCACTAGGTCATGGGCTAGGTCATCCAAGAGCCAACCTAGACCCTAAATGAATTTCACCCATAAGAGTACATGATCAACCCAATCAACATAGTACTATAAATAGTCAAAAGGGGTTTTAGGTTAGGAAAAGGGGACAAAAGGTAAGAAATGACTAGAGGAGTATACAAGAGATAATAAAAATATTATGTAAATGGTTTTTAGAAGATAAGTGTGTAGATAATAAGTGGAAAAAGGGAAAAAAATCTTGTAAAGCACTAATGGTATGCCCACCTCTTTTCCAGTGCACCCCTTAAGGCCTGCACTTAGAGAGATTGAGACTTGATGGCTTTTTGCAAGATAGAGAGTATCAATAATTGATAAAAGTTTGAAAATATTATGTGTATTCATATGCCCCAATCTAAGCTCATCATGTGTCACGTGAGTGAAACACAAGATGGTGCTCAGGAATAGAACACGATGACACATAACACTGATGTTAAGTAAAATGTAGTAAGGAGTAAATAAGATAAATGAAAGGACATAATTAAAAAACATATACCTTTAATTACCATAGTTTTGTAGATAAATAAGGAGATTGCAAGAGATGTCAAAGCATCCAATGTAAGGAACATTAGGTGAACCTGTAGAGATTAGTGCAAAAAAAGAGCAAAAAATTGAAATTTTTAGAATAAAGGAATATGGTAGTGGAAAATATTCTCTACAAATTCATGATTATAGAACATTTTATGATTTGGAAAAAGAGTTAGTAGAGACAAAAATATGAGGGACTTAGGAAAATTAGAAAATTAGGATTGTTAAGGCAAGGTTATAACCAAAATATTGATGGCAAGTGAATGATAAAATGATGGAAAATGAATGAAAAATGATTGTAGAACACACTAAATCACATTGGAAATCATGTAAAAAACAAATGATAAAAATAAATGTAGAACATACTAAATCACATTGGGAAGTATGTAAACATAAATGACAAATGAAATATCAATGCAAAAATTTGGACAAAGATATGGAATGAAGTGACAAGTGACCCCATATAAGATAAGCATGTCAAATAAAACATAAATAAAAACATGAATGATTAAAAATGAAATGTAACTCAAGATGTGAGACAAATATGAAGAAGTCATACATAAAGAGAAACATGTAAGAATGTCAAATGTCAGATGTAGGATAAGTGAAGTCCATAAAAATCAAACAAGAACATGATGGATAAATGAAAATCAAAAGCACTAAAGGATGAAAAATCAAATTTAGTGCTTGTTATAAGATACAATGTAAGAAAACACAACCACTTAATGACATGACTAGTATGACAATGAGATGGTATGGTAAGCAAATGGTAGAAGGGTATTTATGAGGAAGGCCTGGTCCTATCCATGGTCTTATAATGTAACTCACAAACTATAAACCAAGAGGCATAAGAAGGTAGATTTTATAAACTAAAATCAATATCCATCAAAGGGAATATAAGGAAAATATGATGTAAATAAGGAATTTGAGGTGCCACATTGGTGATGTAAACATCTTTAGCAAGAATGAGGCACACTAGGCAAGTCAGAAAGGATAAGAACTATCAACACCAAGGACTTAGGACATTTTGACTAATGAGCATAAAACTTAGAATAACAAGTGAAGTACATATATCAGCCCATGAAAGATACATTCATGAAAATTAAAATGGATCTACCTTCCCATAACATGTTACTCATTCCTTAAGACGTCTTACAAAGCCATCAATTTACAGCAAAGATTGGGTACTTGCGTGAGAAAGTAGGTGGAACTAGATAGTATATGATATAATGAGGCCTCCTACCCTAGCCTACTGGCCTAATACACCCCAATGATACCTATAATATATAATGAGGCCAAATTTAGAGTTTTAACTTTGACTAAGATCGGAGATGTGACAAATATAGATCATGTATTTTAATGTGATCTAACTTTTAAGATTCTTTTTGCCTATGAATCATTGCCACTTATTTGTATTTTATGATTTGGATTTTAACTTGTTTTGAAATTTTCTATTCCTCCTCCTCCATATGGATTTAGAGAACCAAACATGAGTGAAATAAATGACAAAGATAAGAGAGCTTACACTTGGTCACTAGAGAAAAGGACCTACAGACTAAGGTTTATAAAGAATCCTAGACTTGCCCATAAGTGTGAAATCTTAAAATTGATCGATGTGAGCCTCAAATGAAAGGAAATAAAGGAAATATGAGGATCATGAGAGATCGATCTATGTAATAAGTGATAAAATTATGAATATGCTCATATCTAATCAAAAAGAGGTAAAATAGTGATATGAAAAAGATGGGGCTATGCTATGATAGTCATGTCACTAGAGAAGCCATACTAACCTACAATGGATCTAGCACAAACACCAATGAAAGTATTATTCATCTCAAAAAGTGATTTAAATATGTTCTAATATGGTAATTTATGAAGAAGGTCTGGTCCTATCCATGGTCTTACATTGCAACTTACAGGGTGAACACCAATGAGTTGAATGCTAAATAATGGGGGGAAAATAATCATAAATTTATTAAGGCAAAGAATGAAATAAAAATACAAAAATGAAAGAGATGTATAAGAACCAAAATGAAAAAAATTCCAAATGTAATGTGTAATAAAATAAAATAGACCAAAGGTGATGATGATGCTATTAAAGTGTGACTAAGAGAAGTAAAGTGTACAAAAACAAAGAAACATGAGACAAAAAAATTAAGATCTATGCTAACATCTTTATCAAAGATGAATATGAAAAATACAAGTATATAAGTCTTAGAATGTTTCTTGAAGCTAAATTTATTTGTTATTATGCATTGTAGAATAAGATTTGGCATTTTAAGATTCCCCAATGGGTAAATAGATGTGTATGGGCATCTTAAGACACCCTAAATTTTGAAGGGACATGTGTATGGGCATTTCAAGATTCCCCAACATGTGAGGTGGAGTGAGGTAACATTGAACATTAAAATTATTTATATGGGTTGGTAGGTTCATTTAGAGATAAGTAAATGTGTTGGTTTGTTAGATTTTAGGGATGTTGAATGTGACATATGGTGTGTAGGATAGGTATGAGGAGGAAAAGGAGGTAAAGAATGACCATGTATGATATCCTTTGGAGTAGGCATTTGAACTAGGTACTCATTTGGTTCATATGACCTAAGAGGTTGAGGTTCATTGGATGCAACAATATGTTTAAATTTATTCATGTTAGCTATCATTTCCTTATTGGTATAGGAAGAAGTATCAATTATGACTTAAACAACATTAGTGGATGAGGTGTAGATATAGGATAATTTTTGTTGTTCATTAGGTAGTTGATGTTGATGTGATTATGGTTCTTGAGATTGAATTTGAGAAGCTTAAAGATAGTCTTGATAATGTTATTTTATGATAGTATTAATATTGAAGTGTGGACCAAAAAAGGAAGTAAGAATAAATTGGTGAAGATCATGACAAGACTCATGAGAATTACCTATAGTAACAAAACTTATCAAGATTGTACCATTTTGGAGGAGGTTTGGAAGGATCAAAGCTCATGGGTTTAGAGGGTGGTAATTTATTCTTAAGTTGATCTAGACTCAAGGGGGTGGGTTGGGTTAAATGAATTGGATGCTTCATTTTGAGGTTATGGAGGCTTGGATGAATCAATATTATGAGAAAATTATTGGAAGGTTCTTTAGTATTTATTTGATGTTTCAAATTGAGTCATAAGAAAGTCTTGACTTTTTGCTTGGTCTAAGGCTTATTCTAAAGTTTTAGGGGAAAAGATTCAAACTTTGTATTCAAGGGGAGATTTAAGAACAATAATCAATAGTTTTAAAAGAGTATCATCATTCATGCTATGGTCCAATTTGTGAGATATATACTTCCATCATTTGATGAAAGTGTAAGTAGATTCATTAAGAAGTTATTTGGCATTGATGAAATGGATAAGGTAATTTTTAGGAAGGTCATCATGTCATAATTTATTTACTACAGAATTGACTAAATCCTTTGGTTGTGAGATGGAATGTCTAGGAATTTTTTTGTACCATTCAAGTGTATCACCAATAAAAGTTTTGGCTAAGAGCTTGGTGGTAACAAAGGTGTTAGTTTGGACCCATTCCTTATAGATGTTACCAAAAGATTTAAGAAAGATAGGAAGGTCCTTAGTCCTATCATATGTGATAGTTGGAGAAATATTTCCAACATGTATGGATGTAATGAGTGGGGATAAAGGTTCATTTTGAAGATGTTGAAGTATTTTGTTATTTATTAGAGGTTTAGGGATGATATTCCCATTGGCATGTCTAAGAGGAGGGATTTCTTTTGATTTGGCTGAGACATGATGATTGAGGTGGTTGAATAGCCTTGTGTAATAAATGTTGTTGCATGTGCATCATTTGAGAATGATTAGTTTGCATGATGTTCATTTGTTGAACTATTTGAGAAAGAATTTGAGTTGTGTCAATTTATGCATTAGGATTTGAAGGTGGTGTATTAGTGTTGTTATGAGGAGGATAGGTAGTGTTGGTGGGATGAGGGTTATTTATAGGTGGAGGATTCTCAAAATTGGTTTCAACCAAGTTACTTTGGGAAGAAATAAGGCTTGGTGCTTTGGTTATGGATATAACAAGAGGATCATGAACATTGGTTGTAAGAGGTGGAACATTATGTGAGGTTTCAACATTTGATTTAGATGGATTGATGAATTTATAACTTCTAGGTTTAGAAGGTGTGAAAGTGGTATAAGGTGTATAATTATCATGTTTTGATATTTGTCTACTAGGATTCTTTGGATCGACTATTGAATATGGGGTAGATCAAGATATATAAGATTGAGAACCATGTGGTGAAAAGATGCACCATAAAGAGTTGTCTTCTATGGTGGACATGTAAGGTAAGAGAGAATAATCCATGTAAATTCAAATGGGTTGATACTGTCAAGAAATAATTTGATTAATGGCTTCATGATGATAATCAAGATCAGATATCAAGAAAAAGAGGGATAAAATTAGCCAAAATAGGTATAAGGTTGGCCTAGAAGGTACTATGTCATCCCAGTCAACTTAGTATGTTAAGGAGATAGTCCTAAATGATACTAAGTCAATAAAATTGACGTAGTATGCTAAAGAGATATTTTTAAATGATACTAGGTCAACATAGTCAACTTAGTATGCTTGGGAGGAAGGTAAATCAATCTATAAGAGACTATGCCAATAAATATGATAGTGTACTAAAAATAGGGGAATTTTTTTCAATGTACTTTTAAATCAATAAATGAAAGTAAACACACAAGCAGTTGGATCAATGAGGATGATTCAATTGAGGCACATAGCCCAAAACCTTTCACCAATGCTGGCCAATGTAAATTATTTCAATACAACATACAATGTGCAAAGAGAAAGTAGTTAACTCAAAAATTAAAATATAAGAGGTCATACTCAATGTTCAATTATTAGAGTGTTATTTTAAATATGACAGAGAAGTTGGTTGAAAATAGGGAACTAGAAAGCAATCTATGGATGGTTTTAGGATTTTTAGGCTAAAAGAGATCTATGTTGGTAATGGTACTAGCTTGGTGTTGGGGCCTACCTCATCACTTCATAATCCTGTAGTGATAAGGGTGTCAAGCGATTTAACAATATATACCATTAACCAAATATTTATACTTGGCTAGAAAACTAAGTCAACTTCCCTCTTGGTGATGAAATCCAAGTAGGTAGGCCTTGGGTAGACAATTGTTTAAATGCATTTTGAAATTATGTGATTTGGTAGTGTGTGCAAGAAAGAGAGAAATAGTGTAAGTAAATGGTATATTTAAAAATCACATAATTAGACTATGTGATCTATTCTAAGAATGCAAACAATTGGAAGTGAAAGTGTGAATTAATTACTTGCATACATATGTTAATTCCAACTTTAAATCATAATACAATGTTAATTTAGATAACAATGTATGAAAACACTATAGAACAGAGTTGACAGTATCACTAATATACTACTAAAATCAAGGTCTATTAAAAACTATGTTGATAGTGTCAACATAGTCTTGAAAATATAAAATAGAATATAGAATTATGTCGACCAAGTTGACCTAGTTTGTTGTATAAGGGCAGTTTCAAAGACTGCAAACAATGAAAAATAAAATTATAAAAATGATAGAGAAAGAGAGAAAGGAACCTTGGTGGGTAGGAAGATGTAAAGGAACATGAGATTATTGTAAAATTTCCTTGAATATTACTTATAAATTATGCAAACTGTGTCAACCTAGTTCTATAGTTCTCTATTTGTTGAAACCTATGAAGATGACTATACTGGCCTGATTGACCTAATATGTTTTTTTAGAAGTCTAGAAGATGACTATACTGGCCAGGTTAACCTAGTATGTTTTTTGGAAACTTGTAAGAATACTGTGTCAACTTGTTCAACCCAGTATCATGCATCTGATGAAGACCTACACAAACAAAACATAGTTGTTTTTTATTTGACTTTGTGTTAAACCTATGCACATAAGTTAGAAACTATACTTGCCTTGTTGACCTAGTATTACAAATATATAAAAATAATAAATAAAATGATAGAAAATTAAAATTGTGAAAGAAAACCTATAAGGGTTATATTCACACTGGGTTCACTAGAATGTATGCAATCAAAAATGCATCAAGTCTATAAATCAATCCTAATTGGAGAAGATAGATCCTACTTACACTGCCAATTGGGGATACATTAGATAATTGAAAACCTGACCAATATGTGGATCTATTAGACCCAAATATTGGATATTTTATCACAATAATAATAATAGGTAGGATTCTAAAGCCTCCAATCAAGCACAATCAAGTAATAACCCTAAATAATCCCTATGTTTTCATATTCACTAAACTAATAACAAGTAAAGTATAATCTAGTGCTCACCAAAGCTTGTAACACAAAGTAAGGGTAATAAGAAACAAAAGTAAACATGCATAGAATACATACACATGTAAATTTATACAAAACTATTAATACATGGAAGATAAGTACAAATGCATATCTATCTACTCTTACAAAGGAGGAACAAAGTTAGGAATACTTACCTTTAAAGATGAGCTTGCTGAGCCTCAATCTCTCCCTTGGCCAAGGTGCTTCATAAAAGGTTGTTGTGTTATGTAAGGATGACAAAGATAAATCAACTCTAGGATACATAACCTATCAATGCATCCAAAAGACTTCTCCATAAGACAAGATCTATATCTCCAAAGAAAATATGAAACCCTAAGCTTGCTCCTTAAGAATGGTGGATAAGTAGATGAAAAATAGCTCTTACTTATTCTTATCTTCTCTAAATAATGGAAAAATGATCTTTTATATATACGTGTATTTAACCCTAAGCCCTTCCAAAAATTTTAGCCAACATGGTCGACCCAGTCAACCTAGTACTATTATGTTAGGAATAATTAAAAAATTGATGTAGAATAATTTCACAAAATCACAATAATAATAGATATGAATAGAGATGCATAAAGAATATAAATAAACATGCACAAAAAAAATACCATATTTAATGTGGTTCATCCAATGTGAGCTACATACACCAAGAAACACTTTCTCAGATTTTATTACAAGACAAAGAGTAAAATACACTCTCAGATCAATCTTCTCCCAATTTCAATGCACCAAATATTTTTTAGAGTTGCGCTCAACAAACCCTCCTAAATTTGCACCTGAATTCACACACTCTTTTCTTCCTTCTCAAACCCTTTTTCTTATGATGTATTACCTATTGGATATCCATCTATACATAATACATCAACATAGCAGTTTTATAAAACAATGGGTACCAAAACCATGGGCAAATTCAACCCAAAATGGTTCCCCATTAAGGGGGGTCCAAACATAAAGAGTTTACAATAAATTTTAAAATGTACAATATTTAAAATAAATTGTAATTTAGAAATAGGGTCCACAACATAACAATCTCCCACTTGGAGATTGATTTCCTCTGAGCAAGTTTATCAACCCTTCACTATCAACTATGAAGGCTAATAGAAATTGAACATAGCTTTAGTTTCTCCCTTGTGATCACCTTGGTCATCATGTATACATGATTCTAACTGGTATGAATCTTCTCTAGATTTAAATTCTCTTCATCCAAAGTTGTCCTAATAAAATGGTACCTCAATTGTATATGCTTCCTCCTAGAGTGGAAAGAAAAGTTTTTTGCTAGATGTATAGCACTCTGACTGTCACTATATAGCTTCCCTCCCTCATACTAATGCCCCAACTCTTCAATCAACTGCTATAACCAAATCATTTCTTTTCTTGTCTCTGTGGAAACAACATACTCAACATCTATGGTTGACAAAGTCACAAGTTTATGTAGTCATGAAATCTAACTCACCACTATAACACCTACAATAAATACATATCCTGTTGTACTCTTATTGTCTAAATATCTAACCATGTCCAAATCTAAATAACCATGCAAATTGTTTTCTAATCCACCATAGCTTAAAACTATCCCCATGGTCCCTCTTAAATACTAAAGGATCCACTTCACTACCTTCCAGTATTCTCTACTTGGATCACTCATGTACCTACTTACTGCTCCCACTAAATGGGAAATATTTGGCCTAGTGCACACCATGACATACATCAAGATAATTACTATTGATGAGTAAGGTACATGAGACATCTATATTCTCTCCTCCTCTATTTTGGGATACTACTCCTTTGATAACTTGAAATGGCCTGCCAAAGGAGCCCTAACCAGTTTAACATCTTGCATACTAAACCTCTCTAAGACCTTTTTAATGTACTCTTCCTAGGATAAATTTAGATTTCATTCCTTCCTATACTAATTTATTCTCATACCAATGATTTGTTTTTATACTCCCAAATCCTTGATATCAAATGAATTACTAAGTTGTTCTTTGAGTACCTTTATTTACTACATGTTCTTACCTACAACCAACATGTCATCCACATACAAACATAGGATAATGTAATCACCATCATCAAATGTCTTGATATTTATGTAATGGTTTGAATGACACTTGGAATATCCCTGATCCATCATAAAACTATCAAATTACTTGTACCACTATCATGGAGCTTGTTTTAGGCCATACAAGCTCTTATTCATTTTTCACACCATGTTATTCTTCCCTATGACCTCATATCCTTATGGCTGATACATATTAAGTCCTCCTCTAAGTCACCATGAAGGAATACAATCTTCACATCTAGCTATTCTAAGTGTAAGTCTTCTGCTGCCACTATCCCAAGAACAATCCTAATAGAAGTCATCTTTACCATTGGGGAAAAAATCTCTTCAAAATAAATTCCCTTCTTTTGTGCAAACCCCTTTACTAAAAATTAGGCCTTATACCTTTTATTTTTTCCATCATATTCTTTAATTATGTACACCCACTTGTTTTATAATACTCTTTTACCTTCAGGTGGGTTTACTAAATATCAAGTCTAATTTTCCATGAGAGACAGATGTTCCTCATCCATTGCTTGTTCCCACTTCTTCCTGACATCTACCTACATTGCTTCTTCAAATCACTTTGACTCTCCATTTTTTGTGAGTAATAAATAATTAAGATATGGAGAAAAATGTTTAGGTTCCATTCTTACCCTAGAAAACCTTCTCACCATAGGAGGTTCTTATGGAGTAGGTGCCTGAACTAGTTGCTTGGACACTTTATCATCTGCAATGTCCTCCAACACTATGTACTCTTTTCTTGAATCCTCTTTTTGATCTTATAACTTCTATTTATACATGGATTTTTCATTAAAGACAACATCCCTAGATCAAATTATTTTTTTGTCCTTAATAACCTAAATCTAGAAACCAAAGTCATCCTCACCATAACCAATAAAGGTGCATTTTTCAGACTTAGCCTCTAACTTAGTCCTATCATACTTATCAATATGAATGAAGGCTTCACAACCAAATATTCTAAGTAATGAATAATCAACCTTCTTACTAGACCAAGCTTCCCCAGGTATGCCTCCATCCAAAGAAGATGAAGATCCTCTATTTATCAGATATACAACCATATTTATTGCTTCTACACAAATTGAAGAGGCAGTCCTGCATGCAACCTCATTCTCCTAGCATGTTCCATGATAGTTTTATTCATCCTTTATGAAACTCCATTCTTCTATGGAATTATTAGAACCATCCTCTATCTACAAATTCCATTCCTTGAATAGTAATAAAAAAATTCATTGCTATAATACTCCCCACCATTATTTGACCTAAGACATTTTAACTTGAGATATGTTTCATTATCAACCAAGGATTTCCATGTTTTAAATATATGAAACACATCAGATTTTCTCCTAATGCCATACACCCAAACTTTACTAGTTGCATCATCAATAAAAGTGATGTAATAAGATGACCCACCAATTAAAGATACCTAAGTTGGCCCCCATACATCTGAATGAACCAGCTCCAACTTATTCTCCTTCCTTCTAGGTCCAACCTTTAGAAACTTTAACCTTTTTTATTTTCCATACACACAATATTCACAAAATCCTAAATAAGACCCTTTCAATCTAGGTAACCAATCCTTCAAAATTTGCATGACCTTTTGGCTCATGTGATTGAGCTTATTATGCCACAAAGTTGCATCTACAACTGTGATAACTAAATTACAATAGTCAACACTAATTGATAAATAAAAGGTGCCAACATTTTAACCTCTTTCTACCATAAGAGCACCCTTGGTCACCTTCTAAGAATATACAATAAATGTCACTATACATCCTTACTAGCTAGCTATCTTGTGGATACCAAATTCCATCTTAGGCACATCCCTGAAATCCTTTAGTATCTAAGTGTTCTCATTCTGCATGTTGATATGAACACTTCCTTTTCCTAATATTCTACAAGGCTCATCATCACCAAGATAAACATGTCCAAAATCCCCTTAAACATAATCAATAAAATAATGCCTATATGGTGTAGCATGAAAAGAAGCCCCTAAATCTAAAAATCAAGACTCAATAATATTGTCAATGGAGAGAATTAATGCATCCTAAAAAACATTACCTATTTCCACATTCACCTCCTTGGTGTCTTACTAATTTTTTTTCTTATTCTAAAGAGACCAAAAATCCTTCTTTGAATGCCCAATCTTTCCACAGTGCCATCATACCATCCTGCTCCTTGATTTTGACCTTTCAGGACCATTTAACTTTCCACGCTTTCCTTTTCCTCTAAATTTTATCTCCCTTTACTCTCCACTACCAAAGCATCACCTAAAGTAGAAGTCTCCCTAGAGATTTTTCATCACATTTACTCACTAAGGATTACTCTTATGACTTCCTCGAAATTCAACTTGGCATTATTAGAGACCGAGTTGCTCACAGCTATTACCAGGCTATTCCAACTCTCTAATAAGGAACATAAAATAAGTAAAGCCCTAACTTCATCATCAAAATCAATTTTTACAGAGTTCAACATACTCACAACCATATTAAATTCATTCAGATGATCAACAACTAACCAATTTTAGACATCTTTATATTAAATAATGTTTTCATTAAAAACATTTTATCAAAAGCAAAGAGTTTCTCATATAACTTCCCTAATTCATTCATAAGACCTTTTGTGGTCTTCTCCTGTGATATATTAAACATAACCAAAGATGAAAGGAATAACCTGATGGCCATAAGTGCTTTCTTGTTAAGCATCTCCCAAGCCTCATCTATAATACTCATTGGTTGCTTTACTTTTACTCTGAGTGAAGCATGGAGGTCCTTTTGATAGAGGTAATCCTCCATCTACATCTTCCATAGACCAAATTTATATCTACTAAAATTTTCAACCTTTGATCTTTTATCATCAGCCATAGCTCCCAATTAAGCTAATAACCCTTCTTGTGATTCAAAACTGTAGAAAATACAACCTGAAGCTCTGATACTAGTTGTTAGGAATAAATCAAAAATTAATGTAGAATAATTTCATAGAATCACAATAATAATAGATATGAATAGAGATGCATAAAGAACATAAATAAACATATATAATAAGAAGACCAGATTTAATGTGGTTTACCTAATTTGAGATACATCCACCAAAAAACACTTGCTCATATTTTATTACAATCCACAAGAGCAAAATCCACTCTCAGATCAGTCTTCTCCCAATTTCAATGCATAAAATATTGTTTGAAGTTTCACTCAACAAACCCTCCTCAATTTTCACCTGAATTCACACACTCTATTATTCCTTCTCAAACACTTTTTCTCATGATGTATTACCTAATGAATATCCATATATACATAATACATCAACATAGAAGTTTTATAAAAAAATAGGTACCAAAACCATGGGCAAAGTCAACCCAAAATAGTTCCCCGTTAAGGGGGTCCAATTTTTTTAAAAATGTACAATATTTGAAATACATTGTAATTTAGAAATAGGCTCCACAACATAATATATTTTAGAAATAAATTCACTAGGTCATAGCCTAGAGTGACCAAGAGCCAATCTAGACCCTAAATGAATTTAACCCATAAGAGTACAAGGTTGACCTAGTCGACCTAGTATTATAAATAGTCAAAAGGGGTTTTAGGTTAGAAAAAGGTGATGAAAGATAGGAAATGATTGGAAGAGTATACAATAGAGAAGAATAATCTTAGGGGAATGGTTTTTAAGAGATAAGTGTGTAGATAACAAGTGGCAAAAGGGACAACAATCCTATGAAGCACCAATGGTCTACCCACCCCTTTCTTGGTGCACCCCTTAATGCATGTACTTAGAGAGATTAAGACTCTATGGGTTCCTTTAAGATAGAGATAATCAATAATTGATAAAATTTTGAAAATATTATGTGTATATAGAGAGTGTGCTTGTCATCGTGGTAATAATTTTATGAATTTTCTCATTGAAATTCATAGTGTATTTAGTGATGGAAGTTGAATTTAGTTGTTTTCTTTCAATACTCTCAAATTCAGATGTGTGCTGATAGATCCAAGACTTTTTATCATGAATCCAAACCCTTTTTAAGCCAAAAATATTGGTTTTTGAATTCAAACAAAACAAAACACATACACATTACTTTCACATTACACTAAAAAGAAGAAAACACATATTTGAAGGGTTATCTGCATTTTTTCATGTAATGTGAAAGGAACGTGTATGTGCTATTTTAAAATTGCATAAAAAATCATAAAATATCTATGAGAAGGGCCAAATGGTTTATTTAGAAGGGGTAGATGGTTTAATAAAATAAATTTTAAGTATAAGGATCATTATACTTTAAATTTATTTTAGTTAATATAAGAAATTAGGATCACTATACATCTAATAGAGTTGGTCTCACAACTACATGCCTTACGACATGGGGGATAGTTTTTCAAAATATAATATGGTCAATACTTAGGCATTTTTAGGATTCTAGTATTGAACCTAGGGATTTTAGGGCATAACTTTATTATTAATGTCTATTTTTGATAAAAAAATATAGTAAATATTTAGGTTTTTATGATATTTTTATTGTTTTTTAGAATTTATATGAGTCTTAAGATTGTCAACATTAAATTTTACAAACCATTAAATTTGAATTCAATCCAAAGTGGTATGATTTAGAGAACATAGGTCACATTGATGGCTTGTGCATATTAAATAACCACTTTGTGTTAATTTCACTTGCTTGTCATCCCTCCCTCATCCACAATCACCTTCTCCTCATCCTTTATAATCTATAATCAATCCATCATAGTCCCTCATCATCCCTAATTACTCTCTCATTGACCCTCACCATCTCTCATCATCTCTAATCATTCCCTCATCATCCCTAATCATTGATTCATCATCACTAATAACTCCATCCTAGTCCTTAATAATCCCTAATCACTCTCTTCTCATCCCTCATCATCCTTAATCACTCATTCATTGACCCTCACCATCCCTCATCATCCCAAATCACTCCCTCATAATCCCTAATCATTCCCTCATTGTCCTTCATTATCACTGATCATCCTTAATCACTCCTTTAGCATCCCTTATCATCCATAATTAATCCCCCATCATCCCTCATAATCCCTAATCACTCCCTCTTAATCCTCATTGGCCCTCACCATCCCTCATAGACAACAAGGTAAGAATATGGTCACTTTTTAGGTTTTTGTGTTGTTTATATTGCTTGTTGGCATTAATATGAGTCATAGGTTTGTCAAAATTGAAGTTTAAAAACTAGATAATTTAAATTCAAGCTAAAATAGTGTGATTGGGGTATCATAGGTCATATTTATGACCTATACACATCAAAAAACCATTCTATGTTAATTTCACTTGTTCATTGTCCCTCTCTCATCTGCATCCCCCTAATCACTCTCTCTTCCTTATTTGTTATCCAAAATCATTCTCTCATTAACCATCACCATCCTTATCATCTCTAATCACTCATTCATCATCCATAATAACTCCATTGAACCTCACCATCCATCATCATCCCTAATTAATCCATCATCAGTCATCACCCCTAATCACTCCCTCTTAGTCCCTAATAATTACAATCATTCCCTCATATTTACTCATCATCCCTAATCACTCCTTCATTGACCCTCACCATCCCTCGTCATCCCTAATCACTCCAACATCCAAAATCACTCCCTCATTCACCCTTATCATCCCTCATCATCCCTAATCACTCCCCCTCATCCTTCATAATCCCTAATCAATACCTCCTCATCCTCATTTACCCTCACTATCCCTCATAGACAACAAGCTAAACATATAGTATTTTTTATGTTTTTTCCTTTTATATTGATTTCTAACATTTCTATGAGTCTTAGGTTTGCTAAAATTAAAGTTTACAAACCACTCACTTTGAATTAAAGATAAAGTGGTGTGATTGGGGAAGCATAGGTCCCATTGATGACATGGGCACATCAAACAACCACTTTGTGTTAATTTTAATTATTCATCATCCCTCCCTCATCCATAATCACTTCCTCCCCATCCCTCATCACCACTAATCACTCTCTCTCTTCATTTTTTATCATCCCTAAATACTCCCTCATTAACCTCTACCATCTCTCATCATCTCTAATCACTCCCTCATTGAACCTCACCATCCCTGATCACTCCATCGACCATCATCATTCCTCATCATCCATAATCACTCCCTCTTCATCCCTCCTCATCCCTAATCACTCCCTTATCATCCTTAATCACTCCTTCATTGATCCTCATCATCCCTCATCATCCCTAATCACTCCCCTCATCCATCATTATCTCTAATCACTCACTCCTAATCCTTATTGACCTTATAATCCATAATCACTCCCTTATCTTCCTTAATAACTCCCCAATTAAACTTAACCATCCATCATCCCTAATGATTCCCTCATCATCCATGATCATCCCTAATCACTCCCTTTAATACCTTGATGGTGGGTGTAGTGGCTTCTCATTTGTGCCCATTTATCTTATGTTCTAATTCCAAATTTTGCTCACTCAAATAAGGCCCAAATAAACTCTTATTTCATTCATATTATTTCTATCAAATAAGGAAATCAAAGATATCATTTGATTATCTAGTGGGATTTAAAGATATATATGGTGAACCACACCCAAACTATGGAGAGAGTGTGTATCCAAAACCCCAAGCCAAAATAAATAGGTAGGCAAGTAAGTAAATGGTGAGATGAAATTGTATTACACACACACACACACACACACACACACACACACACACACACACACACACACACACACGTATGTATATATATGTATATACATATGTATATACATATGTATATATGTATATACATATGTATATGTATACATATGTATATATATATATATATATATATATATATACATATGTATGTATGTATATATGTATATATATATATGTATGTATATGTATGTATGTATGTATATATATATATGTATATATATATATATATATATATATATATATATATACATATATATATACATACATACATACATACATATACATACATATATATATATATATATACATACATATACATACATATATACATATATATACATATATATACATACATACATATATATATATATATATATATATATATACATATATATATATATATATACATACATATACATACATACATACATATATATATATATATATACATACATATATGTATGTATGTATATATATGTATGTATATATATATATATATATATATATATATATATATATATATATATATATATATATATATATATATATATATATGTATGTATGTATGTATATATATATATATATATATATATATGTATGTATGTATGTATATATATGTATGTATATATATATGTATGTATGTATATATATGTATATATATATGTATGTATGTATGTATATATATATATGTATATATACTAATATATACATTATATATATATATATAGTGTGTGTGTGTGTATATATATGTGTGTGTGTGTATATATATATATATATATAGATTGGGATTTATGCATCTAAGACACCTCTTAATGCCAATTTTAATTGTGATTAGGTACCTTATAGGTCACACAAAAATACCATATCCATTTATGATCAAGATAAATGCAAATAATGGGCCCACCACACTAATGCAACCCATATATAGTGACGTCTAATCAATGATGTCAAGTAGTTGAAACCAACTATTATAGTAATAAGGTAGGAATTAACTATTACATCATGTTACCCACACATGTATTTCATTATGTATTGCATAAAAATCATGAAATACATAAAAATATGACATAGATCAATTCTATGATTTAGAAAGTAAGTAGGGTAAAAATAAATATATCTATCAAATTGTAAGCTTCCCTTGATAGTTATGCATTCTAGAAAAAAAAATTCCCTTGATATATATGCCTTAATAAAAAATCAAATAAAATATATTATTAATAAGGGAAACTTACTTTGATAGCTATGACTTAATCCCTTGCTATTTATTGAGAAGGCAATCTTCCTTTGATATGCTATATTAGGTGAAAAAAAGCTAGGTATTAAGAAGGAAATATTCTTTTGCCTTAATACTTAGCATATATGAAGTAGGTAGGGAAAATGGTGGATGAAATTGTATTACTTACATATATAGATTGCTATTTGGGCATCTAAGAATCCCAATCATATATTTGATAATCGAAATTTATATCTATATAGATAGTGGTGACTGGAGACTAGTTGATAATTCTAATCCCAACCCCATATTTAAATTCTATTTTTATCTATATTTCATTGAGAGTATGTCCATAATAGACCATATTACCAAATAGATAGATAAGCAGTCACCAATCTGATAGAGTGTGTTCTAATCTAGTATCTAGTAGAGTGTGTTTCCTAACCCAAATCAATCTATACCCAACATGATCTATATCCAACTTGATATAAGAAGGGAATGAATGTTATATATATTAATATAGTGAATTAGGGAAGGGATACTTAGAGCTTGGGCATGGCCTAATGCCAAATGGGCCCTAAAGCCTAAATTGGGGAACTACCATACTCTAAACATGCCTTGATCCCCACTAAAATATATAAAAAGATATCATAGGAATGGGGGCCTCTCCTTAGGTATATGAGGGTCACCATTATGAAGGCCTTACTTGATATAAGGTAATGGAAGCTTTCCCTACCTAATTCATCTATGTTAAGGAGTAAGAAAAGGGAAGCTTGCCTTTTTTATATCTAGATTTTATACACCTAATAAATTTTCTCGTCCCCAATCACTCCTTCCAATGCCTTTATGGTGGGTGTAGTGCCTTTCTGCTTGTGATTGATCATACCTATCCACTCCTTTTTCTATATAAGTTAGAATTCCCCCTCTCTTTTTAATATATGGCTTGGTCAATGCCCCCTCATCCGAATCATGTGTTTTAGTTCCCATTCAATAAGAAGGAATGGAATGAATCAATCTTACACACTGGGGTAGATAAGGTCACCTCGATAATATATATTACCCTCTATATATAGTATATAGAGTGTAATACTTTTTCATTATCACTCATCATCCTTAATCACTACCTTATCAACCCTCATTATCCCAAATCACTCCCTCATCAACCCTAATCATCCATAGTCACTACCTCATAATCCTAAATCACTCATTCCTCATCCATTATCATCTATAATCAATCCTTCATTGACACTCATCATACCTAATCACTCTTTCCTCATCTTTCCTTATCATTAATCACTACTTCTAATATCTTTATGGTGGGTGTAGTGGATTTTTGCTTGTGCTTGATCACCCCTAGTCACTCAATTTTTAAAATAGGTTAGAATGCCCCATATCCTTTCAATATATGCCTTGGGTATTAAATTACGTATCAAGTATTAAATATATGGTTAGGTAAGATATATATGATCAAGATTACATATGGGTATTCAAGATCAAGATATGGCTTTGGTATTTTATCAGGTAGGAAATACTCAAGTAGGTGTGGAAATAAGGATAGGTAGTTAGGGAATACTCAAGTACAAGAAGGTAGGTAGGGCATGCTCAAGTAGGTAGGTTAATAATTATAGGTAGGTAAGGAATAGTGAAGATCAATATATGGCTCATGTGTTTAGGTAGGGAATACTCAAGATCAAGATGTGGCTCAAATACTCACTCGGGTAGGATATACTCAAGTAGGTATGGAATAATCAATAGTATATATCTATTACATACTTAACATGATTCAAAATCTCATTTCTTATTCTATCTATCAGGAAGCAAGATTCCTTTGTCAACAACAAAAGCTAAGTAGGTAGGGTATAACTTAGTAGGTAGGGAAATAATATATGTAAGATATAGATAAGGAAACAAGCTTTCCTTAATATCTAAGAATATATTATAGAAAGGGAAAGTAGATATGATAAGAATAAATTTATATATCAAGAAGGAAGTTTCCCTTTCCTTATCAAGTAAGGCATAGCTAAGTAGGTAGGGTAAGAACAAAGTTATCTATCAGCTTCCCTTCATAGCCATGCCTTAATCTAAAAGAAAATCAAAGATAGATACTAAGAAGGAAAACTTACCTTGATAGTTGTGATTTACTCCATTATTATCCATTGATAAGGCAATTTTCCATTGATATGATATTGGGTGAAAAAAATCTAGATATCAAAAAAATGAGCTTCCCTTGCCTTATTCCTTGGCATAGATGAATTAGGTAGGGAAAGTTTCCATTTCATTAACACAAAGGGAAAATTTGATATCAGGCTAGGGCCTTTATAATGGTTCCCCTCATATATATATGGAATGGGCCCCATTCATACGCTATCCTTTGATATACTATATTGGGGACTGGGGAATATTCATAGTACAATAGGGCCCTAAGTTAGCTTTGGGTCACTAAGTCATGACCAAACTCTAAGTGTCCTCTCTCCCATAGAATATATTAAGTAATATTCCATTCATTCCATCCATATATAAAATTGGGTATATATCAAGTTGGGTATATATTGAGTTGGGTTTGTAAATACACTCTATGAACTACTAGATTAGAACACACTCTACTAGATTAATGACTGCCTATCTATCTATATGGAAATTCTATCTACTATGAAAATATTGATATGCCCTTAACCTATATTAAATATATAGATATGTGTGGATGAATTGTGGCCTACATACCTTTATCTTATCTTATTACATTTCTTAATTTTCTTAGTATGGTTGGCCTATCAAATAACCATGGCTAAGTAGAGTATATATAAGAGGTAGTGGTTAGTCTTTTATCATCGTATTGTAAATTATGTTCTTATTACATTGTTATGTAGGTTTCCTCCTCAAAGTGGATCAATCATAAAATTCAAGTATTCTACATTTTTACCATTTATTGTTGTGTATCTTCTTATTATATTCTTAATTATATGATATATAATTCTATTATTGTAAATCATCTAAGTAATTTCCTTACAAGTGGTATCAAATATTTGAATTAGGCAAGTTTATACGACATAATGTTTTCCATATCTGACATCTAGAGCACTAGAAGGTTGAAAAAACATAACTTATGATTTAGGATGAATTGATTTTTTTGTCACTACATTTTTGTTCATGAGTTTTTTTACAAAAAATAAAGAAATATGAGTAAAAAAAATAAATATGATTTTTTTAACCTTATGCAAATTAGCAGTCATTGGATTCTATTGGTATATATTTCTAGTCTATTTTTTTCACCCTTGTACATATTAATAGTCTTTGGATTCATCTTGGCTAGGCAATCATAATGGTATCATTTGTTGATACATGTTTTTAGGTAGTAACCCTCATATGGTTTATGTATGCTAGGGCCTACCACTCATGGTCATGGGATAGGGAAAGAAACACCTAAAACTCCTAACAATGATGACATGGAGTCAAAATATTTTGATCTGAGTATTTTTAAGATAGTTTAGTAACTTAAGTCAAAGTTATAAGACATGGTGGTGAAAGATGATCTTGATGCGGTTAAAGGGGACCTCATAGGTCTAAGAGGGGACTTGAAAAGCTTCTAGGATCAATTGAAACAAATCACTAGGCAATTGGACAAATTTTCATCTTAATTATTTCAAAATAACCATCCACCACTCTAGATTGGTTCTTATCCTCCAAACAATAAAAATGTTAACCATGGTATGAATTTATTGTTTCCAAAAGTGGACCTATGCAAGTTTGATGGTAGTGATCCACTCACATTGATTACTCAAATTGAAAATTTATTTGATCTACATCAGACTCCCTATTCACAAAAGGTGCTCATGGCCTCTCTGTATATGGAACTTGAGCAATTTATTTGGTATCATTGGTTGTGTGCTCAAAATAAAAAGAAAGGTCTCTTGGTTTCCTAGTCAGTATTTTTTGAAGAGCTACAACTCCACTATCACAACAATGTCTCAAAAAGTAATTCAACTAACTAGCCAAGTTGCATCAAAATAGTACTATAAAGGATTATATTCATAAATTTTATAATCTCTCCTTACATGTGGTAGACATCACTGAGGAAAATATGACTAACCTATTTTTGGGTGGCCTCAAAGATAGCATTTAATTGGAGGTTTGCATGTTTCATCCCAGTAATGTATTTGAAGCCATACTAATGGCACATCTAGATGAGGAAAAAGAGTTGATCAAAAGAATAAATTTCACTAATGTTCTAAATGCACCTTCCTAACACCATCATTTTTGTAGCCTACTCGATTGACACCTAAAAAAATTGAAGAAAACATGCAAAAGGTTTATGTTTTGGATGTGATATAAAATGGAGAAAATGACAATGATGTGTTGAAAATAAGTTATTTTACTTTGAAGGTGTTAATTAGGAGGAAGAAGATGATGAAGATTTAGGGGCCAATTTGGAATAACCTGAGGATGAATCTAAAGATTCTAAACCTACTATTTCTTGTCATGTACTTTTAAGAATTAGTACTCCTCAAAATCTTAAGGTGGTGGGTTCCTGAAGGAATAGAAGGTGACTATGTTAATTGACTCTAGGAGTACATAACTTCATCAATAGTAAGTTGGATACTCACTTAAATGTTTCATTTACTCAGATCTAGAATTCTAGGTCATGATTATAGATGGAGGTATCATCAACTATTATATAAAATTCCATAACATTAAGCTTTCTATGGGAGACTACTTGTTAGATTCCCCTATATTTACTATTCCCATGGGGGGAGCTGACATTATTTTGTGAGTGCAGTGACTCACCAATTTGGGCACTTTTGAGATGAATTTCCAAGAAATATTTATGATATTCCATTCAAAAGGCAAGACGTTTGAACTATGTGGATTATAGGATAAATCTCCATAACTAGTTTGTTCCCAACAGATGATGAAGATTCTAAAAAAAATGTCGAGGGATTTGTGGCATACTTATTTTCCATAGAGGTCCAACCAACTAAGGAGTCTACACATCCTAATTTACAAAAGGTGTTGGATGACCATTCTATTATTTTTGGTGACATGCCAAAAGGACTTCTTCCAATCCATGTGCATGATCAGGCCATCAAGCTCATTATAAGAAGTACACTAACCAACATCAAACCCTATAGGTATCCCTATGCTGAAAAGAGTGAAATTGAAAATATGATATAGGAGATGTTGGAGGCATGAATCATCCAACACAGTCAAACTAAATATTCCTCCCATATGATCATAGTGCAGAATAAAAATGACACTTAGAGGATGTGCACAGACTATAGAGAACTCAACAAGTACACCATCAAATATAATTTTCATATTCTAGTAATCAATGATTTGTTATATGATTTACATGGTGATTTTTATTTTACAAAGTTAGACCTTTGTTATGGGTATCATCATATTCGAATCTATAATGAAGACATAACTAAAATAGATTTCATAACTCATTAAGGCTATTATGAATTTATGATCATGCCTTTTAGCCTCACAAATTCACCATCTACATTTCAAAGTTTGATGAATACTATTTTTAGGCCATTTTTGAGAAAGTTTGTATTAGTGTTTTTTGATGATATCCTCATATACAAAAAAAATTGGGATGACCATTTAAAGCATGTGAAATGGGTACTTTCAATTTTGGAACATCATCAACTATATGCCAAACCTTTGAAATGTGATTTTGGTGTCCAAGAGGTGAATTACTTGGGTCATATTATTTCACATGATGGAGTGAAATTTGATCCTAAAAAAATTCAAGTGATGATGGAGTGGCAGGTTCCCAAGACCCTCAAGAACCTTCAAGGATTTTTGGGGATAATTGGTTACTATCATAGGTTTTTCAAAAATTATGGTAGCATTTCAACCCTACTCTCCTCTTTATTGAATAAAGACTCCTTATAGTGGAATGATTTAGATACCAAGACATTTGAATAATTAAAAATGGATATGTGCACAACTCTAGTTTTGGCTACTCTAAATTTTTTAGAAACTTTTGTTGTGGAGTGTGACACATCGAGATATGGCATGGGAGTTGTACTCAAGAAGGAAGACCATTGAAATTTGAAATTCACCAACTGAATGGAAAAAATAAGCTAAAATTTATCAATGAAAAAGAGATGATGGTTATTCCACATGTAGTCAATTAATGGAGACCTTATTTGATAGGTCATCACTTTTAGATAAAGACTGATTATGATAGCCTCAAATATTTTTTGGAACAATGATTTTCATTTGAAGAATAACAAAAATGGGTTATTAAAATGATAGGCCATGATTTTGAAATAGTCTATAATAAAGGAAAATATAATGTGGTAGTAGATGCACTATCTCAAATAGATGAATCAATTGAGGCATTGTTGTGTGCAATGACTATTTGGCAGGCATATTGGTTAGAGGAAGCAAGATCAGAATGGGAGAATGATAGTGCTACCCATGATTTGATCCAAAATATTCAATAGGGTTATGGGGGAGATGAGAAATATACATGGAAGGGGAACACATTATGGTATAAAGATAAATTATAATTATGTAATCATTTTCTTCTCAAAAATAAAATCTTTCAAGAACTTCATGCATCTCCACTAGGAGGTTACTCTGGATTTTTGAAAACATATAATAGAATCAAGAAATAATTTTTTGGGAATGACTCAAGGGGATGTCCAAAAATATATTTCTAAATACATGATATGTCAATAAAACAAAGGTGAAACCATTAAGACCCCATGCATTTTACAACTTTTATCCATCCCTAGCCAACATTGGGAGTAGGTTTCCATGGATTTCATTATTGAGTTACCATGGTCTGAGGGTTAAAATGTTATCATGGTAGTTATGGAAAGACTTGCCAAGTATGCTCATTTTTTTACCTTATCATATCCATTTGTTTCCAATACAATAGCTTCTACTTTTCTCAATATAGTTCAAAAATTGCATGGTACTCCAAAGATCATTATAAGCGACCAAGATCCCATATTTACTAGTAATTTTTAGACTAAATTATTTACATGTTTGGGCATCCAGTTAGCTCATAGCTCATGATATCATCCTCAATATGATGGAAAAATAGAGGTAGTCAAGAAATTTATAGAAGGATATCTTTTTTGTTTTGTTTCTAAAAAATAAGACAAATGGGCTCATTGGCTGCCACTTGTTAGATGGTGGTATAACACTTCTTTTCACTCTTCTTACAAAATGTCTCTTTTTGTGGCATTGTATGGGTATCAAACCCCATCCATCACTTCCTCATTGATGGTACATCCCAAGGTTTAAGCTATTAAGGAAGACATTCACCATCAATAAGAGGTATTAGTGAGTTTACGAGAGAATTTAGCAATGGTACAAAATAGAATGAAACAACATATGAATCAACACTGTAGTGAGATGTATTTTGACATAGGCAATTAGGTCTTAGTGTGTTTAAAACCAAATAAGCAATTATCTTTGAAGTAACATAAAATGGATAACAAGTTGTCACCTAAGTATTATGGCTCTTATCATATCTTATAAAAAATTGGTAGTGTGGCGTACAAACTAGAATTACCCGTATCCACTCACATTCATATGATTTTACATGTATCTTGCCTAAAAAAAGTAATTGGAAATAGATTTTCCACTCAAACTAAGTTACCAAAATTAAATTAAGAAGGCTAAGTCATTCTAGAGCCTAAAGAGGTCTTTCACATATGCACTAAGCAACTGAAGACTATAGAGATTAAGGAGTATTTGATCAAATGGAATAACCTAAATTCTAAAGATGAAACATGGGAGGATGAAACATTCCTATAAAAACATCCTGGTTTGATTCAAAATTAAAGACAATATTTTTTTGAAAGGGAAGGGCATGCTATGCCCTTAATCTATAGTGTGTCTAGGGATATGTGTGGCTAACTTCTAGATTACATACCTTCATATTATCTTATTTCATTTTTTCAATGTTACTAGTATGGTCAACCTATGGAATAACCATGGATAAGTAGAGTAGAGAGTGGCTAGTATTTTATCATCATATTGCAAATTCTATTTTAATTACATTATTGTGGAGGTTTCCCCCTTGAAGTGGCTCAGTAATAATATTCAAGTATTCTGATCTTTCACCAATTGTTGTTGTGGATCTACTTATTCTATTATTAATTTTACAATACATAATTCTATTGTTGTAAATCATCTAAGTAATCTCATTACACATACTCTCAATGACATATAGAGAAAATGAGAAGTCATTTATGGGGTTAGGATTAGAATTCTCAACTAGTGTCAAGTCACCCCTATCTATATAGATATAATTTTAGATTCTCAACTTTGGGATTGAGATTATTAGATGCCCAAATCCTAATCTATATATGTAAGTAATAAAATTTTATCCCACCCTTTGCTCAATTTTATGCCTATTTATTACAGTTTAGGGCTCTAGATACACACTCTTTCCATACTCTAGGCATGGATTGCCATATAGATCTTTGAATCCTACCAAAAAATCAGATGATATCTTTGGGTTACTTATTTGAGTGAAAGAGGATGAGTGAAATACAAATTTATTTGGGCCTTATTTTAATGATTAAAATTTTGAATTTTAACATAAGCCAATCAGGCACAAGTGAGAAGCTACTGCACCCAACATCAAGGTATTAGATATAATGATTAAGGATGGAGGATGAGGAGGGAGTGAGTAGAGATGATGAGGGAGTAATTATGGATGATGAGGGATGGTGAAGGATCAATGAGGGAATTATTATATAGGATGATGAAGTCATTAGGGATGGTGAGGGACAAGGAGGGAATGATTAAGGATGATGAGGTATGATGAAGCAATGATTGGTGATGATGAGGTATGGTGAGGGTTAATGAAAAAGTGATTAGGAATGATGAAGGAGTGAGTAGATATTATGTGGGATGGTTAGGGCCAATGAGGGAGTGATTAGGTATGATGAGGGATGAAGAGGGCATGACTAGGGATGAGGGATGATGAAGCAGTGATTATGTATGATGAGGGAGTGATTAGGGATGAGGGATGATTAAATAGTTCTCTAATGTGAGATGAAGATATGAGGGTATGATCAATGTGACCTATGTTATACAAATCACACCACTTTGTCTTGAATTCAAAGTGAGTGGTTTGTAAACTTCAATTTTGACAAACCTAAGACTGCTAAAAATACTAGTAATCAATTTGAAAGGCACAAAAAAATAAAAAATGATTATATGTCTAGAAAAAATAAATATCGATTGAAAAAAATATGATTTGAAATCCCTAGGTTAAATACTGAGACCCTTAAATACCTAAGTACTGACCAAAATGAATTTTGAAAAACTATCTCCCACATTGTAAGGCATACAATAGTGAGACAAAATCTATCAGATGTAGAGTAACCCTAATTTTTTATATTTATTAAAAAATTATTCTTAACATTTGTTTTAGTAAACCATCTACCCCTTCCAGTAGATATTTTTTTCCTTTTTTATGTAATGTAAAAATAATGCATACATGTTATAACGCTTACATGTTTAGGTTTGGTGATATTGATCCTAGTTTCAAATAATGTGTACATGTTATGAAAATTATGCGTATGCATTATGTCTATAACACATATGTATTTTGGTAAATGTCTAAAGAATTATCCCTCAACTCCATGCACTTACTTTGTTATTGTATTTTGAATGACCTTGATGTGTTTCTATAGGGGAACATTTGGAATATTTCTATTAAGCAACCTTCTAAAATCACAAGAGGAGTAAAATAAAATATCTTTAATTTAAAAAGTTATAGTTGGAGTGTAGAGGACAAGATCACACTAATGGACAAATCCATAATGTGACCATGTCTACTTAATATGGCCTTGTTCCAGAAGGTTAGAGATTTTTGGAACTATGATGACATGAATTTGTAAATAAAATAGAGATGTTTGAATGATGTTTTAAATTATTACAAGATAGTAAATCAAATAAAAAATGCTCTCATAGAGATTGTAAGTTAACAGAATGGAGAATAGACCAAGAAAGAAAAGGATGTCAAGATTAAACATTGTCAAATATTTAATGATTAAATTTGGTTGTCTATAGTGCTTTTGTATTTATTGATTATTTAGCTCTTGAATTAATCATTTTTAAAACATAAGGTATTTTCATTATTAATTGTGTGCCAAACCAAGTGTGATCATGAGGTGTTTGTTGCCATAGAATTCATTATCAAGTTCTTGACTAGTTATGGATGTCTACTACTAGATCTTATGTTATATTGTGTTGATTCAAATATCCTTGATGGAAATGTACACACCCTTTCTAACTCATCTCCTCATTAAAATAAATATTATTGTTATTTACATAATCCACATCATTTAAACATAAGTGAGATACATCACGACACTGAGTCAATTGAGAAATATAATAATAATCTCAATATTAAATAACAATAAACAATAATTAAACCACCATTCATTATATTCACTATAATTAATGATAATGTATATATCAAATAAATGACACATCATCAATTTTATTTTATTTATTTTATTTTTATAAAGTAGTATAAATATACAATCATATTTAATAATAAATTATATACAAATTAAATATTTATATTTAAACATATAAAATTACTTTTTTAATGTGATAAGAAAGTATAACTAGCAGTTGCCCCAAAAATGCAAGGTTACACTGGAAGGGATATAATATTTATTTATTTTAGTAAAGTGGGGTTTTGTAAGTCACTAGGATTAAATCATGTGAAACTAATTACCATGGGAATCATTTCTCTTTTTGCGCATGAAACATTAAGTAACAATAATTTAATATTTCTAATGGAGGTGATGGTGGAAAAGGAGGTAGTGTGTTACTTCATATAGCATGATAACGAGTTGTGCATAGATGTCACATCATGTTTCACTATGAGCTTGATAAATAAATAAGTGATAGACAAGGCCAAAACCATATAGTACATGAAAGTGGTGAAATAATTCAAGGTGAGTTGAAACTACCATACACAAATAGGTATGGATGAAAGTTGCCATATACAAATATTTACAATATTTTTCCATTATCTCTCTCAGTAACACCAATAACAATGATTTTATTCATAACAATAGTGAATATTTCTCTTTATTTGGTGAATGGAGGAGAGGTAAAACTGCCACTAGGAGTACAAGCACTACCAATTTTAAGTTTTATGGTGGAGCTAGGTTCAAATCCCCACTAATGTTTGCATACTTTCTCCTAATGCTATGGTGGTATGATGGGTTATGTATGTATGTATGTATGTATGTATACATACATACATATGTATGTAAATATATATACATACATACATCTGTATGTGTGTGTGTGTAGTATGTATGTATGTCTGTACATACATACATATATAATTTTTTTTAATTTAAAAAATTATAATATATTAATTTAATAACATGCTATTATATAATATAAAATATATAATATTAATTTAAGAATATAACATATAACATATATTTACTATAATATATTATATTACAAATAATAGTTATATTATATTTGTTAAGCAATTGTATTATATATTATTTTTTGGTAAAGTTAGGTTTTGTAAAGTTAGGAGTGTAAATCGGGAGTCATACCTCACTTCAAACCCATGACAACTGACTCCATCTCATTTTTTGTAATGAAGCGTTAAACAAAAATAATATGATATTTTTTTTAATGATTTTTTATAAAACATATTTTCCCTTACTAGTGTTCCCTTAGATTTTATGTTTTTTTTCTAGGAGGGATAAATAAGATGCTTACAAAGACAACATCCAATTGTAGTTATTTTTCCTTCCTAAGGTTACGAGTATGGTATTCCCATATGTACTTAGCTATGATGTAATTACTCTAGGTGTCAATATATTGGCAACATGGACTAACTGAAGCTACAAGATATACTATATGACCTCAATGTCTTGTCCCCATGTCATCGACATTACAACATTTATTTGAGTTGCATGGCAGATGTAGTTTGGGACCATGTTACACATCAGTGGCGGGTATAATTAACTTTATTGTGGTAAGATTTGACATTATGATATTGACATATCTATTTTTTGCATCAAATCTGCTACACATCATATTATAACCTATTGAAAACCATATATATATATATATATATATATATATATTATAATTATTATTATTATATTAATATTAATTTTACCTAAATCTTATATGCATGCATATCTGTATGAGAAATATTTTTTTGTTGTGTCAATTTTGGTTTTATTATATTAATACTAATTGAACCTAAATATTATATACATACATATCTGTATGAGAAATAAAATATTTTTTTGTTGCATCAATTTTGATTTGGTCACATTTTTAAATATTAAATTAAAGTGGCCCAACACATAAACAACATACTACATTATATGTAGTAGTTATTAACAACAACGCATGTGCAATCTATTTGAGGACACATGCTACCTCATACAATTCTAAGCCTCCCAACAATAATAAATAAATTAGACATTTGCACAACCTTGTATTGTGTATTTTTTTGCATTTCTAGGGAAGATTTAGATATGAATTTCATAGCTTAGTTATGTAAAAATTGTGGAGCTTTTATACTATCATTTATGCCAATTTTTTTTAATTTAATTTTACTTTGACATTGTATAAAATTTTTCTTAGAAGTTGTGATTTCAATCTTTGATGTGGTTGTTTTTAAATGGACATGCAGTTGAAAGAAGTAAATGGTGATTTTCAATGTGGTTTATAAGGAGACTATTCTTTTCGATGGAAAATGTCTAGGACATCTGACCTCATTAAAAAGGGTAGTTGAGAAATCTTAGGCTCTATTCCAAGCCTTCCACACCCTGACCCACTGATGCATACTATTTAAAGCACAATTTGGATATGGATTTTCATCACCAAATAATATGAACAAGTAATTCAAAGATATTCCTTGTAGAAAATATGATAAGGCCTATATCCACTTCACACAAATTGGAGAATTCCTACACTTTTTTCACCAAACCCTTCCTCCACTTGGAAAAAGTGACAAGCCTAGCTGCCTTTTTCTCTATCTTCTTTATCTCTATTTTCTCCTATGCCATCTCAAATATACAGAGAGCACTTCACCTACAGTATATTTATCATACATTTATGAATATGTATCACACGTAAAACTAAACAAAACCCTTGTAAAAAATAATGGAGAATGATAAAGGCTCATCGATGCTACATGTTATGGGTCAAAAACACACAAACCCAATATGCTCATTTATTTAAATGATAAGATGCCCTAATGAGGATATTTTCTATTAGCATGAAGTCACCTAAGATTCATCCACAAATATTTTGATGCCTTCTACTATGTGTACAAACTTTATCAGGCATTATTATAAGATCAGACATAAATGTTGGAATTGGATATATTTTAATCAATGTATGCGTCCATGGTTACCATAGGATTATATAGCCACCAAAATAAAAATATGATGTTGAATTAAATGCTGGAGGTTGGTTGATAGTTGGAACTGGTAGATGTTGAGGTCCTTTATGGTGGTTGATAGCTTGGTGAGGATAGATGGCAGGTTAGAGTAGATGTGGCTCAGCCACTACTTCTAACATACCCTCTTACTCTAGACCACCATATTAAATGGATACTCTTATATATAATATATTAAACTTTCTGCCTTGATGGTATTCACTCCTTAAGTACATTAAACCAGTAGTCAGGCAACTATAACCAAGTGCCAGATGATATCAATTAGGTGTCAGATGACATTATTATAATCTTAGACATAAATGTTGTAATTGAATCTATTTTAATTAATGTATTCATCCATGGTTATTGTAAGATTATATAGCCACCAAAATTAATAATAGGATGTTGAATTAAATGTTGGAGGTTGGTTGACAATTGGAGCTGGTAGACATTGAGGTCCTCACAGTGGTTGACAACTTGGTGAGGATAGATAGTGGGCTAGAATAGATGTGGCTCGACCACTACTTCCAAAAAAAATCCTTACTCTAGACCATTAGTTAAATGGATACTCTTATATAGATAATATATTAAACTTTCTGACTTGATGGTATTTAATCTTTGAGTACAAGGTTGAGATTCATCCACAGATCTTTTGATGTTGTTCATATCATATTGGCAGCTGTGACTTCCTAGCATCTCCATCGATCATCGATAATGTGATTTACCTATGGTAATGCCATCGCCCCACAACATCTCTTTTAACTAATGACATTGTCATCACATGACGGTAATGTGGTCACCTAACATCATTATCATTGATTGATAATAACGCCATCACCTGATAATAATTTGGTTACCTGATAGCATTGTCATTGATCAATAATAATTCCATTACTTGATGATGGTGTCATTGATGACATTATCATCCCCTGATGACATTGTCATTGCCCGATTGCATTACTATCAACCAACTACATTACCATTGACTAACTATATTATGCAATCACCTAGCTAGATTATGCAGTCACTCGACTACATTATACAGTCACCTGACTATATTATGCCATTAAGTGACTATATTATATAGTCCCCTGACTGTATTATGCAATTGAGCAACTACATAATATAATTTCCCAACTATATAATCTAACTAGACAACTACATTATACAATCATCTGACTGCATTATGTAATCATATAACTACACAATGCAATTGAGAGACTACATAAGATAGTCACATGGATGCATAATGAAACTAAGTGAATGCATAATACAGTTTCTTGATTACATCATTCAATCATCTGACTGCATCATGCAATCATCTGAATGCATCATACAACTATCCAATTACATCATCAGTCATTTGACTATAGAATATAGTCATTTGATTGTAAAATACAATCATTTGATTATAGAATATAGTTTCCTGGATACATCATCCAATCATTCATCTACATGCTGAAGGTGACCACATGCTTTGGATACCCCTTCCAATTGCTATCAACTGACCCTTGGTCGTTGTCATTTAGCACTCGATTGTTGTCGCTCATATAATCATTTTTAATGGATAACAACTATGAAAAGTGACATGAATGTCATCAAAATATATGTGGATGAATCTTAGATGCGTTCCTCTCAATAGAAATACCTCTGATGTAATACAAAAGTATATAAGTTTATGAAAGTAAAATGACATGATAATAACTCAAAGGAGACCCACTTAGATCTACAAAATAAATATCTCGTCAAAATAATACACATTAATAAAAGACAAATGAATAAATAAATAATTAAAAAATAAAAAATAAAAAGTTACATATGGTGCATGTTTATTTTTGAGATTTCTTTTTTAAGAATATCTCTTCTTTTTTAATGGACGTACCAAAATTTGATTTTTATTTTTTTGTTTGGTAATTTGAGAGAATCGATGTTAATTAGTCTAGTTATTTTCACACATTACTCTAATATTAAATGGAACCTCCTATACACTTCAGTACAATGTGAAGTGAGTCTTCATTTCTATCACAATTTAAATTGAATATTGGTCTAATATAAGATAAAACTTCCTATAAACTCTAGTATAATGTGAAGTAAGTCTTCACCCCTATCACAATTTAAATTGAAAATTGAACCTACAACAAAAAAATTATTTTTATAAATTACCAAAATTAAATAAACTATACCCACACTTTGAGATGTCAAATTTTAAAATTTGAAAACTCAAACATTTGTGTCAAAATTTTTAATTTGAAAACTCATCATCTTTTTTTTTTTTTTTTTCCCAAAAAAAATGAAACATCCTTATCGAACGAAACCGTCAATGCCAAATCATGTCCCCTTTATTTAATTGTACCTTAAATTTCTCCACCAATGGAACGAGAATGGAACAAGAATATAATATAAGAAACGTCAAAGTTGTCACCTATTCTTTTGTGTTTAGAGAAGTCTCATAGAGAGGGCTCACCTATTTATTTATTTTCCTTAAAACTTTTTTTTTCTATTCAATTGTGAAAGAAGGACATATCTCTTCCTCATTGATTAAACATATATATCATACATGAGCTCTCTTATTAATGAATGGGTAATAAAGTTACAAAAGTTTATATTATAAATTGTTCGTTGATAATTTTTTATTTTTATGTTTGATAGGATAAATATTTTTTATTTGAATTATGAACTATTTCAAAGTATAATCGGAGTTTTATTCCTACAACAAGAAAATTGTTAAAATAGTGAGCACCAAAGTCAATAAAACATCTTTCATTAAAAAAACATATTTCTTGTAAAAAAGGTAAGAACAAAAGCAAGATAAAAAACTTCTGCCAAAAAGTAGCGAATGACACAAAGATACATAACAAGTTGATTTTACAAAACCTATGTCAAATCGCAATAGGGATAGCTCAGACTAAACAAACTAAGGATGAAAGCCAACTAAAAGTAGCCCAAATGAGGGTACTGTAACACTCAACTGCAAGTCAAGGCTTGTCTTCTTCTCACTCTTGAGGAACTAACTACATGTTGAAGCCTTTCATCTCCCTCTCCTAGAAAGGAGATCCTCTAACATCCATTGAAAGCTATCGCTAATCAAAGTTCTGCTTCCATCTTTAGTAGCTCAGCGTCCGATCTGTACCCTTTCTTCTTTGAAGTGACTCCCACATTTGCTGATTTTTTATAAGGCTTGGGAGGGGAAAACAAATACTCAACTGCCTAAGGAGCAATTGATAAAGAAGAGACTGAATCATCCTTCAAGGAGGCCTACGCAAGGATAAAGGGAGGCTTAGGCAGGGAAGGGGGAACTCAACAATATGAGGAAGAATTAAAGGGGAAGCAAGAGCCAACTCTTCCCTCGGATAGACCTCAACAACATCCATCCTTACTAGAGAACCAAAGAAGGAGAAGGGGAGGTGAAAGACTATGTGAAGTCAAGGTCAGGAGTCCCATCTTTCTTCTTCCACAACTGTTGAAGATGTTTACGAGACTTAGAAAGACATCTAACAATACGATGTCCAAAATAATGACAATAAAAACCTCTAAAAGAATTTTTCTATAATATTATTAGAATTATTGAGTATTTAATTTATAAATAAGCTATGTTAAATTTTATTGAGGGTTTGTATTTCCCTATTTAACATATGAAAAAATTAGTAGTAAATTACTCATCATTTATTTATAAGATGTAGTTTAAAATTTTAACTTTAATAAATTTATTTTACTAAAAGAAAAAAATATCTATTATTATTATTATTATTAAATAATTTATAATATAATTAACTATTAAATTAATTCAATTACAATAAAATAAAATAATTTAATTATTAAATTATTTTTGAAAAACTATACAAAAATATATATAATTAAAAAAATACATAATTAAAATTTAAAAATTATAAATATATATATTTTTAATAACTTTTAAACAATTAAAAATTTTATATTTTTTTAATTCATATAAATCGATTACATTTTTTTAAAATAATTTTGTTTCCATTTATTATTCTATATTTTATATAATGTGATCCTTAGTCAATAAAAAAGTCTAATGAAAGATCACAAATAATAATTTCAAATGTCTAACAATAAACAAATATAATTAATCTTTAAAGATTAACTAATATAAAAGAAAAATAAAAACATTTAATATATAAATAGATTTTTATTTTAATATTTAAAAAAACGTAAAACTTCACTTTCTTTTTCTCCATTGACATTTTTAAAAACAAATTTAACATCTTAATCCTTAATCATGTATTTGTGGTAGGTTTCCGCGTGCAGCTTTAAGTTGAATTTTTAAATGTTTCTAGAAATTTATCTCCTATTTGTTTAATCGCTTACAATTGTATAGAATTATATACTGTATATCTCCACCGCCAAAAAGTAAAAAGCACCGACCATTCGATCGCATCAATTTCTTAAAATAAGATATAAACAGATGTGAAACCCTAACAATCCAAATACATGCATTATTCTAAACTTGTGGACTGGACCGCATGGCTTCTGCCTGAGACAGGCGTGGAAAATACATTAAACATATTGAAAGTCAAATGTGCAGGCGCATTAATTTATTGTTCAAGATCGAGCATAAAGCCTAAAGATCGCAGCAATTATCAGAAAACTATCAAATCATTATAATGTCTGTGCTTTTGTCTAAATTACTGTTAGTTTACAAGAATGCCAATGCGGACACACACCCACGGGACTCTGTGAGTTCTATGGAATGTTTGCCAGCGGAAACCGAGATCGATTTTGTAGTCAACAATAATGCAAATGCCGTCCTGGACATGATCGGTATAATGGACTCCCCCGACAGTGTTCTGTGCAGGGATGCCATGCACAGCATACGAATAATTGATAGCCATGGCATGAACAGTGTTCTCTGTGGGGATGCCATACACAGCTTACGAATAATTGATGAAGCTAAGAATAATGTGGATAATATTGATGATCATGATAGGAATGAGGAGAATAAAGCCATAGAGAAATTGATATGCAAATTCGCCAGCTGTTTGGTGGATAATGTATTCAAACAATCCTCATGTCCAAACTCTCCGGGCACTGAATTTCTGTACAATGAAAGCTTTCGTCTGGAGAAGGGAGTGAAATTCAAGATAAGCATGGAAGTTCACCACTCCGTTGCCCCCATTAATGGAAGTTATGAGAATCATGAATCAGATAAATTGGGAAAGGAATCGATAAAGTTGGCTCTTCCTCCTCGTCTTCGGCATGCCTCTTACAGAAATCCTCTGCACCTCAATTCTGATAGCGCCACGGATTCTACTCACATTCGAGATTCTTGTTGTCGGCCAGTCTTATGTGCCACACGATTTCCCAACAAAATTGTCCTCAAACCAGCACTGTACAATGCTATGAAAATCCAGAGGGATTTTATGGTAACTACTTTTTTTCCTTTTTGTTTGATCTGTCTGTGTTTAAATTGAAGAATAAAACTTATAGGTCAAAGATTTGTGGAGTGAAATTACAATATATATACTCACAACGTTCATATATGGCAGTTAAAACTATGGGCAAGCGGTCGAGATATGATACGAAGGGGAAAACCTAAGGTTAACTCTCCTCTCCGCTGAAATATTTGCATTTGTTTAGTCTACTTTATGTATCTGAGTACGTCCTTCTGAACTTGTTCTGGTTTTGTTTCTTATTCGTCAGTTAAAGCGGCCAGTATGCTTGCGACCTTTGTGTGAGGGAGATCCAGATTTCAGGTAAGCCCGTTTTAAAAATTGCATTGAGGTTTCTTTCAATTGTTTTTCTTTTCTAACGTTTTCTATTTTGTTTTGTCTATTTGAAGTTTGTATCAAATGGTAAATACCAACCAATTACTTCATTTATAATTTTTTATTATAATTTTAATTTATTTTTATTGTTACATGTTTTTTTTTCAATTGTTAGGAGACGGGAATGGCTCCTCTCTGCAGCTCTGAAATTTCGATCCAAATGCCAGAAACTGATGTGTGCCAGGAGATCCTTATCCTCGCCTCCAACTTGAGTTGGACGTCGTAAGGAAAAGTGGAGTCCATGTAAATGCTTTTTTCTTTCTGGTGCAACCAGTGTTGTAGTAACCTGCCATGTCATCCCTAAGAGCAAATAAGATTAGTATATTTTGCAGTTTCCATTTCCCAATGGAGATGGTACAAATGCCTTTATCACAAGCTCTAAGTGCTCAAAATTTGGTCATCTAAGACCTCGGTAGTGTTAACAATAAATCTTCCATTCTTGGTTTTTAAATGTATGTTATATGGGAAAATGGTTGTACAGGAACAATGAACTACACTTAATTGCAATTCTCAGTACATTTAATAATATAAATAATAAAAAATAATTTTAATTGCAATAAAAAAATATTTTAAAATAATTAAAATGTATAAAATTATGATTTTAAAAGAATATTAAACTATCATAAATTTATAGATTATTTCATCTTGAAATAAGTTGATAACAAATTCATAAATTAAGATGGATATAACTCTGAAATTTCAGAGCACACTAACATTTTTAAAATATTAATTAATATTATAATGTTATACTCTTAATCAATCAAACATCTATACTTTAGAGCTAAAACAAACTCTTAGTGAGTTTTTTTTTTTGGAAATAATTTTGATGATTGATGTTATATTGTTAGGCTTCAAAAATATTAATCACTTTTTCAAAATTCATTGCACTTCATCTAGAAATTTATCTCCTTCCTTGAATCCTAATCAATGCAAAATACCTTGCAATACTTGAAAAAATGGTGGTCTTTGAGGTGTTGGTCTCAATCAAGCTTATGTCCTTGGAAAAGTTAGAAACTAACACTTGATATAATTTGGCAAGATATCACGAGAATGCAAGGTCTATTATTTATATGCTACAAGAATAATTAGCAATGATATAATAAGAAGACTCCAAATGAAATTATATTTTTCAAATCATATGCAAGACTTCTGCTAATCACTCTTGACCACTTGTTAGAATTCTTATAACTCACATGATTACTTCATTCCTTCGTTCATTTAATTCCCCAAATGCACTATTACCCCCGCATATATATAAAATTTTCAAATTAAAATTATCACTGATTGACATGCAAGACAACACACAAAGGTTAAGAAAGCCAACAAAAAGAAGCATAAGTCATAGGCCAAATGATTGGAAGGGTCAAAGGGATCCAAAATAAAATTGTAGGTTAAGAGTGTAGTGCTATGCTCTTGGTCAACTAGGAGCATAATTCTACACCATTAGTCAAACCCAAGAAGCAACCAAATAACATAACTAGAAAGTAGAAAAAATTAAGGAGGAGAAAGAAAATAAGTAGGGAGACAAATGGGGCCCAAAACATACAAAAATGTGTTAATAAGAGCATAATATAAACTAATAATCAATAAACATAAAGGTAGCATAAATCAATACAAACTGATTTCTAAAATTATAATTTGTCCAAAATTAAATATCCACATAATGCGTCATTTTAATATGTATACGTACATATTTATCAAAGTAGAAGATGTAACAACTGAAATTTCTAAGTTCTCTTAAAGTCAATATAAAAATAATAATGATCTAAAAATTAAAAGGAAAAAATACATTACCTTATCTTAGAGTTTAGCTCTTATGCCCCGTAAATTAAAAATAATCCCCGTACTCTTTAAAGTTTGAGTGAGTGTTCTAATTGTTTCTATGAAATGCCATGAAGATTTGGGATAGTTTGAGTGAGTGTTCTAATTGTTTCTATGAAATGCCATGAAGATTTGGGATAGTGTTGTGTGCCGAAACATGACACATATTTACGTACTTAGTTTATCACTAATTTTATTATTTTATAGTTTTGATACTTAGAGTAAGAAGGGTTAGATTATGAATTAACCTTGGGTTAATTAGAGTTTTTAGTAGTTGAATGTATAAAAGAAGAAATAGTTTTAAAGGGTATGTATTATCAACTTAATATAGAATAAGGGAAAAAAAAAAAAAAATATTAGGGATTATTTATTTATTTATTTATTTTTTGAATTTCTCACATTAAATTAATTAAGAATTTTTATTTTTTTAAAATAGAGAAATTTTGATAAATTTAGAGAAAATTAAAAAAAAAAAAAATTATGGAAAATTTAGGAAAATTAAGGTTAAAAAAATTAAGAAAATTAAAAAAAATGAAAGAATTATAAAAAATGAGGAAAAGATAGATAAATTTAAGAAAAGTTTTAACGTAAATTATGGAAAGACGAGGAAAAAGAAAATGATATAGATTAAATTATCCCACGCTCAAAAGGTTAATTTTGACAAGTTTAAGATAAAATAGAAAAAAATGGGTTAGATTCAACAAATTTAAGAAAAATTGAGTAAATAATAGAATTCAAAACATTAGGGTAATTTTAAAAAATTAAGCAAATGTGTCAACAAATTTAGGAAAATTTTAAAAATTATAGAAACTTTAGGTAAATTAGGAAAAAATAAACAAATTTAAGAAAATTAAAAAAAGTAAAAAAAATTAGAGCAAATTAAAAAAAATAGGAAAATTAGAACATATTTAAAAACTTAGAAGAAATAAGATTAAATATAAAAAATTATAAAATTTTAGAAAAATGAGAATAAATTAAAATTTTTAAAAATTTAGAAAAAAAGTAGAGTGAATTTAAAAAATCAAGAGAATTAACGTAAATTATAAAAATTTAGTGGAAATTAATATAATTTAATGAAAATAAATAAAATTGGAAAAATAAGATTAATCAAAGAGAATTCAAAAAATTATGTAAAATTTATTAAATTAAAGAAAAATTGAGAAAATTTAAATTAAATTTCAAAAAAATATGTTAAATTTTTTAAATCAAATAAATTTTGATAAAATATAAATTAAAAAATAAATTTTATTATTTAATATAATATATAAATATATTTGATTTTTTTAACCTTTTTAAATTAACTTCAACATAAATCTTAAATAATTTATAAATTTATCTTCCCTTATCCATCCACCCACATTCTTCTTATATGCCTCCCTCGTTTACCCCTCCACCATGTTATCCGTTGTTTTCTTGACTATTAGGATAACTTACCATTCCATTTATTGAAAGAAGGAAAACGCTTTAAAAATAATATATAAAATATGAATAGGAATATTTTTATTTTAAGGTTTTTTTAAATATTAATAGAAATGTCGGGGTAGATGATTGTGAAGGAAAATAAATAATGGTTGTATGCATAAATAAATAAAAGCAAATTTTATTTTATGTGTAATGATAGAATTTATAAAAATATTAAGATTTTAATATTTCATTTTACAATCTATTATATATAAGAGTAATATATAACTATACAAATAAATATTGTTATAATTATTTTTATAAAATAATTTTGTATTTTTTGAGGAATAATTTTTTTTTTTTTTTTTTTTAAAATATCTTTATTTTTACCCATTTTTTTTTTAAAAGATAAAAAAAATCCCTATATAATGAATTCCATGCTTATTTATAATGGATAGAGTGATTTTAAAATCACTTCCTCAAATAAATATCTTATTTTTACTTGATTTTTCATCTTTTTCACATTATAAATTGACTTAAGAAATACATATAAAAAAGTTAATATTATAAAAAAATGTAATGATGAAATAGAAGTGAAAAAAATGTAAATTCAAGGGTTCTCACTCAGAATATTTTAACATTTCATTTTACAATCTTAAAAAATATAAGGAAAGTTACACACACACACACACACACACACACACACACACACACACACACACAACTAACACAAAGAAATATTGCCATAATTATTTTTGCAAAATAATTTTGTATTTTTTGAGATATAAAAATAATCTCTTTTTTTTTAAAAAAAAAATCTTTGTTTATACCAAATATTCTTTAAAATATCAAAAAAATAAACTAATTTTTAAATAAATTCCTTAAATAAATATCCTATTTTTACTTGATTTTTCACCTTTTTCACATTATAAGTTAAGTTAGATAATACATTTAAAAATAATAATATTATAAAAAATGTAATGATGAAATAGAAGTGAAAAAAAGGTAAATTCAAGGATAGAAGTTACTTTCTAAATTGTCTTTGTAGCAATGCATTCATTTTTGTATTGATATTTATTCAACATGACAACTTTAAATTTAGTCACACTAGTGACAACACCTTGTTGAGTAGGTCTTACTTCTAAATTATTTTTGTAGCAATACTTTAATATTTATATTGATATTTATTTAATATGAGAACTTAAAATTTAGTCACTTTTACAACTTCATTTTTCAGGATGACAATGTTTGAAAGATGCACCAACCATGTCTCTATAACATTTTCCATTTCATATGCTCCTTCAAAGAGGTTGGGAAGACACTTGTTTAATTCATAGAGGTAATTTTGTATGTTTCTTAATGTATTCATTGCCTCGACATTGAAATTGTTTGCCCTAGAAAATTATTCTTTCACCAATTTATAAAACTTCTCCTTTATCTCATCAATCATCAGCTCCTCCGAAGAGATTTGAAAACCCCTTGTTGAAATCAAAAAGGTAATTTATTATGTGCTCAAATTATTCATTGCATCAACATTGAAATGGAATGCCTTAACTAGTATGAACATTTACCTTTTCAGTTGACATGTTCACAAGGCCCACCAAATCGGTTAAAGTCCAATGCTCATGGCTAGGCTAACATCCGTTAACAACATGCTAAGGCAAAAAAAAAAGGCCAAGACAAAAAAAAATAACTAAGGCAAATAATAATGGTTAAGTTAAATGATAAGGGTTAAGCCAAACACTATTAAAATAATACAATGCTAATAATACCCGTTGAACATTGACTTATTACTTGTGAACTTTCCCATATTAAAAATGTATAGGCCAGTTCTCAATTTCCATTACCTTTTATACTTATCCATGATCTCATTTTATATTACCTAATTCTAGAATCATGAACCATAGGAGCATCCCCAGGGAGGAATTTTACTATACATGTTGATTAGCTACAATGAATTGCATTATATACATTATTGAAACCATAATCCTTGAGCATGATATCAGTCCAACATATCATAAGGGCATATTAGTTTTGATTACGTAATATATTTGTATTTGTTTTATGTTGACTACTTGAAAGAATCAATGATTAGTTAGGGCATAATTATTCATGCAACACATAGTTTATTGAATAGTTTGTGTAATGAGGATATGATACATATAATTTGATGAATGCATATGAATTCATTGCATAATCATTGTTTAATATGATACATATAAAGTAATTTTAATTATATACCTTTGTATTATATCTTTATACTATAAAAGAATTTGAATGTTCAGAAATTTGACCCCAGTTGTGTACATACAATCAAGTATAGTTATAATCATAGATGATAGATACACGTTTAATCATAGAATATGTTAAGATCCTAAAATAATTCCAAAATAAGCATACCATCCAGAGTTCAAGTAGTTAATAATATAGTCAGTGCCATGTTGTAGGATGTAGAGTATAAGAGTGTGAGCTTTGTTTGAAGTCGTAACCGACATTGAATGAATCATGCATTCAATGAATTCTATGTAGCATATCCTAATGACACAAATTATTTATTAAGTTATGAATTTAATGAATGATTATGCCCTTACTAATCATTAATTCCTTCAACCAATCATTAACATAGTAAACATAAAATAAATTATGCCCTAACTAACCATTAATTCCTTCAACCAGTCAACAATACAATTAACATAATCCCTATTAATAGCCTATTTATTCTATACTTGACTATACTATTATAATTTCCTATGTATTAATACCCTATTCTAGGAGGCAGAGTACAGGAGTGTGAGTTATGTTTAAAGTAGTAACTGAGATGGATTTATATAAAGTAATTAGAAATTAGAATTTCTATGCCACGTTCACTATACTAATTATGCTAATGAATGCAAGGCATTGAAACAAGCTTTTATTTTTATGCATGGTTCCCTTGTATTTGGTGTGTAAATAATTTTTATGTTAGTTCTCTCTTTTTAACATAGTTAATCTAATATGAAATTTGAAATTTCTCCTCAGTTGTTGAATGCTAGTTATGCTAATGTGAAGGATGGACATGTATAACTATTTTTTTTGGGTTTGAAAAACAATTATTATGTTTGTTTTTGTTGATAACTCAATCAAGTTAATAATAGAAGCATCATGAAAACCCATTGACTGTATTGTTAACTAATTGAACTTGATGGTATGCTTATTTAGGAATGGTTTTAGGATCTTACCCTATTCTGTCTTTAAACCCACATCTATCTTTTATGACTCAACTCATGCTAAGGGTGATTATAACTATTCCCTTAAATGGTGATATGAATGGATGTTTCTAATGTATAATTTATTGTTGCTAATTGAAAGAGTGACATGGGTGGTGGATAAATTAGTAATATGTTTGTTTCAATGCTATGTTTCTCTTTACTTAGTACTCAGTATTAGTGTTTCTTGTGAGCTTGAAAAACACTTATTGCGTTCATTTTTGTTGATAACTCTATCAAGTTAATAATCTAAAGATCATGGAAACCCATTGATTATATTGTTGATAGGTTAAACATGATGGTATGTTTATTTGAGAATGATTTTAGGATCTTACCCTATTTTATCTATAAACTTGAATCTATCTTTTATGACTCAATTCATTCCCAAGGTGCTTATAACTATTCCCTTAAACGGTGATATGAATGGGTGTTTTTAATGTTTAATTTTTTGTTGTTAATGGAAAGAGCGAGATACTATAGTATTAGTTTGAATTTGAAAATTTTCATTTGCATCCTTATATGCAATCTTTTAATGTAATGTACGGTAAATATGTACATTGCCAGTTTTTGATTTGCTTGCATTCTCTAAGGATAATCCTATAATATTATTGAGGTTATTGCCCATTATTTTTTAATGCTAATTATTTATCAATGTTATTTATTTATTTAAAAATTAATAAGTCTAATTTTTTTGTCTTGTTCACTGCATAGATGATGTCCAAGTGGAAGAGATTGTTATCTCTTATTGTGTAAAATCCATGTCCTAGGGAGTTCTATTCTAATGAATTGGAGTGGAAAAAGGTGGAGCACAACCTAGGCAATGATAAAGATATCATTGCCTAGATACAAAGAGATCATATACAAGAATTATTAAATGGTTGATGCAAGAGATTGGAGTATCCCACTACCTTCTGTATCAATGATAGTATATTCAATCCTGTACCATTTGAATTGAAAAAAGTTAGGATAGGTAGATCTCTCCAATACATAGTGTGGTTGTTGTGTATTTTAATAGTTTATTTTTAAAATATGAATTGGTATTTTAATAATTATAAATTATGTATGTATTATATACGTATTGGTGTATGTATGGCCCCATAGATTATAGGGCCAAAGATGACACACATTATGGCATTTAAAATGTCATGAAGGTTGGTATTAATAGTCAGCCTGGTCAATAGCATTTATGTCATGGATGCCAATGTCACTTTTATATCAGTGTGTCATTAAGATGCAATAACAAGATTTGATTATATATAACAACATGGGCCATATAGACTGACGGGGCATGGTTTTCCATGGTAAAGAGATAAATGAATTCAATATTAATCATTTTACTCTGGCTCCATTCATTAGTGATGAATTAAATGATTAGGTGGATAGGTTGTTATTTTTCAAATTGACTCTTAAACTTGTTCACTAAAAGCATCATGACATGGTCCATGAAAAAATTATATTGTTCAAAGCTCAAATAGAGAGGGATGATGTTATGACTAAAGATAACATCTACAATATTCCAAGAAGGATGAAGGAAGAAAAATACAAATTTGAGCCTAGTGATGTGAATATTATTCAAACATTTGTCATTAAAATCCTAAAAAAGTATTTGTGTATGAAGAATTTGAAAAAATAGGAATAGAGGAGAAACCCTTTATCTTAGGCATCTAGCTTCATAATAAATGTCATTGGATGTTGAAGCATGCACATAATAGTATAGTTTCAATGGAATTCATATATGGGATAAATGCATAAAAGGTACTTGCAAATTTCCAAATTTAAAACTTCACACTTGTTATTGTATAAGACTTTTGTTTGTGTTTTATGATGTAGTTCATGTTGTATAGTTTTTTTATTTGAAATTATGCATAATGAAATTCCCATTGTGTGGGTGTTGATGTCAATGGTTAGTGTTCTAGACTTGATATCGTGGAAGCAAAAGCTAGTGGCCAGTGTGCATTGTCACATGTTAGAATGGAAACCAAATACTCTCATGATGGATGATGCTCATGCTGAAATTGTTGCTATTAGTTAAGCTAAGCCCATATCTATTATAAATATTTATTATTGTCATTGAAAACAATTCTTTTTTTACTAGTGTTTTTATGTTTACTTTATCATTGCAAGTCCAGGGAAGTGTTTCAATGCGAGGTATACCTTTGTAGTTGGAACATGAGGAGAGCGTGGATGGAAATCCTAATTTCAAAGTTCAATGATGCTAAAAAAAAGGTAGGAAATGTTTAGAATCCTGGGTGAAATAGCACACAAGTCACCTACTGAAGAGGAAATGGTTTGTGATGTGAACATGTTCATGCAAACATACGAAGCTCAAGAATCATTCATCAACTATTGAAAATCTAGGAAACCCTAAGTGATGGGGTGAGTTTTTGTGCAACATTAGCTACCATCTCAACTCGATGTGATCAGACACTTCAAGCAATATGCTTGATTGGTAAATATTAGACTATGGAGGTATTTTTAGCCATGTTGGTGCCTTAAACACAATATACTTTAGATACCATTGCATAAAAGACAAGTTAAAACAAGCAAAGGGGTTGTATAAAATAGATGAGGTAGTTGGAAAGGAAGATTCAAGGAGTCAGGGGTGTCAATGACTGAGAATAGGGGAGGGTAAAGATGGAATGCAACTTTTTAATCTTAGAGTAAAGTTTAAATTAGAGGCTACAAGACTTATTGGTGTCGATTAGAAGGTGAAGATGAAGATAGGGGAGTATGTACCCACCTTTACTAAAGTGGTTAAAAGGAAAAAAAAGAAAACATTTTTGCCTACCAAATCATTTACCTATGTAGATTTTGAAGGAAAACCATTGAAGGAGAGTCTAGGTCAAGTATGATATCTTTCTCGGATGGGTTTGATTTATCACTTCATTGGGTTATGGAATTCCTTTTATTATCTAAACTCTTGGATATCAGAAAAGTGGATACCTCTATTAAAAGGTAAATTGGCCATTTTACCCTATGCCAAAGGTTGTTTTGTTGTTGTTTTTTATCTCTTTTGAAATATCAAGATGCTTTCTTCAATTTTTTTTGGAATTTTGACAAGAGATTTATTATTATGAAGCCTTGGAGACTAGATTTTGACCCACTCAAGGAGTAATTCAATGTCAAACTAGCCTAGGTAAGGCCCATCTTCATTTATAATTATGAAAGTCATAGGGGATTCTTTGGGTGAATTTTTAATGATTGGTGAAAACACAAAGTGGATGCATCATTCTATGTTTACCCAAATTTTGGTTAATTTAAATGTTTATAAATATCTTCCAACATTTATCGATTTGAAAATCCACAACATAATCAAGAAACAACATTTTGATTATGAGGGTTTATCTTTTTTTTGTTATAATTTTTTCAATACATGGCATATAGTTGCAGATTGTGGCATGGTCAGGTAGAAGAAGGGAGCATCTTGGTGGAAGAATGATCAAAATGATATTGAAAGTGCATGTAGTGATAGTAAAATTCAAGATCCTAAGAACCTTAAGTATTTAAATCCTAAAATAACTCTTGAAATTCTAGACGAAGCATTGGATGTATCCCAAGTTTATCCTTGTTACGTGGAAGAGAATATTTTAGCAAGATATTTATTGAGGGTAGCATATTTTTATTATGAAAAATAAGGTTTTGTCTAATTAAAATGAGGATTTATCATCTAGAATTTATTTGAAGAAACATGAACCTATTGATGCTTTAATAATTTTCATTCCCATCTTTCTGGATTTAGGGGAAGGCAAAGAATGGATGGAAGTAAGTAACAAAATAAAAAAATAGTATTAAAAATAGATGAAACCACCTAATATGACTCTTAGATTACCATATATATATATATATATATATATATATATATATATATATATAAAACAAGTTAGAAGGGTCATAATTTCTATATATTAAAAGGGTTTATTTTGGATCCACTTTGTTGTCACAACGTAGTCATAGCCTAGCTGAATTTTGTTTTATTTTCTACTGGTAGATGAGCTTCATGTGTTTTCATTATTTTATCTTTATCTCCTTTATACAAGGTTCGAGTTCCTTTAAAAAAAATCCTTTTTACCATTAATAAAAAACCATTGAAAATATCAGTGGTTCAACCATATTAGCATATGGGCAAGATGTTTACATACAATGCCCCATGCAGGACAAAAGATAAATGTTGCCATAAAAGTATATCAATCTCATTTGAAGTGCATGTTTCTAAATTAAATTAGAGTTTCATCCAACTGAAGAGTGGATTGGTTGGTGAAGAAGTTGGTGTTTATTATATTTGTATATTACTGATGAAGCCAAATGTGTAAGGAAAATGGGTTTTACAACTTCAATCTTGAGCACTTAGAGAACAAGTCATGGATGAAATCATAAAACATCCCTAATGGTGATGGTGATGTTTAATGAGATTGACCTTGATGTGACATGGGTAAAAATCCAAAGCAAAGAAGATTTTTTTTACAAGGTTAGAATGGTGAGTCAATATTTTGCAATGTGTGAATGCATGTGGTCAGCACAAGGCCATGTGTGCAAGCACATGTTGAAAGTTGATGAATTGAGAAATAAATTTTGTAAGTAATTTTCATCAAGAGGAAATGTTGATGCCCATGTTTATTTCCATGTAAGTATTATTTGTGCATTGATTCTTATTTGTTTTTTTTGTTGAAATTTTAAATTATTTTATTGGATTTTTATATGTCTATTGAAAAACATCTATTTGTGACTTGTTTAAGAGGATTCCAATAACATTTTTGATGGACATGACCATGACAATTTTGTTGATGTTCTTATAAATGATAATATTTTCAGTGATGTGGATAACCCAAATGATCCACATATTATCAAGATCCATCGATTGCCAAAAAATGCACTTCTCACTCTTTAGTTGATAGGAGAAGTCTTAATTTCCTTGAGAATATTTTTGAAGATGGTTATAATTAGTTTGGTCAATTTTCAATAATGGTGAGATGAATCATCCCCGTGCACAACCTTTCCAACATGCAGAAGATGGTTTTGGGACTAGTCTATGACATTCAAGAGATTTTTTAGAGAATATGGTAATCCAAAGGGGTGCACCACCAATAAACAAATATGCCCAATTCCCTTTGAAATGTAAATTAAGATCAAAGTGTGTTACTTTTTTAGGATGGATTGGATAGAAAAATTGTAAAATATGCAGACCAATAGTAGTTTCCATGAAGAATGATCTATATACATTGAACTAAAGATATTTGGTTGTATTTTTATTTGTAATTAGATGTTACATGTCCAAAATTTTTGAATCCTTGTAATGATAAATGTTGGACATGTGGTAAAACAATAAAATTGATTGACATATAAAAGCATGTAAATATTCATAACTGATTTGACATATGAAAGAGTGTAAAGATACACAACTATTTTCATTATTTTGTTTTCTTTGAAAGTATTTATTTATCCAATTCAACAAACATGGTGTTATTAATTTTTTCAAATTTCACATTCTTATGAGGCATGCATATTCACATTTTAAAAAATTCACAAACTATAATAACTACAAAGTTAAAAAAAAAGTGAAATAAACCATACGTATGTAAAAGTCAACAACTATAGTGAAATGAACCATAGTAAAGGAACACACTAATTAGGATCATTGTTATTAATGTTGGATTTATGAAGCATGGATGTAGTGGGAATGGTTATAGGGAAAGTAATAAGATGGATTTCAAAGTTTGTCCACACTTTGATCTCTTCCTCATAAAGTTTATTTTATCTTACATTCCTATAATGCTCTATTTCCAAATCAATATCCCTAGCAATTGAAACAACTTCATATGCTTTTAGTGATGTAATTTGATCCTCGAGCCACATTTGAGCTTGTAGTTTTTCTTTCCTTACACATTAAATAAAAGGATTTAGCTCCTTGTTCTCAATTTTCAAAGATGATATATTTGTATTCATTCCTTCAAGTTGTCCTCCCTTTATTTGATAACATTTTCCCATTGCTCCCATGCATCCAACCTAGTCTTTGAATGTCTTAATTTTAATTATCTAAGGTCATCATCTACCTTTACATTAATTTTTTCAAGAATTTTAAATTGGTCCACAAAATTTATTGGGGGAGTGGGATTAGGATTCTTAGAAGCTACACAGAAGCAAAACCATGGAGATTTAGTAAGTATATGACGCTAAAAAAATAAACATACATCTAGTCATATAAAGGAATGTCACTTAAATTTTGATTATTGGGATCACAAACTACACTAAAATGTCAATCAGTTTTCTCTTGACAACTTCATTAGTTCCTTTCCTTTTATATTTATTTTTGTCCATTAATAAAAAACATAAAAATTGTAATATGATTACATGCATATTCATTAGTTCCTATATTTTTTATATCAAAATGAAAAATAATAGACCATTATGAATAATGTGAAGGGTATTATACAAACAAACAAGATGTAGGACATTTTAGAAATTATAATAATATGGACAACAATAGACCATTATACAAACCAATGTGTCATTGCTTCCTTTCCTTTATGTATCAAGATGGACAAAAGTAGACCATTTCACATAATGTAAAGGGTATTATACATATAAGAAATATGTAATCCATTACAAATACTGTAATAATATGGACAATAGTAGACCATTATATAGACTGATGGTTCACTGGCTCCTTTCCTTTATGTAAAAAGATGGACAAAAATAAACTGTTACAAAGAATATATAGGGTATTATACAAATAATAAATTTGCAGGTGATTAAATAGACTAAAAAATATGAACAAAAATAGACCATTATACAGAATGATGGTTCACTAGCCTCTTTCCTTTATGTAGCAAGATGGACAACAATAGACCATTTCATAAAATACATGTCGTTGGTTCCTTTCCTTTATGTATTATAGATATTATCAATATTATCAAGCATTAGGATAAACATAGATTACCCTTAGACAACTGAACAAAATATTTATGATTATATCATACTTTTCATTATAGTCACAAAGTGATCTCTAAGATATAGTCAAGATCAATGGGGAACATACCCAGATCTAGTCCTTTCAACACATTATTGAAATTGTAAAATCATTGATATTGCCATTTGTATTGGTTTATTTCAGTATTAAATTTTTTATAAGTATATAAGGGTTTTTTTTCATCATATGGTTTACTTTAGTCTTCAGTTTTTTATTAAGGGCAAGTAGGGGCAAGTTGCACATTTGTTTACTTTAGTTTATAATCATTTGTAATTGAAACATGATTTTTTATTTTTGGCAAAGGGTATCCTAGTTCATGAACAAGTATTTTACTACCCTAAAAATATGTTCCATTTAGATGTTGACACTTCCCACACTATGTTACACAAAAATTATATAAATAAAAGGACAAACACACAAAATTTCCCATGTCCATGCATATATGCCATATATTGACTAGAATTCAAGAAAACATAGAATGACACATCCACTTTCAATTTTCATCAATCATTAAACATTCACCCAAAGAATCCCATATAAATTTATAATTTTGTCAAACTATAATTGGAAAGGAGATGGTAACCTTACCCAGATTGGTTTGACATTAAAATCCTCTTTGAGTGGGTCGAAGTCTGGTCTCTAAGGCTTCATGACAAGAAAACTCTTTCCAAATTCTAGAAACTTTTGAAGACAACATCTTGAACTTCAAAAAGAGTAAAAAAAAAACAAAATAACCTTTGGCATAGGGTAAAATGGCCACTTTACCTTCTAATAGAGGTTTCCACTTTTTTGCTACCCAAGATTTCAAGTTGGAAAAGGAAGGCCATAATCCAATGAAGTGACAAATAAAACCCATTTGAGAAAGATAACATTCTTGACCTAGAATCTCCTTTAGTGATTTTATTTAGAAATATATTGAGGGAAATGATTTGGTAGATAAAATAGTTTTATTTAGATACCTTTTAACCACTTTAGTAAAGGTAGGGACCGCCTCCCCTGTCTTCATCTGCACCCTCTGTTTGGCATCAACAAGTCTTGTAACCTTTGATTTAAACTATGCTCCAAGATAAAACAAGTATTTTACATCCTCACTATCCCTTGTTTCAATAGCCTCAAACCTTGATCGAGCCTTAGGATGGCATAAATATAGTGGCATCCCTTGTGTGGCGACCTCCTAATAAAGATATTCACAAGATCCATTCATGCCATGATTCAGAGATTCCCCTGATCACACTACACATGCAATAGGGATTGAAACCCTAATATCATCAAACAACATCATTTAGAAATAAAATATCTTATAATCACTTTATTATTGTTATTACACTTTAAAATAATGAATTTTATTGATGACTTTCACACTCATCCTTATAATATGAATGTAAAAACTAATTGGCACATTACGGTTCATGAAGCCCCACTAAATTTCATTATGATCCATACACATAGATGGAACTTGTAGATAATGCATGCTACGTAACATCAAATATGTGATCAAGATGGGGTTTGCACATAAGGGTCAAGCATAAGACAAAGGTGTCCTATATTTGGATCTCATTCATATTATACTATAAGCATATACATATATACCTTACGTTTGAAGCCAAATGAAGTGTTCCAGTTTACAACCTAGATCATACTCAAGAAACACTTACAATCATAAAAAATAACATCAATAGTACCTCTCTAGTATATCTAAAAATAAATCAAGTATAATAAGTCTAAAAAAAAAGAAGAAACCATCATGCTTCAACAAGCGAAATGATAGATATACCAAATTAACCTATATATTATCTATGAGTAAGAGTTTTTATGCATCAATAATGTACCTATTCCTCAAAGAGTCTATTAATATTATTGGAATTTAAAATGAACCCATCCATAGAGTGGGTCCCTACCCACCCCAACCATTAGTTGGAGAATGAATAGTGTTTTTGATTTCAAACCCAAAAGATAATATCATAAATCTAAATTAGTTTATAAATGAGATCTGAATAGGGTTTCAAAAGAGACACAATTGATTATCAATTACCTCATATGATTTTCCTAATCTCGAGTGAAAATTTAATCTTACATTATGTGATAGACTAGCTAGAATTGATTTTGAAATTATGGGCTCAAGTTAGTAATTTAATAACCAATAATTTAAACATTGAGAACACAATCGACTATACAAGTAAAAACAAACTACATAAAACTCATAAATCAAACCACAAGACTGGGTTTGAACATAAGAATCAATAAAAAGTAGAGGTGTCTCAGATTCGTATCTCATTTGTACTATACTATAAACATATACTTATATTCCTTACATTTGAATCTAAACAAAGTTTTCCACTTTATAACCTAACTCATGCTGAGGTAACACCTGTAGTCATATAAAATGACATCAACAATACCTATCTATTATATCTCAAAATAAATCTAATATAATAAGTTAGAAATAACATAATGTTAATGAAATATGTTATACTTGTCTTAAGTTATTAATACATTGAAATAATGCTCAAATAATAATGTAAAACATAATATCAAGTAGTGGTCATGAAAATTTTCAATCAATATATCCAAGAAAGAAGAAAATATCCCATATGGTTGTGCCCTTCTTAGATGTTAAACTGATATTATGCTGAATGGGGTTCAAGATTCAACAATGTAGATAATTGAATTCATTGTAGGTAAAAATTGGTATATTAAATACCTAATTTGGGATGATCCAATGAATGTAGTGTGCCCTTATGAAATCAGTTAATTCCACATTAGCTCTAGACTTTGATTGATTTGGTGGGTGTCATGGACACATCAACAAGAAATGCAAAACCTCTTACTATTTAAGGTACTCCTTTTAATAATCTATAAATCAAACTCATTATAGGTAACCAAATAGTTTATTAAATGCTTAATCTGTGATGCTCCAATGATTTTTGTGCATGATTATGGAACTGGGTAATGCCACATGATCTCATGCAGAGGTCAAAAAGGAACAAGGTAATGGAAAATGATAAATAGAATAGGCAAAAGGCTATTGGACATAGTATTTTGGTGTCCATGAGTATAATTGATGTCAACATGGTCATAGTTCATAGTGCATTAATAACAAAGTGGTTAGTTTTATTGCTTGGAGTGTGTTTGTCTTGTGTGTAGGTCTTTGGGTTGATATAGAATGATGTGAGGGTATTCTAGGTCCTTTGGTGAATTTCTAAGTATCCTTTGAAGAGAGAGAAAGTGTCTTTCTAGTTAATAATAATCCAGACCATCACAAGACATCATTCAGGTATGGATAATTCTTTTTTTAGCATTTATTACTTGTACTTGCACAAGTCAACCTTGGTAAAAAAAACATGGAGGTGTTGTTGAATGTCCCAATTTGGTCTCTTGAAAGTTTGGTGCCATGAGGAGTTGTCTAGTTCAAGTTATAGGGCTTCAAAGTTGCTAATGTTGCTTGTGACATGCTAGAGGACGTAAATCTTAACCTTCAAGAAATAGATGTTGATGTGACTGTTTGTGTTCAAATTCAAATGCTTGTATAATGACCAGTTCACAAAGAATGGCTTATATAAGCCATGAATGAAGTCAAATCAATATGGGGTAAGAAGAAATTTTTAATAAGACTCAGTGTAGAAGACCCCCAAAGTGATTAGAAGGTTTGGCCATCCATACAGGTGCATTTATTGCACATCAAAGTCAAAGCTTGTTGACTATGTTTGAAATGGTGAACCCAGGTAGACTAAGATGGTTTGAGAACTTATCTAATGTACTCAAAATGGTTATATAAGCATTGAATAATGTTTAAGGATTAGTATAGAATTATTCCATGCCTTAAGAGTGATTTGGAAGTGCTCATTTGAGCAAGAAAACCTTCATAGAAGTAGATTATTCTTGAAGAATCTTATCTTTGGTAGACAAAGGTTGCTAGGTGAGTTGTTTAATGACTTTAGTCACTCAAGGTGTTTGATATAAGAGTTTGGAGATGACCTAAAGGTTATGAGACACATGTAGGTCCTTTGTACAAGGTCAGTTTGGTCCTTAATGTGTTAAATAATCTTAAGTAATGAAGGACAATGTATTGAGGGTTTGATGTTTGTAAACCCTAAGGTGGTTGTTCTTGAGTTATAGCCTTGTAATGACTTGTGATGCTCAATGATCACCAGGTGAGGTTTTTTCAAAGTTTGATTCAATTTTATATAAGCTCATGATGCATTTATGTGTTCTCAAATGGTGCCTTAGAAGACAAAGACAAAGGAAGGGCATGAAGAGTTATTGATTGGTCTTGAGGACCGACGCTAGTGTAAGTAGTGTTGTTTTTAATATGTTCAAATGTCTTGTATTGATCCAAGAAGTTATCATGAATTTTTCCACAATACTTTAAAGATGTCAAGTAGGTCTGATTGTATAAGATAGGGTATTGAATATATATGCATTAATTTGGTCTTTGAGTGATCTTTGAAGCATGTCATGAAGAGTTTGGTGTTCCTTGATCTTGGAAATGAACTTTAGGTCATAGTGGATCAATTCACATATGTATGGTACTTGTTGGCATATAGTTAATGAGTTAAAATTTTGATCAAAGGTCTTCATAGTGCATGAGAGCTATCAGACCTAGAGTAAGACTGTGTGTTAGCTGAAAGGTTGCTTTGTGGTGTTTGGAGCCTTGATGGCATAAGGAATTTAGAGAGAAAGATGACTGAAGGCATAAAGAGTTTGAATAAGTTATTTAATATTTTTTAATATTGATATAAGGATCAAGTGGTTTGCATTTGTGCAAATAAAGGATCAAACTTTTGTATTAGGTCTCCATGAGACCTAATGGAAAGATAAGGTCTAATGGTGCCTTGATAGTGTATGCGAGTGATCTGAGGACTCTTAAGCATGGTAAGAGATATTAGAGGTTCTCATAAATTCATTTAATAGGAGTGAGCCATTGTTAAATGTTTTTTGGACCATCTTGGTTCATTAGTTTTTCATTGAGTAAATAGGGGTAATTGAAATTAAGTTTACATGAGACTTAATGAAGGCATGAGGGCTAATGGAGCCTTCAATAGATGAGCAATTGGTTTAAAGGTTCTAAATCATGGAAATGGTATGGTGGAAATATTTTTTCATTTTTTAAAATATGTTATTTTTTTATTGAGATCTATTACATTTTAAAGGGTATAAATGTAATGTGTGGCCTAATGGAGGACTAATTGCTTAGGTCTAGCTTAATCCTAGTGTGTTTGTTTGAGCCATTTAAAGCATCGATGGCCTAATGAGTTGATTTATATTTTATGAAATATATCCTAATTTATCTTTTTTAATGTTCCAAGTGTGAGTAAGCTATGTTGGCCAATAGAGGTAGTATGAGGGCTAACAACATATATAAATAGAAGGCTAATTAGACTTATTTGGGCTAGTTAGACTAGGTTAGAATGAAGAGAATGGTATGAGAGTTTGTAGAAGGGTAAGAGGCCATTGAAACTATCATAAAATCATGTTGAATATGTGGCAAGGGTATAATAGTGTTTGTTATAGGTCATGATCAAGTAAGTTGATTTGTTTCAAGGCTATTAGGCCTATTTTACTTAGGTGACGTAGTGCAAAGGTTTTGATTGGAAATCAATTAGAATAACAATTTAGAGGCTATGTGAGGATGATATTAATGTTGATGCATGACTATATGTTCATATAAGAATATCAAATCATGAAGGAGGAGTAGCTGCAAGGTCATGAGCATGTGTATGAGGGGTATTTGAGTAAAGAATATAAAGAGTTATTGTATGCCTATATAACAGGCATATTTGAGTTTGTATGAGCTGTAGAAGACCATAATTAGTTGTTAGAGGGAAAAAAAAATCAAGATGGAGTTTCATATTATTGATTGAGTGGGTGCTTGATTAGTAAAGGGGGTTGTAGCCTCTTAGCAACTTGGGGTTTGTTAAAGCCAAGTGGGTGCTTAGTGAATTTGAGGGGTTGGTACTCCTTGTGGAGTGGGTGATCCATTAAAGTATCTTGTTTATGATATCTTATAGGATTTTAGTCCATTTTTTCATAGGCTTGAGAGTAGGTTTTATCCCCCATGAGGCTTTTCCACATAATTCATATGTTATGTGCTTTGATCTTGCATTGTTTTCTTTGTTCATTGCAATGACTGGTTTATATGCTTTATGAATGCTTATGTTGAATGGTTAAGAGTTTTAATAATTGTAATTTAAGTTGATTTGATTGCATCAATAATTCACCCCCCACCCCTCACTCATTGATTGTGATTCCAATAATGGTATTAGAGAAGGTCCTTTGGTGAAGGATTGATAGCTTGAAGGTGGTCCTAAGAAGCACAAGATGGCTAAGCAGTTGAAAAAAGAGAATTGAGAATTGAAGGCCATGATCAAGGCACTTGAAGAGAAGATGTGTAATTTTAATAAATATTCCAAAGAGGATGAAAAGGTTATCAAATATCTCAAGGTTTAGTTGGGATATGCCAAAGCAAGTTTGAGTTCAAAGGAGATTGAGTTTGATTAGGTCAAGACTATGCTTGGTTTGTTGAATAATGAGCATGGGCAATTAGTTTTCAATATAATTCAAATAGAAAAGGAGAAAGAGAAATTATATTAGGTCAATAAGTGTGAAGGCACCATGGGCAACATGAATAAGTCAATAAGACAACCTAATACATCAAGGTACTCATCTTCCTTTCATGGTCATTGTTATATGTGTCATATTTTTGGACATAAAGATAGAGATTGCATGAGAAGGAGAAGTTATCCCAAAGGAGATCTCAGTCACTCTCAAGCAAAAATTATGAGTAAGGTTATTTAATACTATTATCATAAGAGTTGGTCATCTTGTAGCAGTCTATGTAAGGGTGAAGGTGTCTTTAATCATGGTAAATAAAGCTTGTATGAAGTTATGCTTATTCTTGTTTTCTATCAGTTGGTTTTTGGATTCAATTGGTATGCCCTCGAAGAAGATGGAGTATTGAGTTAGTGGGAGATAACTAAGGTTTATTGAGCTTAGTATGAGGACAACTTGCAGTTGAAGTGCTTTGAGAAGGTCTTCATAAGTTTAGATATAGGATCAAGAGAATGATCATTTCTGTCAAGGACAAGTGGTTAAGGTTTGCATATGATAGAGGGATCATACAAGATGCTTCAAGAGATTCAAGAAGTAGGTTTGAGTGTGTATTTATTCAAAAATGCATATCAAGTCCAAGGATCAAGTGGGTTAGTTGGAGAGAGACCCTTTGTTATTAATGTCAAAAGGGGAAAAAGATTAGAATGATAAAAAAAGATAACTTTGAGAAGCATTATGAGAGTTATTTACTATCAATGACAAAAGAGGAGATTTTTGTTTATAGTCTCTTGGTGCCCATGATTGTCATTGATGTCAAGGTTGTCATGGTGCATAGTGCATTAATGACAAAGTGTGTAGTTTTATTGTTTGGAGCGTGTTTGTCTTGTGTGTAGGTCTTTGGGTTGATAGAGAATGATGTGAGTGTGTTATAGGTCATTTGGTGAAGTTATAAGTTTCCTTTGAAGAGAGAGAAAGTGCCTTTATAGTTAAAAATCATCCAAACAATCACAAAGCATCATTTAGGTATGGACAAGTTAGTTTGTTTGAGCATTTATTGCTTGTAATTGCACATGTCAACCTTGGTCAATAAAATGATGGAGGTGTTGTTGAATGTCCCAATTTGGTCTAATAAAAGTTTGGTGAAATGAGGAGTTGTCTATTTAAAGTTATAGTGATTAAAATTTTCTCATGTTGCTTGTGGCATGCTAGAAGATGCAAATCTTAACCTTCAGGAAATAGCTATTGGGAAATTAAAAATGTGATCGTTGGTGTTCAAATTCAAATGTCTGTATAATGACCATCTTGCAAAGAATGGATTATAAAATACATGAATGAAGTCAAATAAAGATGGGGTAATAAGTGAAGTTTAAGAGGACTCAATTTAGAAGGACCAAAAAGTTATTATAAGCTTTGACCATTTGTACAGGTGCATTTATTGCACATCAAAGTCAAAGCTTATTGACTGTGTTTGAAATGGTGAACCCAAGTAGACTAAGATGGTTTTAGAACTTGTCCAATGTTCTCAAAATGGTGATATAATAATTGAATCATGTTGAAATATCATTATAAAATTGATCCATTCCTTAAGAGTGATCTAGAAGTGTTCATTTGAGTAAGAAAAGCTTCATAGAAGTAGATTGTTCTTGAAGAATATTATCTTTAGTAGATAGAGGTTGCTAAGTGAGTTGTTTAGTAAATTTGGTCATTCAAGGTGTTTGATATAAGAGTTTTGAGATAACCCAAAGGTCATGATACACTCGTAGGTGATTTATGCAGGATCATTTTGGTCCTTGATGTGTTAAACAAGCTCAAGTAATGAAGGATAGTATATTGAGGGTTTGATGTTTGCAAACCCTAAGGTGGTTTTTCTTGATGTTAATGGCCTTGTAATGACTTGTGATGCTCATTTATCACTAGGTGAGGTTTTTAAAAAGTTTTATTTATTTATCTTCATGCTCATGATGCATTTTTGTGTGCTCAGATGGTGCCTTAGAAGACAAAGACATAACAGGGGTATGAAGAGTTATTGATTGGTATTTAAGACCAATGATAGTGTAAGTAGTGTTGTTATTCATATGTTCCAAGGTCTTGTGTTGATCCAATAAGTTTTCATGAATTTTTCCACAATAATTTAAATATTTCAAGTAGGTTTGAGTGCATAAAATAGGGTATTGAATGTATATGCATTGAGTTGGTCTTTGAGTGATGTTTGAAGCATGTCATGAAAAGTTTAGTGTTCCTTGAGCTTCAAAATGACCTTTAGGCCATAGTGGATCAATTAAAATATGTATGTTACCTATTATCATGTCATGAAGGAGACAAAAGTTTGATCAAAGGTCTGTCATAGTGCATGAGGTCTCTCAGATCTAGTATAAGATTATGTGTTAGCTGAGAGGTTGATTTATGGTGTTTAGAGCCTTGATGGCTTAAGTAACTTGGAGAGAAAGATGCTTAAAGGAATAAGGAGTTTGTATAAGTTTTTAATTGTTTTATCATATTGATAGAAGGCTCAATTAGTATGTATTTGTGTGAATAAAGGAATAAAGTTTCATATTAGGTCTCCATGAGACCTAATGGAGAGATAAGGTATAATGGTGCTTTGATAGTGTATGCAGTTGATCTAAAGAATCTTAAGCATGGTAAGAGATATTAGAAGTTGTCATAAATGTATTTGATAGGAGTGATTCATTGTTAATGGATTTATTGACCATATTGGTTCATTAGTTTTTTATTGAGTAAAGAAGGGTAATTAGAATTAAGTCTCTATGAGACTTAATGAAGGCTTAAGGGCTAATGGAGTCTTCAAGAGATGAGTGAGTGGTTTAAATATTGTAAAGCATGGATAAGGTTTTATGGACATATTGGTTCATTTTTAAAAATGTGTTATTTTATTTATTGAGAGCTATTACATTGTAAAGGGTCTACATGTAATGTGTGGCCTAATGGAGGGTTAATTGCTAAGGTCTAGTTTAAGCCAAGTGTGTTGGTTTGAGCCATTTGAAGCATGGATGACCTAATGAGTTGATGTATCTTATAATAAACATGTACTAATTGATTTTTTTAAATGTTTCAAGAGTGATTAAGGTGTGTTGGCTGACAAAGTTAGTATGAGGGATAATGTCATGTATAAAGAGAAGGCTAATTAGACCTATTTGGGTTAGTTAGACTAAGTGAGAATGATGAAAATAGTATGAGAGTTTTTAGAAGGGTAAAAGGATATGGAAATTATCAAAAACTCATGTTGAAGATGTGGCCAGGGTATAACAATGTTTATTATAGGTCATGAGTAAGTAAGTTTATTTGTTTCAAGGCTATTAGGCCTATTTTGCTTAGGTGACATAGTGCAAAGGTTTTGATTGGTAATCAACTATAATAACAAGGTAGAGGCTATGTGAGGATGATATTCATGTTTATGCATGAATTTATGTTCATATAATACTATCAGAGTGTGAAGGAGGAATGGCTTCAAGGTCATAAGCATGTGTATGAAGGGGGTTTGAGTAAAGAAGAGAAAGAATTGGTGTATGCCTATGTAAGAGGAAACTTTGAGTTTGTATGAACTATATAAGAACATCATCAATTGTGTGAGGGAAACAAAAGAAAATGGATTTTAATATTTTTTATTGAGTGGGTGATTTATAAGCAAAGGGGTTTGTAGCCTCTTAGCAAGTTGGTGCTTGCTAAAGCCAAGTGGGTGCTTGGTGAATTTGAGGGGTTGGTACTCTTTGTGGAGTGGGTGATTCACTAAAGTCTCTTGTTTGTGATATATTATAGGACTATAGTCCATTTATTTATAATATTGAGAATGGTTTTTATCCCCCATGAGGGTTTCCCACATAATTCATGTTCTATGTGATTTGATCTTGCATTATTTTCTTTGTTCATTGCAATGAATAGTTTATTTGCTTCATGAATGCTTATGTTGAATGGTTAAGAGTTTTAATAATTAGAATTAAAGTTGATTTGATTGCATCATTTATTCACCCCCCCCTTAGTGATTATGATTCCAAAAATTGGTATCAGAGCAAGTCTTTTGATGAAGACTTGACGGATTGAAGGTGGTCCTAAGAAGCACAAGATGGCTAAGTAGTTGAAGAAAGAGAACCAAGAATTGAAGGCCATGATCAAGTCACTTGAAGAGAAAGTGTGTAATTTGAAGAAATATTCCAAAGAGGATGATAAAGTTATCAAATATTTTAAGGTTTAGTTAGAAGATGCCAAAGTAAGTTTGAGTTCAAAGGAGATTGAGTGTGATCAGGTCAAGATTATGCTTGGTTTGTTGAAGAATGAACATGAGTAGTTAGTTGTCAATATGAGCTAGCTAGAAAAGGAAAAAGATAAATCAGATCAGGTCAAGAAGTGTTATAGCACCATGGGCAACATGAATAAGTCAATAAGATAACCTAATGCATTAAGGCACTCATCTTCCTTTCATGGTCATTGTTATGTGTGTCATCTTTTTGGTCATAAATCTAGAGATCACATGAGAAGGGTAAGTCATCCCAAATGATATCTTAGTCATTCTAAAGAAAAAGGTATGAGTAAGGTTATTTGATACTCTTGTCATAATATTTGGTCATCTTGTATCAGTCTATGCAGGGTAAAGTTGTCTTTAATCATGATAAGTAAAGCTTGTGTGAAGTTGTGCTTATTCTTGTTTGATATCAGTTGGTTTCTTAATTCAATATATATTCTCTAGAAGAATATGGAGTATTGAGTTAGGGGGAGATAACTTAGGTTTATTGAACTTAGTATGAGGACAACTTATAGTTGTAGTGATTTGAGAAGGTCTTCATAAATTTGGATATTGGATCAAGAGAATGATTAGTTTTTGTCAAGGGTAAGTGGTATAAGGTTTGCATATGATAAGGGGAAGATGTGAGATTCTTCAAGAGATTCAAGAAGAAATTTTGAGTGTGGATTGATTCAAAAATACATATCATGTCCAAGGATCAAGTGGGCTAGTTGGAGAGAGATCCTTTGTCATTAATGTCAAAGGGGGAGAAAAATCAGAATCATAAAAAAAAAGATCCGTTTGAGAAGCATTTTAAGAGTTATTTGCCATCAATGACAAAGGGGGAGATTGTTGTGCATAGTCTCTTATTTTCCATGATTGTCATTGGTGTCAAGGTGGTCATGGTGCATAGCACATTAATGATAAAGTGGTTAGTTTTATTGCTTGGAATGTGTTTATCTTGTGTGTCGGTCTTTGGGTTGAGAAAGAATGATGTGAGGGTGTTATAGGTCCTTTGGTGAAGTTTTAAGTGTCATTTAAAGATAGATAAAGTACCTTTCTAGTTAAGAAGCATCAAGACTATCATAAGACATCATTCAGGTATGGACAAGTTAGTTTTTTGAGCATTTATTGCTTGTACTTCCATAGGTCAACTTTGGTCGATAAAATGATGGAGGTGTTGTTGAATGTCCCAATTTGGTCTCCTAAAATTTTGGTGCCATGAGGAGTTGTCTAGTTCAAGTTATAGGGATTTAAATTTTCTCTTGTTGCTTGTGACATGCTAGAGGATGTTAATCTTAACCTTTAGGAAATAGCTGTTGGGAATTCAAAAATGCGACTGTTGGTGTTCAAATTCAAATGTCTGTGTAATGACCAGTTTACAAATAATGGCTTGTAGAAGCCATGAATGAAGTCAAATAAAGATGGCGTAAGAAGAAAATTTGAAGAGGACTCAGTGTAGAAGACCCCCAAAGTGATTAGAAGGTTTGACCATTTGTACAGGTATATTATTTCACATCAAAGTCAAAACTTGTTGACTATGTTTGAAATGGTGAACCCAAGTAGACTAAGATGGTTTAAGAACTTATAAAATGTGATAAAAATGTTTATATAAGTATTGAATCATGTTTATGGCTCAACATATCATTACTCCATGCATTAAGAGTGATCTAGGAGTGCTCATTTGAGCAAAAAAAGATTCATAGAAGTAGACTATTCTTGAATATTCTTGTCTTTGGTAGACAAAGGTTGCTAGGTGAGTTGTTTAGTGACTTTGTTCACTCAAGGTGTTTGATATAAGAGTTATGAGATGAAATCAAGGTCATGATACACATGTTGGTGATCTGTGCAAGGTTAGTTTGGTCCTTTATGTGTTAAACAAGCTCAATTAATGAAGGGTAGTGTATTGAGGGTATGATGTTTGCAAACCCTAAGGTGGTTTTTCTTGATGTTAATGGCCTCATAATGACTTGTGATGATTAGTGATCACTAGGTTAGGTTTTTAAAAAGTTTAATTCAGTTGTCTACATGCTCATGATGCATTTGTGTGTGCTCAGATGGTTCCCTAGAAGACAAAGATAGAGTAGGGGTATTAAGATTTGTTGATTGGTATTGAAGACCAATACTAGTGTAAGTAGTGTTGTTGTTCATATGTTCTAAGGTCTTGTATTGATAAAAGAAGTTGACATGAATTTTTCCACAATAATCAAAAGATGTCAAGTGGGTCTGATTGCATAAAATAGGGTATTGAATGCATATGCACTGAGTTGGTCTTTGAGTGATCTTTGAAGCATGTCATGAAGAGTTTGGTGTTCCTTGAGCTTGGAAATGACCTTTTGGTCATAGTGGACCAAATCACATATTTATGGTACCAATTTTCATATCATGAAGGGGAAAAAAGTCTGATCAGAGGTCTGTCATAATGCATGAGGTCTCTTAGACCTAGTGTAAGATTATGTGTTATCCAAGAGGTTACTTTGTGGTGTTTGGAGCCTTGATGGATTAAGGGACTTGGAGAGAAATATGCTTGAAGACATAAGTAGTTTATATAAGTGGTTTATTTTTTGTTCATATTGATAAAAGGCTCAATTAGTATGTATTTGTGTGAATAAAGGAACAAACTTTTGTATTAGGTATCTATGAGAGCTAATGGAGAGATAAGGTCTAATGGTGGCTTGATAGTGTATGAGAGTGATCTAAGGACTCGTAAGAATGGTAAGAGATATTAGAGGTTTTCATTAATGTATTTGATAAGAGTGAGTTATTTTTAATGGATTTATGGAACATCTTGGTTCATTAATTATTTTTTGAGTAAACAAGGGTGATTATAATTAAGTCTCCATGAGACTTAATGAAGGCATGAGGGCTAATGGAGTCTTCAAGAGATGAGCGAGTGGTTTAAAGGTTTTAAGGAATGGATAAGGTGTGGTGAACCTATTGATTAATTTTTTAAAATGCGTTATTTTGTTTATTGAGAGTTGTTGTATTGTAAAGGGTCTACATGTAACATGTGGCCTAATGGAAGGCTAATTGCTTAGGTCTAGCTTAAGCCTAGTGTGTTGGTTTGAGCCATTTGAAGCATGGGAACCCTAATGAGTTGATGTATCTTTATATGAAATATATCCTAATTGATATTTTTTAGTGTTACAAGAGTGAGTAAGATGTGTTGGTTGATAGAGGTAGTATGAGGGCTAATGTCATGTATAAAGAGAAGGTTAATTAGACCTAATTGGGCTAGTTAGACTAAGTGAGAATCAAGAAAATGGTATGAGAGTTTGAAAAAGGGTAAGAGGATATGGAAAATATCATAAAATCATGTGGAAGATGTGGCAATGATCTAACAGTGTTTGTTGTAGGTCATGAGCAAGTAAGCCGATTTGTTTCAAGGCTATTATCCCTATTTTGCTTAGGTGACCTAGTGCAAAGGTTTTGATTGGAAATCAATTAGAAGAAAAAGGTGGAGGTTGTGTGAGGATGATATTAATGTTTATGAATGATTGTATTTTCATCTTATAATGTCATAGTGTGAAGGAGGAATGGCTTCAAGGTCATGAGCATGTGTATGAGAGGTGTTTGAGTAAAGAAGAGAAAGAGTTGTCGTATGCCTATGTTAGAGGCAAATTTGAGTTTGTATAAACTATAGAAGACCATCATCATTTGTGTGAAGGAAACAAAACAATATGGAGTTTAATATTGTTGATTGAGTGTGTGATTGATCAACAAAGGGGGTTGTAGCCTCTGAATAAGTTGGCACTTGGTGAATTTGAGGGGTTGGTGCTCCTTGTGGAGTGGGTGATTCACTAAAGTCTCTTTTTTTTAATCTCTTATATAACTATAGTCAATTTATTTATAGGATTGAGAGTGGGTTTTATCCCTCATGAGGTTTTTACACATAATTCATGTGTCATGTTCTTTGATCTTGAATTGTTTTCTTTGTTCATTGCAATGAATGGTTTATATGTTTTGTGAATGCTTATGTTGAATGGTTAAGAGTTTGAAGAATTGGAATTTAAGTTTATTTTATTGCATCACTGATTCACCCCCCTCTCAGTGATTGTGTTTCCAACAAAGGATTTTTCATTCCATTAGCCTATTATCCCTCTGATGATGGGAGCGCTTTAACTTGTATTACCCATTAGCCCTTTGTTGATGGCCCCCACTTATTAAATCCTTGATTCTGATCACATGCTAAACATTGACCACCAACTGGTCACATTCAATACTTCATTACTTTTCTCTAAGTACATTAGGCTTAACTATTATCATTCTCCTTAGACATTATTATTTGCATTAACCATAAGTTTTTTACTTAACCATGATTATCACATTGAGCATATTTTTTTTATTACATTCACAATAAAGGATGTAAGATGCGGGGCCCATAATTAGAGGGCTAACAAGCCAACAAAATGGATGGAGGAATCCACACTAATATTTGAGCTACACATACCTTGTAGATAATCCATATACCCTCCCCTTTGTCTATAATGTTGGCTCATTATCCATTTGATGATGGGAGCACCTTAACTAACTAGTGCATTTACATTTCTAGTTGATGTGTTTATGAGCCCCACCAAATCAATCAAATTCCAACACTCATGGATGTGATAACATTCATTAAAAATATTTTAAGTAAAATAAAAATGGTTAAGATAAATAATAGTGGTTAAAGTAAATGACAGTGGTTAAGGTTATTACTTGCATGATTTTCCATATTTAAAGAGTATAATATGTCTCATTTTACATAAATGTTTTTACCTATGTAGGAGCCAATTCACCATTACCTCATTCTATAAGTGCAAACTATAAGAACATCCATGGGGAGGAACTTTAATATATAAGTCACATTGATAGTTGACCTACACATGGCTTCTGGATATTCCATTTACCTTCCCCTTTATCCATTTTATTGGCATGTTATCAATTCAATGATGGACCCCACTTATTACATCCCTGATTCTCATTATAACTAGCTAGTGCATTCAATGTGTGCTCAAAATCAAGTATGTAATAAGTGGTTCCCATAAAGAGAGGGAAAACATGCTAATGCAAGTGATGGACTGACAATAAATAAAATATTAAATCATTTTAAAATCTTGTGCCCCTTCATGTAAGATAAATTTTTCATCTAACTAAGGGGCTAATGAAATAAATGAAGCACTAGTAGATAAAGTGACCATAGGGAACATGGAGGTCAATTATTTGCATAACAATCCATGCTAAACATGCCATTTGGTTACACTCATAATGGAGGATCTAATAATTGATCCAACCCAAATAATTTATGAGCACTGAATGTAATTAACCAAAAAGTTCAACATGGAAAATGACACTTACGATTGACCTTTACATCCTCATTAGTTACTCTATCTATTGGCACTCCATCTACCTAATTTATTTATAATATAAACAAGAAAAAATAAAACCTTATATGACATACTTTATTTATAACATAAGGATAGATTTTTTTTACAAGATAAGGATTTTTCTCTAAGAATAACCAACCATTATGTTTGGTGTATGGACCACCATGCTTGACATTGACCCCCAATTTTCATAGATGATTAATAGCTAAAATTTAGCCAAGTTACTCATACACCGTTTGGGATGTTTCATTTTGACATCTACAAGAGCTTGTGCACCATTACCCTATCATAGTCAAAAATAGGTAACATGGCATTAAACTAATTGTACCAATTTAAATCTCATTGCATTAGTTTAATACCCTATTCCATATAGGATAATAAATTAAATGATATGATCAAATTAACTTATCCCTCTATATGTTATTGAAAGGACCACCTTATCTAGCAGGAGTGTTCTCATTTATAGTTGATCTATTAGGGGGAATCAAATAATCCAACTTATAATGCTATGAATAGGCTAACATATGTTAACAACATGTGAAGGTAAAAACCAATGGTTAAAGAAAATAACAATAGTGGAATCTTACTGACAAATTCATTTGGGTTATGGGATGAGAGAGAATCTCATTACATTGACCTACATTCATAGTTAGTGCTCACTCTATTCCACCCTAATGTATATATTTCACCATCTATAAATATTGACAACATTATATAGTGGATAGATAGATGTGTCACTCACTGATATTTTTTTCCCCTGAAGTTATATCTCATGTGCACTCTATCAGATATAGTTGGCATTCAACCAACATCATGTGAAAAGGGGAGGGAATTAGAGACCCCTAGGATTTATATAATATATGTCATTGATCTAGTCATCTAACTATGGGAGCGAGAGACTAGGAATGTGCCTTCTCTCCCTTGACCTACCTATATATAGAGGGGTGCATAGCATGCCATACTCTATGATAAGGAAAATGATGGGTATGGGATTAGAAAATAATTAGTGTTAAATTTTGTTGATAACCAAATTTATGTTAATAATAGAAGGATCATGTAATCCCATTGACTATATTATTAGTTGCTTGAACCTATTGGATATTCTTGTTTGGGAATGATTTTAGGATCTTACCCCATTATGTGCTTAAGTGTGCATTTGTGACTGAGCTCATCTTGAGGGTGGTTATAAATATTTCCTTAAATGGTAATATGAATGGATGTTTCTAATGTTTAATTTCTTGTTGCTAATGGAAAGAGTGATATAGGTGGCAAATAACTTAGTATTGTGTTTCTCTAAATGATATGTTTCTCTTACCTTAGGGATTAGTATAAGTGTTTCTTTTGGTCTTACAAAACACTTATTTAAATCAAGTCCATAATAGAAGGATCATTAAAATCCATTTACTATATTGTTGACTTCTTAAAGAAATTAATAATATGTGAGGTAGAGTTGGATTTTGTGACTAATGTTTAGGTAAATACATTCATTTTTTGCATAGGATTATGGAAAAAATATGTGTAGTTATCTAAAATGTCATTTCAGTGAAATGAGTGTCACTTGAGGCCACTTTATCTTAGCTTAGCCTTAGACCTATCTTAGGGTCTCTTTTGATAATTTTCCATATCTTTTTTGGGTCCAATCCACTCCTAGATATACCGAAAGCAAAACTAAGCCATCTTATAGGCATCAATGCCCTTTGTTCACAAGTTTCTACCACCTGGACATTAGTGTGGCCCTTTAGACACTAGTGCACTATGCTATTGACCTAGGGACTATGTTAGTGGCTCATAGCTTCTTACTCCTCCAATGGATATATTTACATTCCCCAAAGCACTTTTAGGGTCATCCTAAACCTATTTCACATCTTGAAAAACATCATAATGATATATATAGACCATTTGATTCACTTATCTACTAGATGGAAATTAGATGTAAATACTCATTAAAAAACTTAGAAATAGTTGTGCAAATCAAGGTCATTTATCCCTATTCTTCCCTACTTCTATATACACCCATCTACAATAGCATAAAACTAAAATTTATTATATTTATAATCTCAAGTCACACTAAAAACACTCAAACCAACATCATACTAGCATTCCCTTACACTTTCACAATCACTTATATTGGGGGAACTACATCGAGATTGATCCCCTTTAAAGATATTGGTATGTAGGTAATGCTCAACACATGGGATGTTGAGATCACATCTAGCCTACCATACTAATACCACTCTTTTATAACCATGCTAATAAAATACCCTAAAATATAGAGAGGCCTACGGTTTGGTATTAAAATCAGTCAAAAAAGGGAACAAACAACAAACTAGCATCCATGCACATAGACATAGACTTCCTAGATCAAGGTGAAGGTACATCGAGAACGTCACTATCCCTACTTACAAAAGGATACTACCATGGCATAGAGGACACTAGTGTAGTGTGTTACCATCCATGGGACCTCACTATTATCTAGGAGGGATTTTAACTCATGGTTCTTGTTCAAAACACCTAACATAGTTCCTATACCACTTTTTAGCCTATCATTTTTTCCTCTAAGTCAATCTATATCAAGTACACCTCTTGTAATTAATTTTTTATTTATAGAGTAATTAAAAAAGTTAATTATTTTACAAAATAGAGGCTGTAATTATTGCATATTTATTCCCTGATTTATTATTCCAACAATTTAGAAAACTAGGGTTTTACATCTCATAATCCACTTAAAATTTAAGTCATCTGATGAACCCGACTTACTTCAAATATTGAAAAAACCTTAGCCCTAGATGCTTCTAGGGTTGCTATCCTTTTTATTACTATTTATGTTTATTGTGCTAGGATTTCAAAATTTCATATATTCTATTATAGCATCCCTCTATCATTTTTTTTACTATATGCAATCTAGTAAAATTATATTTCTTTCTTTATGAAGAAGTTCTAGGATTAGTGGTAACCCTATTGAGCATACCGAGATTCCTTCTGTTTGAGCCTATACCATGGATAAAGGACTAGTTACAACCCCCATCATTAATCCATCACATCCTAATTATGTGTACTTTAATTATAATGCATCAAAACATGAGAAATACAATTAAGATATTGATGATACACAAGATAGGACTTGGGACACACTCCCTCCTCAATGACGACAATCTAATAATTAATAAAGATGAGATTATAAAGTTGTAGAGATAGATTTATGGAACATCCCCATGATCATGCACATATTTTGTAATCTATATTTTAAATCAAAAACACATCACTTGGTCAATCCTCCAATCCCACAAATAATAATATTATTACACCTACTATAGGGATAACACAGACTCTACAATAACTAGCTATAACTAGCCAACCCTAACTAGCGGGACAACCTCTTGTGGCTAACAGCATCCCTCTTCTTTAGATGTATAATCCATTTGGTAGGAGATCAATTCTATATAGTCTAAGGTGTTACATCTTCAACAGGGTGCCAACAAACCATTTTATGCCTTGGACTCTCATATTATCCTACTTACACCTTTGGCAAACATATAACAATAAATCATTTGCCATTTAGATTTATGGAACCCAAGCTTAATCTATATGATGGAAGGGTGACCCAAAACATCATCCTCATTATTTTCATGCAACATGTGTGGACTATGTGTCCAATGATTGGCTCCTTACTAATTTGTTCCCTCACACTTTAAATGATTATGCATTACAATGGTTCTATGATATTCCTAATAATTCTATCACAACATTTAATATAATGGTAGATATGTCTCTAGCACACTTTTCAATCAACATCAGTGACAAGGTTTCATACTCAAGTAAAAATATAATTAGCCAATAATTGAATATGTTATGAGATATAAAACTATATTAGCAAAGATGAATAGCCCCATGAAAAATAGATAACTCCAGGACATATTCCAGTAGAGTTTGTTACCATCATTACATGAAGTTATACTATTCAAAAAGTTTCCATCATTCATAGATATATGACATACAGTGAAAGAACAAGAAGTCAAGCTTCTCTCCATGGGCACATTAAAGTACACAACTATATTAGATTCAACTAGTAAGAGTTATAATAAATTGAAAATAAGAACAATTAAAAGACAATAGTTAATGCAACCTCAAAGCCAACTCCTTGCATGGTTTTATTAGCTCCTTCAAGGAAACCTTTCACAAATCTTCTTGAATCATCATCACATGTTCTTAAACAACTTATTTACCAAGGCCCAAATTTGACGTCTGTGCACACATCCCACTCTACAATTTCAACTTTGGAAGCTTATATCTTGAGATAGAGAACTCATCAAGATACAAAATTTATAGGGGACCTTCTCAGCATGAAAAATATTATGTCCATGTGGTCTTTTGGCCTTGACTGATCTCCTAAGTGCATTTATTAAACGTGTAACCAAACTAACCTATCCATTTCAACATGACCTGTGATGATGGTCTGACTCTACTTCTTCACTTGCTCAAGTCATTTGATCATTCAATCAATCAGAAACTTTGCTCAACTGATCTATCCAGGTAGAAGCTTTATATGTGGGTCAAATTAAGCCAACAGACACATTTGACTACCCCGAGGTCCATTCCACCTTGCAGTACAATAAATGAATGGTCTAACAAAATAATATTTGAGTGGACGTTGAAAAACATCAATGCTAGAAAAGAAAAAAATATTTTAATCTAACATCATAAAGTGGTCAAGCCGTTTGAGCACGTGGTGATGCCTAGATTGGTAGTTGGACCACATAAACCAATACATGGGATTAAATGTTTACCACTGGCGGAGAGGGTCTCCCAAACCCCATTTATTTTTAAAATAATACCAAGCCTCACATTCACCAACACACCAATGCATGGGGAGGGGTCTAGCCTTGTCTTGGGGGTGTTCAATCATATTGAAAACTCCACACATAAGCCATGTGGCAGCAGACAGTTCATATGCCAAAGATCGCCAAAGTAAGAAGCGGTTAGGGCCATCATTGGGAGCATAGATGTTGAGAATGCCAAATAGATGGCCATCAATGTCAAAAATAATCTAGACTGCTTGATGTGATGGGTCCTCCCACATGGTAATAATGTTCGGGGAAACCTTAGGGGTAACTAAAATACAAGTGTTGCCACATCCGTTCTCATGCAAGGTGGTGATCTGGGTGGCATCAGGTCAAATGCTTTGCAAGGACTTTGAAGGAGAAAATCAAACACTTTAACTTTTTATAGACAAAGAATTTTATGAAAACCAATCTACTGACAAGCAACACACACAGAGTATTTATAGGTAGACTCTGAAAACCCCTAACATTCCATGATAACACATTCGTAGGGAAGGGTATCCATTTGAAGCTTCCCTTGACCATCCTCAAAATCCGCCAATGCTGCAAAGTTGTTATGCTGGTGAGGGTGTGAAATTCTACTGACTATAATGAAGTGGCATTTGGCTTCATGTTCCTCTTGAGGAGAGTCTCTACTCCTGCGAGGTGAGCTGCGAGACCTCAGGGGAATGAGTCACTAGTTGAGAAAGTCTCTTATTTTTCCATTTCCTCTAAAAATTGGTTATAGATTTGTCTTATAAGTATTTTGGTTTTTAGTTTGTAGATTACATTTAGGTTGTAGTTTTTTCATTATTAGCATTACTTTTATTTTATTTTTTATTAGTATAATATTATAATTATTACAATTTTTTTTATAGAAATTAAAAATTTAATTAATATTTTAAAATTATATTCATATAAAAATAGATTTCATAAATAAATTAATGATTTAAATATTTTATAAATATATATTTATATTTAAATAATAAATTAAATGTTAATGATTTATTTAATATTTTGATTGTACACAATTTGTTGAAAAGGCATTTTTTATCTTTTAAATAAAATACATTTGATTAATTTGATTTTCTTACAAGAACCCTAGAAACCAAAGATTCGAGGCATGTGAACAATCAGAAGCGCGTTTAAAATGGAACCAATTGAGTGAATCCAGATAAATGCGTAACGGTGAAAATAGATGTCGGTTTGTATACACGACACTATTTGAGAGAATTGGAATCGCAGAGCCCTCATTCTTATTTTCATTTGCCATTTGTTTCTCGTATAAATATATTATTCTCAAGCCCTTCATTATTTTTTACAGAGATAAAGAATCCATTGTAGCAGAGCAGAGCACTTAAGAAAGAAATAAACAAAAGCATGGGAAGGGGAAGGGATTTGGGTTGCAGAGACCTGGTCATCTGCATCGTCGTACTGGTATTGTTGAACCTTTGCTGTTTGAAGGGATGCAACGGAGAGAGCTCTAGGGATAATGGGTCATGGGAGCTATTGCTCAACAATTCAGGCATTTCCGCCATGCATATGGCATTGATGAGAAACGACAAGGTTATCCTTCTCGACAGGACAGAGGCGGGTCCGTCCAACATTTCTCTGCCAAACGGAAGGTGCAGATCAGATCCCAATGATACATCTCTCAAGAACGACTGCTGGGCGCACTCTGTTGAGTATGACATTGGGATGAATACAGTCCGGGCGCTCATGATTCAGACAGACACATGGTGCTCGTCGGGCGCCATGGACAAGAACGGCCGCCTCATCCAGACGGGCGGATACAACGACGGAGAGCGGGTGGTGCGGGTCTTGGACGCCTGCCACGGATGCGACTGGGTGGAGTTCCCCGGTACCCTCACGGTTCGTCGCTGGTATAGCACAGATGCAATCCTGCCGGACGGGCGCGTCATGGTCATTGGCGGGCGGCGGCAATTCAACTACGAATTCATCCCGGGCAACTACACCGTCGACTTACCGTTCTTGAACAGCACCAGCGACGAAAACGAGAACAATCTGTATCCGTTCGTGCATCTCCTGGCTGACGGGAACCTCTTCATCTTCGCCAACACGCGCTCCATTCTCTTCAATTACAACAACAACACCGTTCTGCGCGAGTATCCTCCCATGCCGGGCGGCTTCGCAAGGAACTACCCCTCCAGCGGGTCGTCGGTTCTCCTTCCGCTCGACGGCATCAACGGCTTCCGAGAGGCCTCGGTGTTGATCTGCGGCGGGGCCAAACCCGGGGCCTACTCCCTCGCCAAGGAGGACATTTTCCTCCCCGCCGCCACCACCTGCGGGCGGCTCAACCTCATGGACGCGGATGCGGAGTGGATAATGGAAGAAATGCCTTTACCCAGGGTCATGGGCGACATGCTTCTGCTGCCCACGGGAGACGTTCTGCTCATAAACGGGGCCAAGAAAGGCAGCGCCGGCTGGTTAATGGGCCGTGATCCGGTCTTTCATCCTGTTCTTTACAAGCCCGGTTTGGACCCGCCGAACCGCTTTGTGACGCTGGCTCCCTCGACAATCCCTCGGTTGTATCATTCATCATGTCATCTGCTGCCGGATGGGCGGGTGCTGGTGGGCGGGAGCAATCCCAATGTTATGTATAAATTTGTGGACGTGCTGTTTCCCACGGAGCTCAGCCTGCAGGCCTTCTCTCCGCCCTACTTGGCTCCTGAATTCAGCTCGTTTCGCCCCAGTATCACATTTTGGCAGGGCGACGTCATGTTGTATGAGACCAACTTTCTTGTCGAGTTTTTCATCGAGGAGCTGATTCCTATCAGTGAGAGGGACATCTCGGTGTCGCTCATGGCGCCGTCATTTACAACGCACGGTTATTCGATGAACCAGAGGCTGGTGAGGCTAGAGATTGCCGAGTTTGTGATTCTTCCGGTCTCCTACCAGCTCTCCATCCTCTCTCCCCACTCTACCATGGTGGCTCCGCCGGGTTATTATCTTCTCCACGTGGTCTACAACGGCATTCCCAGCACTGGTAAATGGTTGCAACTTCCAGGCTGAAGATCAAAACATTCATTCAAGATTTCTCAAGAAAATATTTAGAAATCATGTTTTGTTTTTAGGATTCCAATCAGAACCATTAATGGTTCTCAAGCTTGCAATGATTGGACTTAGAAAAGAAAAGGAAAAAGCTACATATCAAATTTTTTCTATTATTTAAGGGAGATTTGTATATGTGATATTGTTTCTCCATTTTATTATATTATCAATAATATGTGATTTTCAAAATCAAATACAATTTTTTTCAGAAAAGATTATTTATTATATTAGTGATGTCAAATAATTAAACATTTTGATCCTGGTGCATGTTTTGCATGTATGGCTTCTAGAAGTTAAAAGAAATCCGCTCTCGATTCTGATCCAATTTCTTCGTTTAAATGACATACTGCAAGTCTTTTGAAAATTTCTTGTGATATAATGAAGTCATCATTTTTTATTTATTTTTTGCTACAGAATAAGTTAGCCATTTCCACCTATTTTTCACCGTCTTTTAAGTGCATATAACCTAATATTCTTACTCAGCGTTCACTTATCCAAAAGGAGGTCATAGTTGATCTTGTACTTCTGTTAAACGAGCTTGAAAAATACAAATTCCAGTTAGTAAACCAGAAGATGACATTGAGAAGAGGAACAGGCTATAAGCAATCCCGTCAAAAGTAATGGATACTGATACACTACTTTCTATCTTAAAAAATCCGTTGTTTACGACTTCCATGATACTTCCAATGTTTTTGAAGGAGATAATGATAAGATGTCTGTTTGAAGCACTGCATGTCAAGTAGTTTCTTTTTCTATCTGTTACGTTAGATAAATATATTTTATAATATTCAGATCTAGAAACTAAATTTTTTAGCAAGTCAGGTAAATGTCTACTTTAAAACTCATGCAAATCTCTTCAGAATAAGTCGCATGTTTTTTAATCTTTTGTTAGTTGTTTCAGTATTGTTTTATATATATATATTTTTTATGAAATAGAAATTATAATTTTATTATAAATGAAATATATACAAGATTATTAAAAGAAATAAGAAAATTATAAATATAATTATAAATAAAAATATATATAAAATTATTCAAAAATAAAATAAGAAAATTAAAAACGCAATTATATATAACGACAACAATTTCTCACTATAATATAAATGTGTAAATTTGTTTTGTTTCTTTGAATTGGTACCAAACCTTACATTGCAGTAAATTACTGAAATCGATTGATACTCTTTTGGCTTCTTTCCCCATTGAAGGTATTAACAAAGAGACCATCACCAAAATGAGCAAACAAAATAGTCAATGCAAGGTGATGGAAACTTGGGTAGAACAACTAATGAATGGACTAGTTTTTGTCAATTGAAAAAGACAATGTCATTAAAGAAATCAAAGTTATTGAAAAAAATGGGCAATGTGGATAGGTTTGATCCAAGATCTATGAGATATAGCCTATGCTATTAAGAAGTTGCTCATCTCAAAGGATGTATTAAATCAAGCTGAAGATAAATCCTCTCATCTGTGGTTACATAATATTTAATGGAAAATTAGTGCTTCGGAAGATGCTCTCAAGGATCTCATTGGTCAATAAAAGAAACATGACGATATGAAATCAGAGATCTATGCCAATATTTGGTCAATTCATTGTGATCTTTTAAAGTAAAAAAGATTATGGCTTAAAGGAGAAGGTTTAGAAGTTGGTGAAATAAGAATTGTTTGGGTAGACAATTTCAATGTGTTGAGTGTAATTAATAAGAGTGTTCGACGTAGATTGTCATACTATTTGTTGATCCCTAGTTGGTCCTCATCCACTCCATTAATGTTTTTGTTGGAAATTTGAGCTTGACCACTATTGTTTCCTTAATCGGTTGTTTGTATTAACCATTTTTTTGACATAATTGCCCACTAATGTAGTCATGAGGAATGTTTATAATCAAGTAAAAATAACTTTAGTTTTCATTATTTTAAAAATCTGCACCGCTTCGCAAGCTCTCCCTCCAGGACCTCATCTTCCCCACTTCCCCTTCCCCTTCACGAACTCAATTTCCCTCATCCACTTCAACATCACTCCTAAATAAGGGGTTGTAGACCTTTTTTGTTCTTTGTTTGAATCCCACCATTGAGCTCATCTACACACCATTAAAACTCTGCATATCATCTATAAAATATGATGACTTTAACTAAGGTTGAACATATGGCATTGTAAATCGTAGAAGAAGTAACACCCACTAGGTGATTTCTTGTGCTATTTTAAGATGTGTGATATTGATGAGAAAGGCATATCGGTTTAGTTTGTGTAATACATTTGGGTTTGTTTTATGTTGATTTTATTGTTGAGGGCTTTAAGTGATTTATGATTAGTCAGGGTATAATCATTTATTCAATGTATAATCATTGTCTACATTGCTGAATACCCAACCCTTGAACATAATATAGGTTTAGGATGGTTTTATGTTGATTGTATTGATCACTGATTGAAGAAATTAATGATTAATTATGACATAATCATTCATTCAATGCATAATCATTATCTACATTGATTAATATCTAATCCTTGAGCATAATATCGATTTGGGTTTATTTTATGTTGACTATATTTTTGCCTATTTGAAGGAATTAATAATTACTTAGGGCATAATAATTCATTCAATGCATAATCATTATCTGCATTATTGAATATCCGACCCTTGAGCATAATATTAGTTTGGGTTTGTTTTATGTTGACTATATTTTTATCTTCTTAAAGGAATTAATGATTATATAGGGCATAATCATTATCTACATTGTTGAATATCTAACCCTTGAGCATAATATCAATTTGGGTCCATTTTATGTTGAATGTATTTTTCACTTTTGAAGTAATTAATGATTACTTAAGGCATAATCATTCATTCAAAGTATAATCATTATCTACATTGTCGAATATCCAACCTTTGAACATAATATCATTTTGGGTTTGTTTTATGTTCACTGTATTGTTGTCTACTTGAATGAATTAATAATTACTTGGGACATAATCATTCATTCATCACATAATCATTGTTTACATTGAAAGAATCAATGATTAGTTAGGGCATAATCATTCATTCAATGCATAGTTTATTAAATAGTTTGTGCAATTAGGATATGATACATATAACTCTGTTAATACATATGAATTAAATCCAAGATCATTGTTGGATATGCCATATATAAAATAAATTTAACTCTATACCTTTATACTCTAGCTAAACATTATTCACATAAAACTCCAAATCTACCCCCAAAACATTAATTACTTCAAGCAATAAAAAATATAGTTAATGGGTACTTCAATCTAGACCACCATGCTGGACATTGACCCTCAACTGGTCATATCCATTTCTCCATCACTTTACCCCTGGTGCATTGGGCTTAATTGCACTTGTTTTCCTTAGTCATTGTTTTTTGCATTAACCATATATTTTTGCCTAAATTATGATTGTTAAGGTGCCATGGGTCCCACCGATGTAGTGACGAAGAATGTTAATAATCAAGGAAAAGTGAACATCAATTTTCATGAATTTCAATTATTACACCCATTTGTAAGCTCAATTTTCCTCTCCCTCTTCATTGCCATGATTAGATAACAGTCAATGGGTTTCCATGATCATTATATTATTAACTCCATAGAGTTATGAACAAAGACTAACACAATAAGTGTTTTTCAAGGCTACAAGAAACACTTATATTTGGTACTAAGTTAAGAGAAATATAACATTTAGAGAAACATAGTACTATGTTATCCACCACCTGTGTTCATTCTATCCATTATCAATAGGAAATTAAACATAAGAAATACTCTAAAATTATTTCCAAATAGGCATACTATAAAGGGTTCAAGTTGTCAACAATACAGTAAATGGTTTTCCATGACCTTTCTATTATTAACTTGATTGAATTATCAAGAAAATTTAACATAATAAGTGTTTTGAAAGCTGAGAATAAATAGTTATACATGCCCATCCTTCACATTAGCACAATTATCATTTAAGAATAGAGGAGTATTATGTTGACTATGTTATTGATTGTTTGAAGGAATTAAGGATTAGTTAGGGCATAGCTTATTTTATGTTTATTGTATTGTTGATTGGTTGAAGGAATTAATGATGAGTTAGGAAATAATCATTCATTCAACACATAATTTATTGAATAATTTATTTAATTAAGATATGATACATATAATTCATTAAATGTGTAATTCATTCAATGCCAATTGCTACTTGAAAGATAAATCACACTCCTATACTCTACCTCCTAAAATGGGGTACTAGTACAAAGAAAATTAAAATAGGGCTTGATATTAGTATAATCAAGTATAAAATCAATAAGGCATTAATAAGTATTAAAATAGTGCATTAATACATAGGGCATTATACTTGTTTAGTCAAGTATAAAATCTATGGAGTGTTTCCATTGATTTTATACTTGATTATACTGCCTTTTATTGAAACACTAACTTTTATTGAAACACTTGATTTTATACTTGACTAAACAAGTATAATGCCCTATGTATTAATGCACTATTTTAATACTTATTAATGCCTTATTGATTTTATACTTGATTATACTAATATCAAGCCCTATTTTAATTTTCTTTGTAATAGAACCTCATTTTAGGAGGTAGAGTATAGGAGTGTGATTCATCTTTCAAGTAGCAATTGGCATTGAATGAATTACACATTTAATGAATTATATGTATCATATCTTAATTAGATAAATTATTCAATAAATTATGTGTTGAATGAATGATTATTTCCTAACTCATCATTTATTCCTTCAACCAATCAACAATACAATAAACATAAAATAAGCTATGCCCTAACTAATCCTTAATTCCTTCAAACAATCAATAACATTGTCAACATAATACTCCTCTATTCTTAAATAATAATTGTGCTAATGTGAAGGATGGGCATGTATAACTATTTATTCTCAGCTTTCAAAACACTTATTACGCTAATTTTTCTTGATAATTCAATCAAGTTAATAATAGAAAGCTCATGGAAAACCATATATATATATATATATATATATATATATATATATATATTAAAAACATGTGACTTCTTCTAAATATATTTTCATATACCATTACCTTCCTTGTGACTGTATACTTGATCTGTACCATTACTTGACTCTATATATATATATATATATATATATATATATATATATATATATATATATATATATATATAGAGTCAAGTAATGGTACAGATCAAGTATACAGTCACAAGGAAGGTAATGGTATATGAAAATATATTTAGAAGAAGTCACATGTTTTTAATATCTTGTTAGTTGTTTCAATTTTGTAACTCTCTTTAAAGAAATACAAAAGATTTAAAACCTATTAGCATAGGTTCCTAGGTTTCACCAGAACATGCTAATTATGGGGATAGGGTGTGCAAAGTAACATATAAATCTTAAAAAATGGTTTAATCAAGACTTGAAATCCATAAAAAAGGTTTATCATAGAGAAATATACTAGTCTAAAGGTTCAACACATGATGGAAACCACTTACAAATAAATAAATTGATTAATCCAACAATATAATGAAGGAAACATTCATCAAAACATAAAAAACTCTGTGATTATACCATTAAAAACATAAATACTTAGAATTCATATTAAAAATTCTAATATCAGAGATTATAATAATGAAAACCTCATAGATCTATGTCCATATCTATCAATACTATGTATACATTTTTTATGAGAATAACATTCACCATTTTATTACTCACATTCATGCCAAAATCAACATAATTATCAACCTTTATATTAAATTCATTAAAAATACTTATAGATATTATTTCCTATAGTTTTAAATTAAAGATTTACCAGGTTAAAATTAGATCTCTATATCAGATTTGATGGAATCCTGACCAACATAGAGATTTCCATAACAACTCCTAACAACCCACAAACTGAATACAACTAGACTTACCATAGGGCATTCTTGTATATATAGATAATTTTATATTTACCATTTACCACTAACACTTTGCTAGAATTAAAAGGTCATCTCATCCCAAGACAACATCATAGAGGGAAGAAGTCCAAATATTGAGAAAGGAGTCAAAAGATAGATGTGCATAGAACTTGCAGACTTCACTTAAGGTGATGGTAAATCTATTTTCACCTCTTGCACACTAATTAGCCTCCCTTTTGGGGTTTCAACTCAGTATAATACTAGTTTACTACCCTTTTAGGTTTTCAATAGATGAGCACTATGTATTACTAGATAAACTACTAACTAAAAAATAAATGAACTAATTTTTTTGAATTACTAATCCCACACAAGCATTAGGTAGTTGGGGGAGGCATCTTCCTTTGTTTTAGAGTCTAGCATAGTTGATTTGGGTGGAATAATTTTAGGCTCATCTACGAGTGGTGTCATGCTTGCATCGATGAGAACCAAATCATATTTATAAGATTTTCAATTAAGTATAAACTCTTGAGCATTGCACAAAAGACCATGCAAGGGAACTTGATTTGCCATCAAATGGTGAGTATTGGTGTCAATCGTTCCAAGCAAATAAGACTTCACCATGTGGAATTTGGTGGTGATTTTACCATAGATCTAAACTAACTTGTCGACATGTTACTATGCCTACACATTGATAAAAGAGCTACATAACATCTAGTTTTTCTAAGCCTGCATATTTGACATGAAAGTATCCCTTACACTAAGTGAGGTCTACATGATAAAATCCATGGTAGTAAGAGTGGTGTTTGGTACACTGAGAGCAACATGTGTGAAGACAACCATGATAAATCTAGGCTATGTAGTGGTCCAAATTGTATCCAACTACTTCTTCCAATCAAGTAGTTGAAGTGTAATGTGCATAACCTGAGTGTGATCAGTATTGATAATGGTTTGGTACTCATCTATCAACTCACAAAGGATATCAGTTTCACCTTGGATGGCTTTCCCTTTTTGTATGATGTGTGATTCATTAAAGCTATGCAAATCGATGGTGAGCTATTGAGAAGAAGGTAAGCTGGTCTTTATTTGGGAGTAATGGATCCATAATCAACTGGGTGTATAAATATGGATAAGCATCCTCGATAGTCTTATTTAAAATACATATCTACTCGGTGACTACAAAATTGGTATATTCAAGCTCCTTAACACATTGATCCAATACAACTATCTTTTGTGAAATGGACTCTTAGAATGTAGTAACACCTTCAACCTACTTAGACATCAGTAGTTGAAAACATCCAAGGATGTGAGATAGATGTACTTATAGGGGCCTTGTGTAATAGAGTGATGGTTAGAGAAAAATAGTATGCTGAGTATAAGTGATTGACACATACCACAACTAAATATTAGATACGATCGAGGAAACACTTTCATCATGCAAGGCAACCAAAGTATCTCATAGCTATTGGCAGAGAGGCTCATGCAATGGATGCATGGTAATGGAACTTGAAGGAGTTATCATAGATTGGGCCTTCATAGTAGTAACTTGAGATTCCTAAGGGATCTTCTTCCTAGTGTTCTCCTATGCCTATTTGGCAACAATATCTTGCACCTATTTGGATTCTTCTTCCTATTCTTTCTTTTATGCTTATTCATTTTTCATTTTATCATCCTCTGCTACCTGTGCCTTGTGATATTGTGTTAGTCCTTATTTTGCTTCTGCACTTGCTCTTGCATAATTTGGTTCTTCTTCATCTCTTTGATAGCTTCCTTATATTATAATTAAGCTTCCAATTTAGCATCCTCATAATTTTGATTGGCTATGTGTTGTTATTGAGATTTTTTGATATATGTGACTTCTTGTTGCAATTTTGTCTTGTCATCTTCCACTTGTTTTTATTAGAGTGCCTCAACATCTACGGCTTGATTTCAAGTCACTTCTTCCTTGGCCTGGTGCTGGGCTTCCTCCCATCCTATTGTACCATTATTTCCTTTTGCTTATCCTCAGCCTCAGCCTTATGCTTTTATTTTTGGTGCACATGATGCTTAGTTGCTCTTCATGATTCCTCATGTGCGGCTTGATGTTCCTTAGTAGTTTGAGTGTCTAGTACAACTTCTTCTATATCACTCACAACTTCCTTAGATTGGGATGGAAAAGAGCTAAGGAATGTAAGTTTTACTTCAGCCCAAGAAATTTGCCTCTTAAAAACTAGGCATCTTTTGGGTTTGGGTGATGTAACTTTTTACACATGTTTTTCTTCCATTGTAAGTTCTACAATGGTATGCATAAGAAAGGTGAGGTTTTAGCCCCAAATTGTATAGGGTTACATATATTCTACCTATGATGGAACAATGGTACTCTAAGACTAGTTTTTATGGTTCCTGACTATGATGGACTCATAGTGGATCCTCCTACCTTGAATGTTTGGTGAATTTTCTACAATTTGGCTTCTTCAACTACTATATCGATGATGATAGAGGTCAGATACAAAGGTAAATCTATCCAAATATTTTTAGGCACTTCATTTTGCACTTGGATGGTGTGTAATGCTTCCTATAAGAAATACTCTTTTTCTTCCTCCTCATAGAGGTCTCTAGCCATATCAGCCATCATTGCCATGTGTACCTACTACTCATCAATGCTCAGATGTGGTAAATAATAGATCTCATAAATTTTAGGAAAACTTGGGTCATTTAACTATGTGAGTTGGCTATGAGTCTTTTGACTTGGAGGAGATGCATATCTTCTACCTTCAGGTAGCTTGCACTTCCCAAAATATTGGATTGGATTAGCTATTGTTGAAGGTTATGCAGTTGTATTCAAAAGATCTATAATAGATGGTATTATTTGCAATGGGGTGGATCTCATTTATATAATTGAATTATAATCATCCACCTTTATCTACACCATCTTCATGTCCATAAAGTATGGGAGAGGTAGACATGAAATCTTGGGTAGTTCATGAGCTTAGATAGCAATGCCCTTCGACAGCTTTGTGTTGACTCCATGTTGTCCCAAGTACTACATGATGTTATGTGGTATACATGGTTTAGATATGACAAGCTCGACCAACTCATCCCACTAAGTGATGAAATTGGCTTGATTCCCAAAGTATGTGGTCTCGTGGGTCTAGGTGATATTATGTAACTAAACATTTGACTAGTAGTCAACAAAAATATCAAAAATTGGTACTAAAAGGTTTGTTTCACAATCACCAAGACTTTATCAATGTTAAAAGTGAGTTCACTAACAAAAAATTCCATCCATTTGAATTCCTTGTTGTGATGGATCATCTGATGAGAAATGTTGATGACCCCTTTGGTAGCTTATTTGGCATCCTTGGTTATCTGCCAGGATTGGTGAGATATGCATTTGAATAGAATGCTCTCTAATACATCTTCAATTTATTTTAATGGGATTCCTCTAGAACTATGAGACTAATTTTATTATATCTCCAAAATAATGGGTGGCTTTCATGATTTGTAGTACACAATTAAATTACCTTATGTAGGTAGTCCTGTCACTTGAGCCATTACAATAGTAGTAATGTGGATGGTTATGTTTTAGGAAAGATAAATATTTACCTCATTGTATCAACACAAAATAATGTCCATTACATTTCTAAGTTTCCCAAAAATGGGTAAATAGATAAATCACTCTACATCTATATTATAAAGCCTATGTGATTGTGCTAATGTGGATGGTTGTACTCTTTTAACTATGTCTGTGACAAATATGTGCAACTTCACATTGTGAACAAACTCATAACCATATAGATCTATGAAGCATGTTTGGCGTAATGCCACACTGATGCCCATATCCTCCTTTTGTGATTATATAAACCCTTTGATGAGTTGGGAGTGATCAAACCTATCCATTACATGTTTTTGTCTAAAATAAATGCATGGAAGTTGTAAAGTATAGATGAAAAATTTCCTAAAATTTGTACAACACATCAATATGCTTAGTAATGGATATGAATTGAGTCACATGAGTGTCCAATTTATAATGTCTCATACTGCCTTTGATGTTTTACAATATTAATGAGTTGTGTTGTCACTCAATCCTTCACATGTAAAGTTTGAATGAAGTGGATCTATTCATATTATGGGCATTCATTTATCTGACATGATATTTGATTGTAGCGATAGTTGATGCTTTTTGACCTGTTACATTAATAGGGATTTAGTTGTATGTTATTATTCTATTTATGACACAAAATTATCAATTTTAAAAGAGATTTGTCAATCTCCCACCCCATACTTGATCATTAAATGCAATGGCTTAATTATTAAGCTGCACTATCTGTTCCAATTTAGATGCACGTCTTTCTTAGACTTAATTGATGTGCCTACACTCTATGCACTTGGAAACCTTCTCAAATTTATTTTTAGTAATGGAAACTTTAATTATTTCATGGATCTTTCTAGTCACATACTATACACAAACTTACATTGACCCACACATGTTGAAATAAACATGCAAAACTCAAACTATCCTAAAACACTACTTTACAAACCTCACTATGATCTATTTGGTGTGATATAAAACCTTTATTCCATATTGTTTTGAAGTAATGGTGGTATGAATTTAAACTACATCCATTTACCTTCCTGAGTAAGACTTTTCCCTATAAATCTCATAAGACCACTATTCTATGTAGTGAAATTTCATGGATGATGTAAGGACCCTTCCACTAGATATGAAGCTTTCTAGGGAAAGCTCTAAACTTGCTATCATATGGAAGAACAATTTGATTTACCTAGAATTCCTTTATTTGTATGTTTTTATCATGCCATGCCTTTTAGCTATGATTTTTTAATCTCTTGGGCCCATACTGCTCTATGTTTTACTTCATCCATGTGATTCAAGTTCAACAACCTATGAATTAGTGATTCTGAATCACCCATATGTGATACATTAATGACCCATAGACTGGGAAGTACATATTCTATGGACATCATAACTTCAATCCCATAGACTTACTATAATTGTGTAAACATTATCACATGTTTATAATGCATATGATAAGCCCACATGATAGCTAGAATTCTATCCTCCAAGTCATCTCACTCCACATCACATATTTTAGTGAGCATTTTACCAATCACCTTATTCATATATTTGACTTAGACATTTGCCTATGGATGATAAGTTGTGCTTTTATGATGTGATATCAAGAACCCATCTATAAGGGTATTGATGGTCTTATTCATAAAATGGGTTCCTCTATCACTTACAAATTTAATAGGATAGCCAAACCTAGTAATTATATTCTCATATAGGAACTTAGTTGTGTCATTTACACCACAACTTGGATTTTTAGTAGATTCTACCCATTTGGTAAATTAATCAACCATAGTGATTATGCACCTTACCTTGTTGCATTTACTTGGAGGATTGATTGGCCCAATAAAGTTAATGCCCTACTATTCAAAGGGTTGTTGTGCTAACATGTTTTCAAAGGCATCTCATCCTACTGGTGTGGCATCCCAATCCTTTGGCATATATCATACTATTTTTCAACTCTATGTGTATCCTAAAATAAATAGGGACACCAAATACCACTTTGTAAAATCTTCCTCATAGTTGCATCTCTTATGAAATGGCCTCGTGCGATTCCCTAATGTGCTTCATCCATGATCTATGCATGTTCATGCTCAAGTGCCACTTTATGTAGGACTTCATATTTACATAATTAATATAAAAATGCATTAACAATACTATACAAAAGGTCTCTAGTTATCAGTTGTTTCTTATCTCTTTCTATATAGTACTCTAGGAATGTCCCCTATTTAATAAATTATGTGATCTGTTGTAATTATTCTAGAATTGTAGTTACCCTGGATATGCATCTAGTGACTCATCTTGGAGTTTTCAAAGTTATTATCCATTATTTAGCTAGATAAGATGGTCTAAACTGACATTATCCCATCTTGGTTTAAGTTAATAAAGAATTGAAATTCTTGGAAAAGCATCAGCTAGCAAGATATACATCCACCCAACAATAACTTGTTCACTAGGTATCACAGATCTTGATTATCAGTGAATAATTCCAATGGTGTAGCCAAAATGTAGTGCTTAAACTTCTATAGTGCAAACACTATCACCAAGTCTTCTCACTCAGTTATCAAATAGTTCTTCTCTATGGTCAATAACTTTCTACTTGTAAAGTGGTTCGAATGATCCAATCCTCCATCTCTTAGATATGTGAGTACTAATCCAATAGCAAGCCCTAAAGCATCCATATGCACATGAAAAGGTTTACTCCAATCTAAAAAATATAGGATCAGAGCAGTCACTAATTGTTGCTTCAAATCAATAAATGTAGCCTGGTAGTCCTTGTCCATATAGACTAGACTCCTTTTCACAACAACTTCTCCAAAGGGGATGATATAACAGTGTATCCCTTGTTGAGTTTATGGTAGTAACTAATGTATCCTAAAATGATCACACTTTTATTGATGTCTTGGTTGGTGGTATACTCACAATGACTACAATCTTAACCTAGTCTACTTGGATTCCTTTACTAAACACTGCATGACCTAATAAAACACCAAAAGGTGTAAAAAATAGACATTTCTTCAAATTTAGCACTATTCAAAATGCTATAAATCTTTATAACATTAAACTAAGTTTTGATAAATTTTCTCTGAATAAAGAGAACACTACCCAATCATCCAAGTATACTTCAAAAAAGTCATGAATGAAATCCTTGAACGTAATTAACATAGCTCTGAAGAATACTGCAAGTGCATTTTTGAGTCCAAATGGCATGACCTTAAAAGCAAACAAACCCCATTCTATAATAAATGTGGTTTTTATTTTGTCCTCTTCTATGATGGATATATGATGGTAACTATTGAATCCATCTATGAACGAGAACACTTTATGCCTTACAACATCCTTTGAAACTTCATCCATGAAGAAAATGAGAAATGTGTCATTAACATAAGAATCATTGAGGATGAGGTAGTTTCCATAAATTTATATCTCCCCAATATTATTTGGTTAAAAAACCATGGGGTTAACCCAATCATTTTTTACAACCAGGAATATAATGCCTACTTTTAACATGCGATTGAGTTCATATTTCACTTTTAGCTTCATATTCGAGTTCATCCTAAATGGTTTCTTTTTTATTAGTCATGAAAACTCCTTTAACTCTATGTGCATCTCTCCTAAATAAGGATCAATATCTTTGAATTCTACATAAAAATATAGGAAATACATTCTGATAGTCTTGAAGTAACTACAAAACCTTTGAGATATCTTCCTATGTCCAATAGTCTCTAACATGCACCATTTTGGGTCCATCTTCTGTGCCAATATTTTTTTATATGTTCCTTTAATGGATACTGATACATCCTAAATTATTCTTTAGGAAATGAAGTCACATAGTATTCATTCTCCTTCACATTCTGGGAATTATATATGTCACAACTTTTCCTCCTCTATTTCTTATGCAACTAGTTCTAGTAGAGGCTCTAACTCTTTCTCTAGCTAAAATATATCTCCTATATCCATGTAATCCTCGATGTCCATCCTAGAAGATTTCTTTTCCTCCTATGGTATCCTATGGTAGGGATGAATCCATGGTTGGACCTCACCTTGGCAAATTTATAGGATCTATAAGATGTGTTTTGGGTTTTTCTCTGTGACTTCATGTGAATAAGGTTCTCATGGTGCTGGTAAATATTCAACTCTTCCATGGCATAGAAAGGTTTTTATCTTTTGTAAAGTGACTTATTTTTGAGGATTGTCACTTTAAAAATTAATGTTTAGATGAAATCAGTTTGGATTTGTGCCCAATGCTTTATTTCTCTTCTTTGCTCTTGATCGATGTACCATGCTATAGGGAAAACACTCAAGGTATAGATGAAACTATGTGGATAGAAGTTAGGAGTGGTACCCTCTGACATCCACACCTCAATACACTTATACAAATGTAATTATGGGAATTCATCCTACTGATAGATAGGCCAATCTCTTTTTATAGTCTTGGGAAACTAAAATTATTCTACAAATAGTTTACATGCTTCTTCCCATGTTAACTGAGCCTCCCTATAGATGGGCGACTAGTTCATATCAATGCCCTTCATCACATAGTCAAGCACACTCACCCTCTATGTATCATCTAGTATATGATGTTGAAATCATGTGATGAACTCACTAACATCCTCCATGGCAAAATACTAGGGTGTCAGTTGCTTAATTTCAAAGACCATTTAAAACTATTATAGCTCATTATCTACTTTTGCCTAGTTGAGCACATGGGTGTTTGAATCTCCACTAATTGAATAATCTCTATCCTAAGGAAGAACACCCTATAGATTTGGTTATATCTAAACCTACTTAGTACAACCCATTTGATACATAAAATTAATATTAGATTGTGTTAGAGATATTACCATCATTGATCACACATCCTCCTCAACCTTCTAAGGGATCTCTAGGGTATTCAAACCCATATTGTCCAAGATTCATTCTATGTTAAGAATTTGAGTCTATAGAATAGTATTCTTGTAGGTAAAATTGTACTTGGTTTCTTGCATAGCCTTATGCTTATATTTAACTATGACCTTCATCTAGCTAGCATTGGAACCAACATAAGGTGAGTCTGGCTCTTTTGGAATGATATAAGTTTTAGACTCAGTACTTGGTTACTTGCATAGCCTTATGCTTATCTTTAACTGTGACCTTCATCTAGCTAGCATTGGAACCAACATAAGTTGAGTCTATCTCTTTTGGAATGATATAAGTTTTAGACTCAATCTTGTATAGAGGAATTACATTGATTTTGTCATCTTGATGAGACTCTAATTTATTCATGACTGTGTTAAAAGTCATACACCCATCATAGGCCCACTTCTTCCCTACTAGAGTAGGGTAGTGAGTTTCATTTGTCTTCATATCAATTACTTCAAAATCACCTCACAGGCTAAGTTTTGTGACTTTGATTTCAACATCTTCTAGGTGACCAATGGGTTTGAATTTTCCATAGTCCATAAGGTTGAGTGTGATAGGATATAACTCAACACAGGTCTTCAAAGGCTTCCCAAGTTTATATGGGGATCATATTTATAGTGCTTCCAAATTCAAATATAGCATTGGGTATGTCATATCCAGCTAATTCTATTTCCATCCTTACAACAATATCCCAAGGTTTCTTGGTCATTACAAACCAAACCAACTTATTTGTCATTTGATAGCCTTTTTGTGCACATTATAATAGGTTATGGAATAGGTTTTTAATGTTTTGAGAGATATCCTCATTATGTATCATATTGAGGAATCTCATCAAATATTTTAGTACATTAACAACCTCATCTTTTCTTAGTATATGCACTATCTACCAATACATCTTTGCATGAAGAGTGGCATCATCCCCTTAATTCATCCCTTGCTATTGGAATGTCTTCAAAATCTATGTATATTCCTACATTAATTCCTTTTCAATAGTAGGTTCAGGGTATCGGTCTGGTCATGCCTTTTTAATACCCAAGTATTTAGGCATTTCTAATGGAGGTAATCCCTATTATGCATGATATTGTCTAATTACTACATATAATGTGGCATCCTCCATTATCTACACATGAATCATATTAACATTTCTAATAGGTCTCTCCCTCCATTGTCTTTTTAAGACTAGACAATCTTTTATATTATGTTGCTCCATCACCCTATAGTATGGTTGTCTCTGAGGATTTATAGGATAATTTATCTGTATATGGTTTAGTTTTCCATATAAATAATAATGAATTGGTAGTCTAGGCCCATTGTTACCTCAAATTCCCTATGGAACACCTCAGTATCCACATCTATATTCTCCTCTATTCCCCTAAAATACCCACCCACCTTGGTGTTTTTATTGCCCAAAATTTACCATATTCTGAGATGCATTCCATTCTTGATGTTGTGGATATTTATTAAATATGGCCACTTGTGACTATGGTGGGTTGAAATCCCTAATTATCATGCTTTAGGAATTTTAGGATTCCATGGATCTTGATATGGGTAGGTCATAGTCAATTATGGAAAGTTATACAAGGTAATAGTCTAGTTCTGGATAGAAGGTAGGGGACCTACCATTGTTTGAGGTTGTTTCTATGTTTTAGGGACCCAAGGTGTCACCAAGGAATTTTGACCTGGTATGATGCTCCTCAATTAGGAGTAGCCTATGGTGCATCTACAACTTTCTATTAAGTAACCACAAATATGCTCTTAATTATATCCTCCTTCAATTCTTGGAGTGCATGATAATCCTTGTCATCATCTGTAGGTGACTAGAAGAATTTAAAATACATTTTCTATAGAGTATTTATGTACTATTGTAAAAGCTGACACTATGGGGTTGTATGCCCTAACACTTTGCATATCTTGGAAAACTTTATCTTAACTCAGGGGCATTCATTTCTATGATGCCCTTATTATCTACATTTTATACACCATATATCTGACTTAGGTCTCTCAACCCTTCCTTGAAACTGATCCAATCTAATCAAAATAGTTTTCAAGGTACTTTCTACCTTAGATGATGGTATAGTTGAATCACCATACTCTTCAATATGCTCTACCTAAATTGTAGTGGTTTTGGCATTGGATTTATCTCCAAATTGAGTTTGAGCCATGGAAAATCTGATCCTCAGTCATAAACCTTATACAAACCAAATGGCTTTATCGTTATCTTCCAAAACAAATTCTACCTTATTCATGACATCAAAAAATCTACGATCATAGTCACTAATGATCTCCTAATCTATTTGTTGTATCTACTTCAAATCTCAGATTATTTGGATTGAACTCTTCTTAACCTTAAACTCTATGATGAACCAATCTTAACATCACCCAAGGATGCTCTGGCTATATTTTTATAAAATATAAACTCCAATACATGTCTACCCAAAACATTGATCAATTTAAACTTCTTGATATTGTCATCAATGATTGCTTTTGCATGTCATTTCATGTTGTAGGTATGTAAGTATTGTTTAGGTTCTGTAGAACCATCATAGGGAGCCAGGTGTATTAAATCACTTAATTTTATTGTCATAATAGGGTTTATTGTAGGTATCACAACTGATTGTGTTGTGACTGACGTCAAGGATAATTATGGGTTTGGATACTTTTTCCCACTTGGGGATGGCTCCTAGTGGAAGTTATGATGTCTCCTCTAGTTTTGTGGTTATGAAAGTTACAGATATATCTCTATCATTTCTTTCTTATTCTTCTAAGATATGAATTTATGTAATGAAATCCTTAGCTTTTTTAAGGATAAGAGGATCTATGTCTGTATTAATTAATGTTGCGATGCTCTTCTTCTTTTGGTCTGATAAATTCTATGCAACTTCATAATATTTAAACTTTTTTAGTTCTATAGTTTTTATATGAAATTATTCTATAATTGGTCCTTGTCAAGTGCCATCATCTAAATTCCTAGGGGAATTACTATGATTTTTAAAATATATGGACTCGAGGGATGTGCGCTTCTTTGGGAGATGATCCTTACCTCCAAAGATGTATCTCTCAAAACTTGCACCTGTACTGTGTCTATGACTATAAGGTAATCCTTGATGTTCTTTATGGAATACCCCTTCTAAAAAATATGAACTTTTACTCATATATTATACTTTTATACTACTACATTCTTCTTTTATCCATGCTAAACCCTCATCATTTGCTCTCCCTCAATCTCTACTTATCCCAAGCTCCTTGCTCTATTTCTCTACACCCTACCCTTCTCCTTATCATCTTCTATCATCCAAATCATCAATGCTATTCCTAATTCTATTTGAAATTTCATGAATCACAATCTATCTATTCCATCTCCTTTATTGTCGTAACTCTCTTTCTATCTCCAGAGTCTTTTTTTACCCTTATCCTATGGATTCTCCATGATGGACTCTGTTTCAAGCTCTATCTCTTCATCTTTGATTAATTATCCCTTATCTCTCACACACCCCCATACACCCAAAGTGACTACTCCATATTAGGAGTGGGCACCATGGCCTTCTCAATAGCCAACATTTTGATCAATGTCAGGAGTCACTGCACAAATTTTCCTCTGATTCCTCTCAAAACTAGATCATTTGCTATGTCAAAGGATAAATATCCTTTCACTAAAAAAATAGTGATATATCTATCAATAGTGGTAGATATCTAATGATTGATCACATGAGTCTAATTTATCCCTATATTCTATAACTATCTATCTTTTCCTTGGTCCACACAATGGTGTCACTTATTCATGGTAAAAAATAGTGATATTCAATTCGAGCCAATTATCAAGCAAGATCGATAATTTAAAACATAATATCTCATAAATTTCACTATATAGGTGTTATTGTATAATATCCCTTGAGGTACACCCAATTCTTCAGCCTTCTTTATCTGTGAACTCAAAAAAATTATGGTCTAATCAGCTCTTATATGTAATTAGAAATGCATCATGTCTATAAATCAGTCCTAACTTAGAGAAGATATATCATACCATACACTTTTGATTGGGGATAAATTATATAATCAAAAACATGACCAATATGGGGATTTACTAGAGCCGATTAGAGGATTTCTTATCACAATACACAATGCTAGGAAGGGTTCGAAAGCCTCTAGTCAAGCACAATCATGCAATAACCCTAAATGAGTCCTATGTTTTATAATCACTAAACTAATAACAAGTAAAAGTATAATCTAGTGATCACCAAATCTTGTGGCATAAAGTGGGGGTTAAAAACAATAACAATAAAAATGCATAAGAGATATATACTCATGTCAATGTATACATAATCTTAATACATGGAAGAGAAGTATAAATGCATATTTATCTACTCTTAAAAAAGAGGAACAAAGTTTAGAATACTAACCTTTGAATATGAACCCATTGAGTCTCAATCTCTTCCATGGATAAGGTGATTCACAATAGGCTATTGTGGTATGTAAGGATGACAAAATCAAATCATCTCTAGACTACACAACCTATCAATGCATCCAAAAGACTTCTCCACAAGACAAGATCCATATCTCTAAAGAAAGTATGAAATGCTAAGCTTAATGCTCAAGTAGAATGGTGGATAAGAAAATGTGAAATATATTTTATTTATTCTTATTTTCTCTAAATAATGGAAAAATTAACTTATATATATAGGAAGATTTAACCCTAAGCCCTTCTGAAAGTTTCTATAGATAGGGTCGACCCAGTCGACCTAGACCAGTTTTGGTTAATAATTCACTAGGTCATGGGCTAGGTTAGCCAAGAGCCGACTTAGACCCTAAATGAATTTTACCCAAACATATATAGGATTTACTTAGTCAACTTAGTATAGGAAATTGATGCTAAAAACTGTACAGAGTCGACAAGGTTGACCTAGTATAGTGAACAGTCAAAAGGGGTTCATGGTTAGGAAAATAGGGGACAAAAGGTGGAAAATGATTAGAGAGTGTGCAAAAGAGAATAATAATATTAAGGGAATGGTTTTCATGAGACAAGTGTGTAGATAACAATTGGAAAAAGAGACAACAATCCTGGAAGCACCAATGGTCTACCCACCCCTTTCCTAGCACATCCATTAAGGGGTGCACTCAAAGAGATTAAGACTCGATGGGTTTTTGTAAGATACAAAGTATTAGTAAGTGATAAAAGTTTGGATATATTATTTTTATGCATATGCCCCACTTGAAGCTTATCACGTGTCACATGAGTGAAACACATGATGGTGCTTCAGGAATAGAACATGATAACACATAATGCTAATGCTAAGTAAAACATAGTAAGTAGTAAATAAGATAAATGAAAGGACATAATTGATAAATAGATACCTTTACTTACCTTAGTGTTGTAGATAAATAAGGATATTACAAGAGAAGTGAAGCATCCAAATGTGATTAAAATTAGGCAAACTTGTATAAGTTAGTGCAAAAAATAGCAAAAAAATAAAAATGGAAGATAGGCATATAGTAGTGGAAAAGAGTTTCTACATCATCATGATTTTGGAACATTTTAAGGTTGAAAATTTTAATAAGTAGAAATAATGATATGAATAAAATAAGGAATCTGATAGAAAATATTTGAAGGCTTGAGAATTTTGAACAGTAAGTTTAAATAGGGTGAAAGGGAAGTCATTTATTATTTTTGACTTATAGGTGAGGGAAAAAGATCTCTAAGAATTGGTACAACAGATGCAAGCAATTGAGAATCTCAAACTAGTTTTTGAATATTTTATTGAAATTAAGTTTTTTTTTAGAAATTTGTGTTTTAAAGCAATTCTAAGAATTATAATGAACCCAAAAAAGTGTTTAGGGTTAGGAAAAATCATGTAGAGAAATGGGTTTGAAGGGATTAGAGTAATAATTACTGAAAGGCATTTATTATTGAATGTAAGGGGTCAATAGGTAGAAATAACTAGGTCGACTTAGTTGACCTAGTATGCTAAAATTTTACAAAATCCACACTACTGACCTAGTAGGTATGTGCTAACCTAGTGTGTTTTAAAGACTGTCGACTTAGTACATGACTACTGACCTAGTAGAAAAATCCACTATGATGAATTAGTACTAAGAAGGGAAAAATTAAAGGGTTAACATAGTTTGTTAAGTCAACCTAGTCAAAATAAGGAAATTTTAGTCAACCTAATGTTTGACTAAGTGACTAGAATAGTATAGAAATACATGAAATAGGCCAAAAGAGTGCTAGAAAGGCCCAAAATGGATGACTAAGGGGAAAAAGGGTCGAGTAGGCTAAAAATATGTTGAATTGATTTAAAATTAATAAATTAAAGAAAATTAGGCTTATTTTTGTCAAAATTTGAAAAGAATGTATTTTGATTATAAATGACATGTAGGATCTAATACTCTTTTATTATTTTACGGTTCAAGGCCATCCCATATTTTGGTGTTTAGTGGATGTAGTATGGCTCCCATACCTATTAGAATGATTATTGATTTAAGATCGATCTAGATTGATTACAAAAGGATGGTAGTATATCATCATTGACTCTCATCTCATAGGTAGTAAGGATGCCATGCAATTCATCCATCTTCATCTGAGTAAGATCATGAATTTATTCTAAAATAGACACTTTATAATCAAAATTGATGGGGAGAGACCTTAATACCTTTTGTACTACAATAACTTCTTCAAGCTTCTCTCCAAGACCTCTGATAATGTTCATAATCCCATCAACTCTTTGAAAAAATGATGCCATAGATTCTTCTTACTTCATTTTGAGACTCTCAAATTGTCTTTGGGGAGTCTAAAACTTGGCCAACTTGACCTTTGAATCCCCTTCATAAATGATTTGTAATTTGTCCCATATCTCTTTGGAAATTTTATAATGAATTACCTTAGTGTACTTAGTATCTAAAAGACCACAGGTGATGGAATTCTTGCTTTAGAATTGCTATCACACATCTTATTATCAACTGCACTAGTCAGAGGGGTAGGGGCTTGAATATCCATCCACAATAGATTACCAAATGTTAAAACCCATTGACATGATGTAGGTATTCATCCTTTCACTCCAAAAAACATAATTGGGCCCATTGAACATCAGTGATTGCTTTATATAGATACCCTGCATCATTAAATTTCCATATTGTACCTTGGATCACTTTCAAGTGGTTAAACTTGTAATAAACATCCTGATCTAATACCATTTTTAGAGGTACAATCATTGAGGGGGGGTGAATCAATGATATTAAATAATCCAAATTTCAATTCCAATCCTTCCAAACCCTTAACCAAATAACATTATCATTCATGAAACATACACATAATTTATATAAATGAACATGAAGAATAAACAAGATCACACACATAACACCATATCTACATGGTAAACCCTCTTAGGGAATAAAACCCACTAGAATCTACAAAATGGACAATAGTCCTATAATAACAAGATCCAAATTTAGACTAGCACCAATTGATCAAGGAACACCCATCCCTTAATTTAGTGAGACACCTATCCCACAAGGAGGAACCAACCCCATAGGAAACAAGCACCCACTTAGCTACCTTGATATGTTTTCCACATCTGATCTGATGTCTGCTACACATGATGATGGACTTATCTTACTTGTTCTTTTTCCCTTGTATACTCTTATAAACTTGTACACACAAACAATACATCAAAAACACCCTTTTGGATCACTCTTCACTTATTAGCACATAAACAATCATAAAAAACTATAAAAACTCTATTACAACATCAAAAAAATGACATGTAGGTCCTGCACATAATCCTCAACCTGATCTACTCTTCAATCTATCCACTATGCACACTCACTCAATCAATGTATAGGGCTTACTTGCTCAATCTAATTTTATCAGGTCTAATGACCTATGTGTTTACCTTAATCACCTTGATCAAATAAACATGATTGATATTCTTTGCTCTCTGATGGTCCTCACTAACCTATACCTTCTCTTTCAAAAGTTATCTCCTTTTCTTAATATCACATCTACTCCACTCTTCTCTCTCACATCTAGAAATCATCACCTTTGCTTTCAATATTTATCAAGTCTTCATGAATATTATATTATTGGTCAGCCATAAGACTTACCTAAACCATTAATACTTCTATCACACTAATAAATGTCTCAAATTCATTCTCACAGGTAAACCATAACATCCATGGGTCACACTTAAGTAACAATAATTAATGTCTAGAATGGGAAGAAACAGATAAAAAACAACAAAAATTAATTTCATAGGTAAGGTAAACTTCAAAATTGACAGATAATTTATAAAGCTATAAATATTTATAACTTACTCATTCTGGCTGAACATGTAAATTTCCATGATGTCTTCAGCAATAATGATTTCAATAAAAAAAATAATTTTAATTCCTAAAATAATTATAATTAGAAGTTACCATCGATATGCTAAGATTCTTTAAGATGAAGTATTATCACCCAAATTATTAAATATTTGGTTAATAACATAAGAGATCTTGTAAACAATGAAACCTTTGGAACATATTGTTCAATTCAGTTACTATTTTTTGACTCCTAGGTGTTTGTGCTTGGATTTGCACCAGGATTATATGCCCATGTGGGGATCTTTAGGCTTATGTGGTATCAAGAGCAACACATTGCATTTTTTTATTCATATAGCGGTTTTAAGTACACCAAGAATTTTTTGTGGAGGGACATTAGAAAAATGTTGGCTAGATTTGGCCCACATACAAAATTTTGTTTGGATGCAATGCAATGTTCTAGAGGTAAACCATGGAGTAGGGAGTTGAGCATATTCTTGCATTAAACAAAACATCCAATGGTAAGGAGAAGATCAAGTAATTGCAAAGCTTTTAAAACACTTTAACCTAGATTAAAGTACATTTTATTGATCTTTGATGAATAGGTTTAGGATCGGGTTTAATGATGTTTAACCAGTTCAAGGTCATAGGTGAGTTTGCATAAGCCTCAGAGAAGTCATTGAAGCTTACATGAAAAACTAAAAGTTCCTATGCACAAGGCTAAAAGGACTAGGGTATCTTGACCATCTGAATAAATTGGTCTACTTGTGAATTTCATAAGCATCATCAGGATGCCTGATGGACCCAAAGAATCACATGGAATCAATTCCCTTAGTGTTGAGATCATTTGTTCCAAATTTGGCACCCTCATGAGTTTCCAACTTCCAGATATAAGATTTCAAAGTTTGTCTAAGACATTAGGACATTCACGAGAAGGTCAAAATTAGGCCACGTAAAAAACCATTGGATTTTAAATTGTGATAGTGGCATCAACATCAATGACAGTCTCATAGATGTCATTGACAATTATGTAAATGTCAACATTTAGCTCAGTGATTAAACCACTGTAATTTAAATTGTGACAGTTATGTAGACATTAATGACTATCATGTAGATGATATTGATAGGTTCACAGATATCAAAATAAATCTCAAGCAATTAAACATTAGATTTTAAATTTGATGATTGTACGAATGCCAATGACATTCTTGTGGATGTTAAATAAAAGTTGTGAAAATGTTAAATTTGAGCTTTGTAGGTGTCCTGAGACAAGCAAAAGGGTCACAAGTGTCACCTTCTCAGTAAAGGAATATTAAACAACCAATGATAGTGCATCCCATGAATCATGATCTAACAAAACATGTTTGGTCACCCAAGAATGATCTAATGGTGTGTGTGTTAGATGTTAAAAAGTAAAAGATCTTGTGAACAAATGAAAGAATGACAAGTGGCACAACTGTGTGCCACAAATTAAATCTTGAGCACCTTTTGAAGATAGATGTTACACATCAAAGCATACAAATCTAAATCAATGATTTGTAGAGAAAGGGGTACAATCTATTGATCAAGATCAATGGTACATGTTTATTTGGTGCAAATTGATCCAACGGTGTGAGATAGATGAAGAATTTTCAACAAAGCAAAAGAAACCAATGGTGTTTGATCCTTCACATCTAGATGAATGGTCTACGATGATCCGTGTATTATTAATTAGATGGTGTGAGATCAAAAGGATTTTTAAAATATAATGATCATATTTTTAAAACATTGACAACTAGGATACCATGGAAATGCCATGTTGACACCATGCAAGTATAGTATGCTAAATTAGACATTTTGCAGACCCATCATTTTAAAGCTAGAGAAGCTAAATTATCATTTGTGTAAGGGTAATTCGATCCATGATTTAATTACAGACAACTAATGAAAAATTTAATGGAATTTGCATCCATGGTAGCTTGCAAAAGCATTTCCAAGGAAGATGTGGAGTTTCACCCAAGAGGATAGGGCAGCAAGGAGCTTAGTCACCCGATATTAGGATTTAAGGGATAACATGAAAGAGTTGACCAACATCTTGATGAAAAATCAAATCCATGGTTTCAAAACCATTAGCATGGCTCAACTGAAACACAGTCATGGGACTACTTATAGACAAAATCAAAATCCTAAACACATACCAAATTTTGTTTGAATGCAATGCAATATTGTCGAGATCAAACATTTCAGTGTGCATCAATTTATCCTTTTCTTATTTACATAATAAAAATCAATGGAGCTCTCTAAGTAGCTTAAAGTCTCAAAGTTGAAGGCATGCATCACTTGTAAAAAAAATAAGAGTATACTTGTACGTATGTAATATCTCCTCAACAATCACAATAATGCTCCCTCACCTCCATGGGATCTATGAATTTCTATCTCACGACTTGCTAAGACCTTTTAAAAAATTGTTACGGTTCTTGTTTATTAACAAGGCCTAAATTTTATAGAGCTCAAGTGCAAATTCAGAATTAGGTTGAGATTTTTGTGGTGATTATCACTTCTTTAATGGTTTTACATACTCGAAAGCTAGGGTAGATTGTGTTTTGGGTGTAACTCATAAAGCTCTAGTTCAAAGACTTGACAAAAAGTAAGGTTCTAAGTTTTTTTTGGATTGGATGCGATTAACCATAAATTTGTTTTGAGCATTTTGCTTGTAGCCTCCCCACTAGATGAAAATATGCAAATAGTCCTTGCAAAGTGCATAGAATCTTGAAAAAGTATTTTACTATTTCGAAGGTTGTGATAGCATAATAAAAAGACTCATAGCATAACAGAGTTTTGCATATGTAGAAATAGTATTTTCATGCAAATAAAAATATTTGATTGAAACCCAAGGTTGTTTTCAAATGCACTTAGATATGTTAATAGCTATTAATTGAATTAATAAACTTTTCATTCTATTCTTTAGATTATAATATCCAATTTCTCATAACTCTATCAATAATTTTGTATACTCAATGAAAAATTAAAATTTATTTACAGAAGATGTTAAAACAAACCTGTAACAACTCTATCCAGTGGTAAGTTATAGTAGTAGCACATTGAAGAAATGGTGTCCATGCAAAGAAGACTTTAAAAATAGAGGGTCCCTTAGTCAGTCCCTGTTTTGTTGCAGATGGTTGTAACAAAAATTTACACGTAGCATAATTGCCACAACAACTCTCTATCCCGACCACTACCCTTGCCATTATGCAAGCAAGCCATTGCAATTGTAGGTGGGAATAATAGTGCATTGCAAGTGGAATAATAAACACAACATATGGTGCTACCCATAATGGCTCATTTTGGAAATGAAACTGCAACCATATGCTGCTAAAAGTTATTCACAAAACTGTAATTGTATGTTGCCAAAAAAGCTTATGAAATGCACATATACAAGCTACAGACCTAAGAAAAATGGATTCATAAGAGATGGAAAACATTTTTTTGGACGAAACTTGTCCAAGCTATGCACCACATACTTTTAACTGGCAAAATAATAAAATATAACTGCCCTTGTAATTTTTGAATGCATACCCTATTTTAATTAGTCAAAAAGAAAATATTAACCAAAATAAATACCTGCGATGAAAAATATAGTACCATACCTTTACAACATATACTAATTATTATTATTTTTTTAATTTCCAATCTCAAACATGATTGTGAAGTCGATTCCTTGATTAATACTTGGTTTAAAGTTCCATGTACTAATAAGAAACTTTGGTTGGTTGATTTTTACTACTTTCACATGTGAGAGAAAAAAATAATGTCCCTTTTATATAATTTATAGTTACAATTCGAATTAAAGGTCTTATTTAGTGATTCACTTGTGAAAAATTTAGATTTCATAGTTCATCCCCACCTGCCATGATTTTCTTACAAACAAGCATCAAAATTTGATGTTTTTTAATGTTTTTCCTATTAATTGTCTAGTTTTTATTAATGGGTTTGACCAATAGAGTGTAATTTAAGAGTCCTTGAGACCAATTAAGATTTTAATAAAGTTTATTTTTTTTATCAACCATCCCAAACATATTTGAAACTTCAAAATGTCAACTGGGCACTAGATTCAAAGAATAATTTTAAATGATTTTTGTAAATTAAGTGTTTTATCAAATTTCATTTATTTATAGTTTAAAAAAAACAGGTTGATATTTAGGAGAATTTATTGAAATCCTAAGATTTAATGGTTCATCCCTAACCACCATGGTTTTCTTAAAAATGTGCATGAAAATTCGGTATTTTCTTTCTTAAAAAATATCTAGTTAATCTCAATGGAAGTGATGTAGCATCATCTATGGCAGATAAGATGTCATGTATCAACAAAAAAAGTGTTGATTATTTTACATTGTTTTGCTTTTTCATTTTGTTCTTATGTGTTAGGTTTTAAGTTTTTCTTGGTTCACTCTTGTCTAATTTTTGTATTGGAGGAGTGTTCATGTTATTTTCATTTTAAACATTTAACTTAAAAAATTGTTTGGATATTTCACTATTTTTAAGATGAAATTTTGATTTGGTTTTATTTGGTTGTAGTTATAATTGGGTTTCAAAGAATTGATTATGTTTTTGAATAACTTTTTTGTCATCGACAATTGTAATCAGGTTTCATGATCTTGATTAAGTCATGGCCAAATTTGGTGAAAGATCTTAATATTAATCAACAGTCCAAATTTTAATGTTAATCAATGATCCAAACTCAAATTAGATCTTATTTACAAATCGTTTAGTATTACCTTTGCTAATTGGAACATAAATCTCAATTACATTTATGTCTTATTTGATAGAATACTTTTATATTTTTCATCTTTCAAATATCGATTGGGTCATAATTTACATCTATTCACATTTGCAATTGTAATTATAACTTCATGCCTGATTAGGTCCTTGTGTAATATGAGCAAAATTTATAATGTTAATCATATTTCTTTACCAATTATGTTGATAGATCTATTAATCAAAGAAAATAGTTCTATGTGGGGATCTTAGTGCCAATTAGGTTAGTGGATTTATTAGTGTTTACAAGGAGTTGTAATTAGCTTTAGATTGTTGATTTGGTCTTAAAAATTAAGCATCATATATGAAATGTCTGCCTTTAATTGGAAACCCGATTTATATGTCCATCGAGAAGTGACTGATATAATGTGGGTTATGAGTCTCAAGGACCAAAAAAGAGTGGAAAATATCAATTTTAAAAATCCTATTTCTTAAATAGAACCACAAATTTGGTTTATTGATTCAACACTTAAACCAAAAGTTTCACATTCTAGTTAGCAACTTTAAATGATTTTTGAAACTTTAACATGGAATAGATAAAAATTCTATTATGTTTCACTCATTTATAATTACAATAAAAACCTATAGTGGTATTTAGGTGACTCACTTTTGAAACTTTATAATTTCATTATTATTTCCCACACCACAATTTTTTTGGAAACATGTTAAATTTCAGTGTTTTTTCCTAATAATTATTTAGTTTCTCTTGACGAACACAACCAGTAAAGTGTGGGTTGGGAGTTTTAAGAACCAAAAAAGAGTGGATGAAGGTTCATTTTGTATTAATTTAATACCCTGAATGCAAATGAAAAGTTTGTTAGTCAATTTGACTCTCGATTCAAAAGTTACACGTTCTATTGAGAATTTTTGAACAATTTTTGTAATTTTTACATGTGATAGATAACATGTCATCAATATTTATTTTCAACAATGAAATTATAATTATATTTAATATAAATTATTTTTAAAATTAGAATTTTATAATTCGTTCCCGTCTATCACAAATTTCTTAGAAAAGCATGTCAAAATTTGATTTTTTAGGCTTAATTTTTTTTTAGTTTCTCTTAATGGATGGGACCAATAAAGTTCAAGTTGGGACAGACAAGGACCAAGAAATAGTGGATGAAAATTATTTTTATTTAATTTTCCATCTTTAATGTAAATGTGATTTTTTTTTTTTACTACTACTTAGTTCAAAATCTACACTACAAGAAATTTTGGATGATTTTTGTTAATTTTCTCTCATTTGTAGTTACACTCCTAAATCGAGGTGGTATTTCAAAAAATATTTTATAAAATTGTATGATTTTATAGTTTTTCCTATCCACGACCGTTCTCTTAGAAACATGTATCAAAATTTTGTGTTTTTCTTAAAAATTGTCTATCTTCTCTTAAGGAACACGATTATTAGAGTGCGGGTTGGGAGTCCAAAGGACCAATAAGAGTATAATAAGTTCAATTATATATTTATCCGTAATATTATTTGTGGATATAAATTTATTTTTAAAATTTTCCACTTGGTTCAAATATTAACTGTTTTAGTGTACAACTTTGCATGAATTTTGCAACTTTCACATACAACCAAAAAAAAGTGTTATTAATTTTATTTCATTTTGCTTTTTTTAAAAAGATGTAAACTTTCTTTGGTCTTTCTTTTTTAAGTCTGTTAAGCAACATAAATGTTGGAGTCCTTTTGAAGAAGAAAGGTCGTAGATAGGAGGCAGAATTAGTGACTCCAAACGGAAGCACACTCTCTCATATTTTAATGGTTTTCAATGGACTTTGGAAGATCTCCTTTTTAAACGAGGGAGATGGATAGTGTTGTCTTCTAGATAAGGCCCTTGGGGGACAATTTGTAGAGATTGGTCTTGAGGGATGTTTTTTTGCTACCTCTTTTTTTGGATGTTTGGGTGTTCGGTTATCCGTATTCTCTCTTTTTGTTACCCCTCTCATTTTATTCTATACGGCTTTTGTGTTCTTTATTTCTTGTTCTTTTAGGAGGTGGTTTCCTTTTACTTTATTTATCTCTTCTTCCTTCCATTTTACTACGAAAAAGGGCCCTCATTTATATCTCATACCAATTCATAACTCCAATCAAAAATATTTTACCTAATCTAATAAAAAAAGATGCAACCAATAAAATATAATTTGAAACAACAAAAAAAATGACTATCAATTTTATCTCATTTTAATTTATCTTAAAAATAATAACCAATAAAATATGATCTGGAAAATCTAGAGACAAAAAAAAAGTGGTAAATAGTAAATATTGTATGAATCTACTATAATATATGTGACCATTTTTTTTTTCCTTTGATTAAACGATTGAAAACTCATATATTTTATTAAAAAATTTAAAAAAATAAAATAATTTTTTTAATTTTCATATGTACCTAAATAAATAAATAAAAATAAGATTAAAATCAAAATTAAAAATTATCATCAAATTTTCAATCGTTTTTAAATTCATATATTCTATTTTTAAAAAAATAGATGATTTCTTTAACTTTCACCTGCATTAAAAAATATATATCTATCAATTTTCACTCCTATCATTTTTCACTCGTTTCTAGTTACACTGAAAGTATCTCATCAATTTTCACTCGTTTCTAGTGACATTGCGAAATTTATGAAACTTACTTTTGAAAGCATTTTAAAAAATATCTAGTTTCTCTTTTAAGTGACTAGACTAATAGACTCTGGGTTGTGGTCGTGGGATACACACCAAAAAAAAAGGGTAAATTTTGTGTTTTCCCACCACCCTCAATGCAATCATGAATTATTTTTTGTGATTAGGGTTACCTAATTTTGTCTGTCGTCCTTCCAAGATCAGTATATTATGCATGAAATGGCATTATGTAATCTATTGTCAAACCTTAGAGGGATTATCCTACCTTCATATTGTCTCGAATTTCATGAATAATAAAATTATTTTTGAAAATTAGTTGGAAGTATGAAAATAAATTATATATATCTTATAGATATATGTGTCTCATATATATATATATATATATATATATATATAATTTTGATTATGCTCAATATTTACACCACTTAATTTATCATTTTTTTTACAGGGACAATGAAACTAGCCTTCTTAGATGGCATGTGATGAAATCATGCAAATATGTAGAAAGCTAGGATCAAAGGTAAAAAATATTTATTTATTTTTGTATGAAAAAGTAAAAAAAATAAAATTGAAACCCTAAGGTAAAAATCTCAAACCCTAGAAACAAGGATGAAATCTTAAGGGAAAACCGGGGTTTATTATTTGTGAAGCAATAAACAAGTTCTTCAATATATTTTACCCTATTTAGATTAGTGTTAAGCGTAAATGATATAGAAATTATGTGTATTAATTCTTATCATTTTGTATTATAATGAAGCATAAATCTGAATGTAAAACATTGAAGTTGATTTGATAATTTTTTTATTATATATGTAAAGTACTAAAGAAGATAAGCTACTTAGTGTTATTCTATTATGTGTAGGACTGAGGCTATATACATGTGTAAGGGTAGGAAGGAAATTGGATTTTGAATCACTAAGATTAGAAGCTGGAGTTAAGGGATCTCTTGGATATTGTCATCAATCTCTAGTTGCTACAATCAATCACTATGTTCTAGGTTTGATGGTTTTGCCTTTGTAAATCTTAGTTTTACGTTCCATAACAATCTGTTTCAATAGATATATTTTTTAAATGTCTATGTGTGTGATATTGAGTTTTATTTATGCACAAAATACCCCAAATACTATCCCATTCACTTGAAACCTTAGGTTTAATATTGACACTAGTTTTAGGCTTGCATATGGGAATGAATGTGGGTGGATATCATAACAATCACTCCTCATTAAATGGTTAAGTGATGCCAACATATCCAATACTCTGAAAATAGAAATCAAACCATATTTAATATTTTTCATTAGGTGAATTTTTATAATAGTGTTTCTTGAATGTATGTGATTTGTAATCTAGCTTTCGATGCTTTGTAAATGATAACTTTGGCTTAGGCTTGAGGACATTTAGACTCAACAAAGACCTAATCCTTGTGACTGATTGGTAATTTAGGATGAATATAAAAATTACTTTCAATGTGCAAGTGTTAGAGTATCCCTGATGGGTAGGTGCACAAAGTTGGGGGGACAAAATGTACCCTACCTATGGACATGATTTTCCTAAAATTTCATAAATCTAAACTTCTATAGATAATTTGAGATATCTACACTCCAAATTTGAAGATGATGTAAGAACATAAAAATGTAGCATTTAGATTATAGTTTTCAAAACACTATTTTTTTTTTAAATTTATAAATAGTTAAGTATAACTAGGTCAAACATCTAAAATTTGAAGAGAAACTCATATTTTTTTAAGAAAACAGAGTAGATAGATGGTCGTGCAGTGCACCATTTTTTTAACAGGGTTTAATATTCTTTGAAACCCTTTGATTAAAATTTAGATAAGATATTCTAGTTTGTGACCTATTTTTTTTATTTTTTCAATGAATACTTTTGTTTTTATGATTTTTTCAAGTAAATAGATCCAGAAAACTAATAAAAATATGGATAGTCATCTGTGCAGTGCGCCTAACTACCTTAATAAAAAAATCATTTTTTTTTAATGTATGTAGAATTAGGCCTAGTTTGTGACCATATAACTTTTTTTACACTTGGATCAACAAAAAAAATTACATGAACATGCATAGGCATGTATATTTATGGTATGTAGTGACATAAAAAAAGGTATAGTTAGAAATCAACATAGTTTAAAACCTTAAATTAGTCAAATTTACAAAAATCATATTTTTAGAAAGAGGAGAGCGTGCTCATAATTATGGTATTAAGTTTCTGAATTTTATTGTTTAAATTCACAGTGTATTTGATGATTGAAGTCAAATTTTGTTATTTTTTTAATCAAAACTCTCAGACTCAGTTGTAGATTGATAGGTCCAAGCCTTTGGCTCAGGAATCCAAGCCATTCCCAAGCCAAAAGGCATGATTTTTAAATTTAAATTTAAATATCATGATCACATTAATAATGTAATCGTGGTATTAATGTGATCACCTTATTAACCACATTAGTAGCATGATTGTGTTAGTTAATAATGTAATCACATTACTAACACGATCATGTTATATATTCATAACACCCAAAAACCCAAATTTGCTCTTTACCTCAAATTTTATATATGAACTTATATGTTCTTGAGCTCCCTAATAGTGGAGTTATTTCATGTGATACGGAAAAGGTCCCCAACCTTGGATAGTGAATTAAGGTGTCATGGTATCACATTAGACTTCAAAAATTTTATGGGCATTTTAATATGTTGACTTGACTACTTATAATTACTTGGTTTTAAGGTGTAACTCATTATACATTTTATGATATAACTAATTTTATCATGATATGTCATAAAATGCATTGTTTAAACCTATGGCCAAATCTTGGCCTTCAGAGTACCAATCTAGTTGTGCATCTGAAGTAAATCAGGGCTATTTCGAGCCCCTTCAAACTAATTACATGAATATAAAATGTGATTTGTGGGTTGATCAGCTCCAATTCATTATGTTGATTAAAGCAAAGAAACATTATTTATTTATATGTAAGTTGTATATGTATAGAACGTGGTTTTGAGCTCAATAAACTTGAAATCATCAACTAATGAATGTAAATGTTGATTAGTTCAATTATGGAGGTAAGTAGTGTAAAATGAGCCACATGAACATATTTTAAATTTTATATTCAATGTGGTTTGAAGTGAAATTAACCCTAATGTCATGTCAGATATAATTAGCCAAAGAATTGATTCATTAATTGAGAAGGCATTTGAGGCCAATTTGAACCCCTTCAAGAGCAAGATGTGATTTGGGGAAAATTAAATTTGATTATATCATTAATTGACCCAATTAGTCAATTTATGAAATTAGAGACATGATTTGGTCAAAATTGAGCCCCTAAACCAAATTTATGGCTCAATCTATTGTGTAACATGTATGCAATATGTATGGCTTAACTGACCTTACTTTTATTAGAAATACAAACATGAAGGTAATTATCACAAATAGGTGAACAAGTAGCTCAAATTTTCTTCAATTACCTTAGTGATTGGACCCCATATCAGATATCTTAAACACTAAACCCTGTACCATTTAACATAAACCCTAAACCTTGTACCATTTATGTTAAACCCTAAGCCATAATCCCTAAACCCCAAACCCTTTAAATTGTAGACCCTAAACCTTAAACTAATAAATTTGAATGTAATTAACATACTTTATATATAGTAATAATTAGGTTCGCATGGATGAACTTGGTCAAAATCACATCACTCATTACCATAATTGACTTGATTGGCTCAATTTATAATAATGTGGGGGCTAATTGAGCACAAAATCACATTTTTTACTCATGGATGTAGGTTCAAGAAGCTCAAAGTTACCCTAATCACCATCATGATTATACCTTATATACCCTAAAACCTATATAGTAATCCCTAATCCCTAAATTTCATAATCCCTAAACTCTAAATGATAAATATAAACTCTTTAAACCCTGAACCAATCATTTTAGCCCAAATTAACATCATTTAGACTAAGAATTAAGTTCATGGGGCTCAATTTGCTCTAAATCAATAGACTGACTACCCCATTTGACTAATTCACTCAATTTGCATCATGACATGGGGTATAATGACAACCTAAAAACACATTCTATAGTCACAAATGGTCCAAGTGATTTAGATTATCCTCAATTATATTTGTGATTAACCCTGTGTACCCTAAACCATATATACATTAAAACCTAAGCCCTAAACCATAAACCTTAAACACTATACCCTAAATTATAAACCATAAAATTTACCTATTTACCAATTGATTAGTCCCAATTAACATCTTCTATAGTAATAATTAGGTTTACATGGCATGGAGTGATTAGACATTATATACACCCTCAAACCTAACCCTGTGCTTTAATCCCTAATCTCTAAAACATAAATTGTAAGCCATATGCCCTAATGCCCACTACATGTTGCAAACATACATGCCTTATGATATAAATGATTTTATCATGAGATGTCATAAAATGCATTTTTTGAACTTGTGTCAAAAACTTAGCCTTTGGAATATCAATCTAACTGTCCATTTGAAGTAAATTGGGGATATTTTGAACCCCTTCAACCTAATTACATGACTATAAAATGTGATTTGGGGGTTGGTCAGCTCTAATTTCATTATATTTATGTAATTAAATAATCATTGTTTACTTATATATAAGTTCTACATGTATAAAATGTGGTTTTGAGCTCAATAAATTTGAAGTCATCGATTCGTGAATACAAATGTCAATTAGTTAAATTGTGGAGGTAATTATGATCAAAATGAGCCATATGAACCAATTTTAAATTGTATATGATGTGATTTGGAGTGAAATTAACCCTAATGTCATGTCATATATAATTAACCAAAGAGTTGATTCATTTAATCGAGGAGGCATTTGAGGCTAATTTGAACCCCTTAAAGAGCAAAATATGATTTGGGCCCAAATTAAAATTTTGATTCTATTATTAATTGATCCAATTAGTCAATTTGTGAAATTATGGGTGTTATTTGGGCAAAATTGAGCCCCTAAACCAAATTTATGGCTCAATTGATTGTATAATATATGCAACATGTATGGCTTAATTGAACCTACTTTTATTAGAAATGCAAACATGAAGTTAATTTTCATAAATACGTGAACAAGTAGCTTAAATGTTCTTCAATAACCTTAGTGATTGGATCTTATATCTGATATCTTAAACTCTAAACCCTAAACCATTTAAATTTAACCCTAAACCCTATACCATTTACCTTAAACCCTGAGCCATAAGCCCTAAACCCTAAACCCTTTAAATTGTATACCCTAAACCCTAAACCAATAAATTTATCCCCAATTAACATCCTTTATATATAGTACAAATTAGGTTCATAGGGATAAGCTTGGTCAAAATCACTTCACTCATTAAACCACAATTAACTTAATTGGCTCAATTTGTGATGATGTCAGGTTAATTGAGCCCAAAATCACATTCTTTAATAAAAAATATAGGTTCAAGGAGCTGAAATTTACCCTAACTGCCTTCATGATTATACCTTATATAATCTAAAACATATACCCTAAGCTATAATCCTTAAAGTTCCTAGTACCTAAACTCTAAGCCATAAATATATATTCTTTAAACATGAACCAATCATTTTAATCCAAATTAACATCATTTAGATTAAGAATTATCTTTTTAATTAACCCTATTATCCTAAACCTAATCCCTATATCTTAAACCATAAAATTTCCCTATTTACCAATTGATTTAGTCCCAATTAACATCCTTTGTAATAAGAGTTAGGTTCACATGGCATAGAGTGATTAAACCTTATATACACACTTAAACCTAAACCCTACATTCCCTAATCCATAATACCTAAACCCTAAAACATAAATTGTAAGCCCTAATCCCTAATGCCTTAATCCCTAATCCATAAACCCTTGCACTAATGCCTTAATCCCTTATCCATAATCCCTAATCTATATTAAGCATAACATGATCACATTATTAAATAACATGATCATGTAATTATTAATATAGAAAAAACTCACTTTTTAATGTCTATATTTAACCCCAACCGAATATTAATAATAACATGATTTTGTTATTAAATAATGTGATTGCATTATTTCATAACATGATCATGTTATTCTTAATATACATAAAACTCACTTCTCAATGTCTATGTTGAATTAGAATCTAGTATTAGGAAAAAATAATCATGTTATTTCATAAATCAATAATGTTATTATTATTATATACTAATATCACTTTTCAATGTCTATTTTTAACCCAAATCAAGAATTATGTCCCCATAAACATTCTCTATGGGACTTGTAGGACCTGTGTACTTTTGTCACCAACTTTGAAAAGTTTTCAATTATTCTTGATGGGTGATGGATCACATCCGAGGAAGATGAATATGTTGAAGAAAAAAACACTAGAGGAATTAGAATATTTGAGAAAGAAACACAAGATACAAATGAAAAAATTTCATGGTAGACAAGGTACAAACCCCAATCCTGATGAACCAAATGCCATAGATAATAAGCCAATTGACAATAATGAATTAAACAATGATGAAATTGATCATAATGAATTGATTAATGATGAAATTTACTATAATGAAATGAATAATAATGAAATTGACAATAATTAATTAGATAATATTGGAAGTTTACATTCAAAGTTCCAAGTTTTTGATTTTGTTGATGATGGGTCTATGTATGATGCTTCAACCCCCATGAATGAAGAAAATTTGATGGAAACAAATAATGATGAAATTAATAATCAAGTAAATTTCATAGAAGCATATAATGAAGAAATAAACAATAAAGAAAATTTCATCCCACCTCTAAACAATGAAAGTAAAAACAATTTTGAAACACCCTCTCAAAAAATTCCACCATTAACAACACCTCCAAGAATTGTGTGTAGAAAAGACAAGTACTTAATTGAAGTCGATGAAAATATTTTAGAACCAATGCATAACAAAATGTCTGATCACCATTTGAGAAGATTGGATCAATAAATTTGGGATAATTTCTTTCATAATTTGTATTATGATGGTCAAAAATGTCAATTATTTGTTTCATTGACAAAATTAATTAAGATGAGACCTATAATGTACACATTAGGACTAAGAACATCTAACATGGATGATGAAAACAACAAAATTATTGAAAATATACATGATGCATACCAAACTATAGGCCTAAAATCATGCAACCAAGATTGTAATTCTACCCAAAATATACTCACAACTTATGCAATAAGTGACCAAATAGAGAAAAAATGAATGGTTTTTAAAAAGAAGTTAAACACTTAATATAAATAGAAAAATATTAATGAAATCAATTGAAAGACATGAATTATTTAATGAATCTAATAACAATAAGCTCCAAGAATTCTCTATTAGATTTCCATGAAAGGACAAGGTTATAGTTGATACTCTCAAAAAGTTACTTGCTCAATTTTAGAAAGACAATACAAGAGTTTTTCCCAATGCAAGAGATGTAGTGAAAATAAGAGTTGGTTCTCATAACCGTGAATTGCATCCAAAACATTTATTGTATATGACTCAAACACAATTGTACTCTAAATGTTTAGAAAAATATCCACAAATTTCTATTTGTCAAAGATATTTTGAGATAGCCAAACCTTTTTATTTAAAAATAAATCACACACACACCACTTGTTGTTGTAGGCAACATGTTTAATTTTCAATGCACTGTGATGTTTTTTTCCATATTCATTGTACTTTTCATACCAACAACATTTTTTAAGAGTGTGGCATTGAATTACCACAAAAATTAGCAAAGAAATTTATTCCAACTATCTTTTGCAAAAGACTAGATGGATAATTATTTTATAACAAATAATGTTTAAATGGAAACTGCAACATTTGTGGTGGATTTTTAAAATAAAAAAATGTATCCATGAGGAGATTACAAGTGAAATTGGACAAGAATTAGTTGGTTTAAGAAAATATAAATAAGTGACTTATCAAGTAAAATATAACAAAGAATTTGAAAGGTGTGAGCTTGTTACAAAAAAGATATATGTTTTTGAATTTTTGGTCAAATTTAGGGAGAACATTATTTATGAGTATGCAAGACACACACATAGGGCTAGATGGTTGGATGAATATTTCAAGATAAGAAAGGATATATTCCCACTTAGTTTGATTGTTTCAGTAGTTGACTTTGCTAAAAATTGCACATTCAAACCCCCCAAATGGAAGTTCAATCACAATATTACAACTCATCACAAGTTTCCATATTCATGCATATAACATTCATGTATACACTTGATAGTACAAAGTATAAACAAAAAATATTAATGGAATACAATTTTTATATCAGAGATGACCAATCACATTTATTAGAGTATGTACAAGGTTGTTTTTATAAGTTATATGAATAGTTGAGTTCTAACAACATTACTTTCAATCAACATTACATTTGGTCAAACAATTACACATCGCAATTCAAAAATACATAGATGCTTTGTTATTTAAGTAGGATGCATGTTACCACTAGTGTAGAACACATTTGGATTTTCACTAAGGCTATCCATAGAAAGGAGAGCATGATGGTGATGGATCATGTGTAAAAAGATCTATTGCAAGGAATTGAAATTTTAAGAGGGTGTTCATTTGACAAATACAAAAACCATGGTTAAATGGTGTAATGAGAACATGTGTCATGTTTCTCAACTAAATTATACTATTTGTAGACATTTATAGTTAATGGAGGAAGAACACTTTGTAAAGTATGAGGATTATATGACTCTAACGTGTTCAAGTGACCTCCACTCATTTTTTAGCTCAAATGTAAGTTCTTAGACTGTTCATATGAGACACTTGGCATGTTTATGTTCTGCATGTATGGACTCTATTTGGAATGTGTATCAAAAGAGTGGGTGGATGATTGGATTTATAAATTTATAATTCCAATAAACACATATTAGGTTCCAAGATCATTGTAAATTATAAATATGACATCATCAGATGACTTTGACCATGTATCTAATCTAGTGTAGCTAGGTAGAATAGTTTTTATTATGTATAATTTATTTTCATTATATAACTTCATATTTTCACTAAAAATGGTTTTTTGTGATATAGGGCATGTTTTTGCAATTATTGTAGATGAGGATAATGAAGAGGACACTAATTACTACCTATGTTGGTGTGTAGAGAGAAAGAAAAAAAAATGATTTCCCTAGTTTTAGATGGAGAAAACGTTTACTATCCCATTGAGTTAGTGGTAGTTACAAAAACTTGGTTTCTATGAGATATTATAAAAAAATTAAATTAATGGTTGTATGAAGAGTTTGAAACACACAAGAAGATATTGCACTATTAAAATTTGATTCTTGCAATGAATATTCAATTACAAAAATATCATAGGAGGATATTAGACAAGAAATTGTGGAAAGTTTGGGAGTTAGACCATGGAGCTATTCTTGATACTATCAAGGTTAGATCAGATCCTAGTGGTTTATTTTATTGAATTACGTAGGTATGTTGACTTTTCAAATGTAAATGTAATCAATTTTACCAAACATTTTTTATTATCTAGGTAGTACATATAAATTTCATTTTTTATTACTTACTAACAATTTTTTGTAGGTTAGTGGTGCTAGATAAGCTTCCACCATCATGTGGTTAGAGTTTTTAGTAGATAATTATATATTATTCAAGCTAAGATAAGATTAGGTGGAGGTCCTAGAGGTACAAATGGTAGTTGGAGCTCAAGAAGTTATTTGTTAAATGCCAAAAAGTTACGTTTTTGGACCTGTCACTACATATTTCCAATAGATTGCTCTCAAGGGTTATACTTAAATGCTCTAGGATGTGATTAGAGTGATTAAATAGGTAGGGGAGGGATCTGAAAGTTCACAAAAATGACTTACATGTTTTATTTTAAACATGTTTGAATTTAGGATAAAAATTGCATATTTCTTGTATTGGGAAAGGCATTCTTGAGGCCAAAATGGGTGGTGGGTTTATCAATTAGGATTGATATGAGTCTAACAACCTAGACCTAGATATTATCCACCCCCCAAATTATTTTTCAATGTTATTTTTTAGTCAAGAAGCATCGAAACCATAGTTCTATAACCACAACTTAAACTTTGACAACATTTGTTGTCAGTGTTTTCACGTTCCTGAATAGTAGTGAAAATACACTTCTTGGTGGATTTAAACATCATGGAAATGTGATAACATGTAATTTACCTATTTGGATGTGATAAAAGTGATAAATTATTAGGTGGAGTTCCCAAAGGTATAAATGGTAGTTGGAGCTCAAGAAGTTGCATTTTTGGACCCGTCATTGTAACATGTCCAATAGTTGCTCTCAAAGGTTCCACTTGAATGATCTAGGGTTTAATTAGAGGGATTGAAGAGGTAGGGGGTGAATCTAAATTTTTATGGAAATGACTTACATGTTTCATTTTATGCGTGTTTGAACTTAGGCTAAAAATTACATTTTTCTTGTATTGGAAAGGGCCTTCTTGACGCTGGAATGGGTGGTGGGTTTGTCAATCAGGTCTTATGCGAGGCCAAAAACCTGGTCATAAAAATTATATCTCACCTTAGATGTGTTATAAGTGTCATTTTTTAGTCAATAAGCATCATAATAATAGTTTTATAACCACAACTTAAACTTTGACAACATTTATTGTCAGTATTTCCATGCTCCTAAACAATAGTGGAAATGCACTTCTAGGTGGATTTAAATATCGTGAAAGTGTGATAACATGTAATTTTCCTATTTGGATGTGATTGAAGTGATATATTCTCAATTGAAGGTCCCATAGGCAAAAATAGCAGTTGGAGTTCAAGAAGTTGCTTGTTTAATGCCAAAAAGTTGTATTTTTAGACTCGTCACTGCAACTTGTCTAATGTATTCATATCAAAGGTTCCACCTAAGTGATATAGGGTGTGATTAGAGATATTAAAGAGGTATGGGAAAGATTTGATGGTTCAAAAAAATGACTTATAGGTTTCATTTTATATGTGTTTAAACTTAGGATAAAAAATTGCATTTTTCTTGTATTAAAAAGGGCATTCTTAAGGCCAAAATGGGTAGTGGGTTTGTCGATCAGGCTTGATGGGAGACCAAGAACCTAATAATAGACATTATCCACTACCCCAAATAGGTTTTTAGTGTTAGTTTTTATTCAATAAGCATCATAACCATAGTTCTGTAACCACAACTTAAACTTTGATAACATTTATTGTCAATGTTTTTGCACTCCTGAATAGTAGTGAAAATGCACTTTTGGGTAGACTTGAACATTGTGGTGGTGTGATAACATGTAATTTGAATATATGGACATGATCAAAGTGATATATTCTCAAGTGTAGGTCCAGGCATAAATGGCAGTTGGAGCTCCATAAGTTACTTATTCAATGCCAAAAAGTTGCATTTTTGGACCCATCAGTACAACTTATGCAATGCATTGCTCTCAAAGGTTCCAACTGAGTGCTCCAATATGAAATTAGAGGGATTAAAGAGGTAAGATAAGGATCTAAAAATTCATATAAATGAATTATAGGTTTAATTTTACACATGTTTGAACTTAGGCTAAAAATTGCATTTTTATTGTATTGGGAAGGGCATTTTTGAAGCCGAAATGGGTGGTGGGTTTGTTGATTGGGCCTAATGGTAGGAAAAGAACCTAATATTAACATAAAATTCCCCCTCAAACATGTTGACAATGTTATTTTTTAGTTGAGAAGAATCAAAACAATAGTTCTGTAACCACAACTTAAACTTTGACAACATTTATTGTTAGTGTTTCCATGCTCCTCTCTCCCTTTTCTTACCCACTTTTACATGAAATTGTATTCTAAGTGTTCAAGGTGATTTGGAGGATATAATAGGTTTGTGACATTTTTAAATATCAATTGTCAAATATCATTTTTAGGAGGCCTAACACCCTTATTGGATAGGCCTAGAAATAAATAGATTGTCAAGAGTAAGGTGTTGAAGGTGTTGAATGAGTCTAGAGACCTATTGGAGTAACAACTAGGTCTAGAGACCTAGAAACTTAAAAAGATAGAATTTGAGAATGAGAGATAAATCTCTTAGAAAATTATAATTGGTTTATTTATTGTAAGTTTTGTCACCTACATAAATCCTTGAATTTTCCTAAGACCTATCCAAAGTGTCTTAAAGAAGATTGTTCAAAAGAAGGAGAGTAGATCTGAGAGATTGGTGACTAGTTAAGAGCAAACTTAATGAGTAATTGACTAGCTGAAAAGAATATTGTTTAAGAGTGTATTTTGAATTGAGTTGAGATCAAGAGTGGATAATTGAGGTTGGAATTCTTCATGATCTTAGAGCATATGAATAGGACTTTCATAGCCTTCTTAAACATAGAAGAGCAAATTGTGCATTAGGTGGTATTAGGGGTTGATAAAAGGTTTTGACCAAAGATGGATCATTGTATCATGAGTGAATATTATATTTTAGGTAATTAAGGTTTCATTTTATTAGACTAAAGACATTATAGTCAAGGTCAAGTAGAAGTCTATCTTATAAGTTTAGCAAAGATAAAGTTACAAAGATGAAGTAGACCATGTACATGGTCACCAAAAGGAGTTGAGTGCATAAGAGGTATTGATAGATTTTAATTTAGAGGTGATGGAAAATATAAAGGAACCATAATCATAGAAGGCATATAATTATAAGGCCTAGTTTCAAGAAAAACTAGTCAAAAAGGCATTATAGCTAGGTGAAAGTGAAAGATCATGTAACTTGCAAGTATAGGTATCCAGGTGAGAAATTTGTAGGGATTTATGAATGATTTTATGTATTTGAATTATATAAGTTTGAACATGATTGGTTATGGGTTTTAAATGAAATAAAATTGTGTTCATTATTAATTGAAAAGTTATAAATGGGTGATGACAAATGCAAAATAGATAAGAGTGTCGTTAGTCATTTCCACTACACACAATCAAATAAATAAATTTAATTTAAAAAAAATATGAGAGATAAAAGATTTATAGCATTGAAAGAGAAAATTTTTAATCCTCATTTTTGTACAACATTAAATACGATATTTGATGGATAATAGTTTGGAAGATCAAAACAACGCTATACAATAACATTTTAAATTAAAATTGAATATAAATTAGATAGATTGCCATGATATGCATTAAATTTAGGCACATATTATAATGTAAATAATGCATAGATTTCCATGATAGGTATAAAAAAAATTACATTTACTAACATACCATCTAATTCTGGGTGAATGTCTTATATGCATATATAATGCCAAAAATGTGTAAATTGCTATATAGGCATAAATAAAAAAGCACATCTCATGTAAGACATCCTATTAATCAAATAGATCCCTCTCTTTACCTTGTTTGAAGAATAATCTCCTTGGGATGATCTGATGGTAGATGGAGATCACTCTAATGCCTTGGATTTATCAAAGGTCCAACTACAAATCCTACGCTCATAGCTCATTTGCAGTTGAACCTATTCGAATACAAGTATTATTATAAAATTGACATAAAATAAATTCAATCAATTGTTAAGAAATTAATTTTAAACTAAAATAGAAAATAATTTAAATATGTACTTAATTCAAGCTCACGATCCTGTTCAATCTATTTTTAACATTCAAATAAGTCAGTGGCAAGCTCAACTATTCGAATAGGCATCTGAAATAGGGGAAATACATGATAAGTTTCCCTATTAATCATCTAAATGGCACTATCATATGTCATAAGAAAACCATACATACAAAATACATTCACATAAGTTTTTTTCCCAAGTATATAGTAAATTATTAAAACAAGTCTATTTTTACAATTCAAAATTATAAGTTAATATATACCTCTATCAATGCCTATGTAGATGACATTACAACAATAATGCTTATGTCTATTTTGAATCATAGTGATGGAGGAGTGTCTACTTGAGCCATAAAATTTTCATGTAAACAAGGTCTTGCTTACTTTTTTTTATTAAATATCAAAGATATATATGGCAAGTTTTTCTCAATGTAAACCAAGATATATATTGCAAGGTATTTCAACATGCATATCATGAAAAGACAATATAAACCAAGAATAATAGCAGTGTAAATAACATGAAACATGAAATGGAAAAGAATAGCAAGTATTTTTAATGTTGGAGGTAATATAAAAATTATAATACATGTAGGAAGTCTGAGTGGAAGAGTAGGAGGTGGAAAGAATAATACCACTTTGAGAAGGTAGAGTTAGGGAGAGAAAAGGAATAAGAGACATATCAAGAACTTTATCCTTACTTGTAAAGATTATTTGGATAGAGTAAAATGTAAATAAGTGTTTGGAGGTTTATGATAAATCATGTGGTGTTCATATCTCTAGTAAGAGAAGATTCAAGTCAGTAGTCTACAGGCTCAAAGTGGTGAAACACAAGTTTAAATACTCTGTCTTCAGGCACAGTCATAAAGAGGAGAACATAGTCATTTTAAAGTGTCATTATAAATTATTGAAATATAATGGATAGAGGAGCTATATGAAATGAATGTAAGAACATTTAAAGTCTCAATACTATTGATAAAATGCAAACTACATGGGAATACTATATACAGTCTAATTAGTAACAATTCTGAGTTTTCATACACATAAAGAAAGACCATGTAGAGTTATTAGAAATAGAGTAAATAATTTAAGGTATTTTCAATGTTGTGGGATATTGTTTTTCCATGAGTGTGATCATTTGAGTTTATCTCAAATGAAGGTAAAGGGTCTTAAGGATTTATTTTGTCTTATTTGTTGACATAGTCATGTTGGAGGGGTACAAAATTATGTAAAATTACATGTTGGGAGTGATTTGTTATTGAGAAAGGAAAATAAATTGTTTGAGAAGATGTGTGGGGTAATGGTAGATAAATTTCAAGCCTTATAATCTTTGATAAGGGTCAAAATGTCATTCTATCTCATTTATTATCCTCACAATACAAGTTAGGGTTTAAAACTGAAAAATGAGATACCAAGTGATTTAACTGATGAAAAGTCATTAAAATATATGGACAAGTGTGTTTATATATAAGGAAGAGTATTTTTAAGGTTTAAAGTTGATATGAGTTAGTATGGTATGGTTTCATAGCCAATAGCCTTAAATTCGGCCTAGGAGACCTAATAAGTCCTGAGGGGTGTTGAGTTAGGTATTCTGCAAAGAGAGTTAAATTATGAAAGTTTGTGTGGAGATATGTGATGTAAAGGGGTATATATATTTTGGTTTGGTTTGGTTGGTAACTTTGTAGTTTACTCAGGAACAAGGAGGTTTACCTCAAAAAAGGGCTAGTATAAGGAAGGTGTTGAAGAGAAAAGAAGAGTTAAGTGAAGATTTGAAGCTTGGGGGTTGTGTGGAATGGTTGGATGCATGAAATGAGATATAGTTTAGAGGTAGATGGTATTATGAGTGTTTTAGAAGGAAAAAATCAAAGTAGCATGCAAACTTGTTAAAACACATAAGAAGATTGTCAAGAATAGAGCAAGGATAAAGAGAGAGAACATGAAAACAGAGTATGAACTAAGGAGGTTGATGTTAAAAGAAAATATTGTAGAGGTAGTTGATTAGTAAAATGAATTCAATTAGAGAAGGAGGATTAAGTGAATACAAGGAGGCTTAAGAGCCATTGAGTATGTAAGAGTGAATAATAAAGACCTAGTAAATGTAAAGTGATCAAAGAGATAAGGAGATTGAAGACAGAAGAAAAAGAAGTATAAGAAAAGATCAGAGTTGGGTATTTGGTAGAGGTGTGTGTTTCCATCCATATCAGGGAAGCTTGTTAGAAAATTTGCATCAATATCCTTGATAGATAAATTTAACTTAAACTTACAAGGCAATTATACATAGACGAAATGTACATAGAGCATAAAATTAACTTGATATTTTACCTCTGTATAAGTAAAAGGTGTCATCCTAATAGAGATAGATGTAGTAGTGGATGGGATAGTATCCAAATCCAAAAATGTAAACAATGAATACATCAAATTAAATGCTACAAATGTCGATTATGATGATGAAGACACTATCACCGCTTGGGACATAAAAAATACATATATATTATTTAATTTTTATGTAAATTAATTGTTAGTTAAATTAAATTTACAAATATAACTTAAATTTAACATGACATTTATATAAAATATACCTGCATCTATGTAGTGGATGATGTTTACACACCAAATATGCATGCTAAAAACTCATCACTAAAAAGTATATTATCCAAGCTATCTGAACCACCAGTACCATCATCATTAGAAGGTCCAGTGCATATAGCTCCACAAGAATTTCAAGGGTGGGGCTGGGTATGAACACTAGGTGGTATATCTCTAGCATTAGTCTGTGAGAGCCTACTCGTATGATGAATGAGTGTATTATTGATCAAACAAAGTGCATGAAGAGTGTCGATCTCCATGACCTACTGAACTATAGATGGGATCTTGGGATCAAGTGGATTTTAGATATCGATCCTTATAGTTCGATTAGGCACACAATGTGTACCTAGTCGATCTTATATAGAGTCTTTCTCTTGGCCTTGAAACTCACTATAATCAAAATAGTTTAAAATTTCATTGAGGACAAACTCACATTGGAATTTCCTCAAAAAATACAATGGGACCTCGTGGTTGTTACATGGTAGATAATCAAACACCATCCACCATCAGTCCTATAAATTGGCTATGATTAAATTATGTTGGCAATGATGGATTGGACAATGTTTAACAGTTATTGAAAATGGTGCATTGGTAGTTGAGTCAATGAATAAGGCAAAATGGAGGCTTCTGATGTGTGTTTGTTCTTGACCTCAAGTGTTGATAATTTGTCAGCATAATAAGCCCTATAACTATCTCTATATGAATCCCATCTATCAATTTAACTTGTTATAGAGTTAATTTGACCTAATAATGTCTCTAAGGAATTGGCTAAATAGGTGTGGTGGATTTGGTGGAAGTTGGATCCTTCATTTTCCTAATTAATTCTTTAATTTCAATTTTATTTCCCATAATGTGGTCAACTAGAATCTCTTGACTACCTGGGGGACTTTGTGGAACTATAGGAGGGTTTGGAGGAGGAACAAGTGGGTTTATGGAGGGTTAGGAGGGTTAGGTAGAATAATAGCAGGGTTAGCAAGATGGGCTATTCAAAATAAATAAATTATCAATTAAATAATGAAAATAACTAAAAAATACTAAAATTTAGGGTTAGCAAGTGTAGTTTTTAACACTTACCTCTTCTACATGGTGGCACCATTGATTAATGACTTCTTGGGATGACAATAATAACATCATCATGTTATTATTTAAAATAAATGATCATGCTATTTAAAAATGTGATCACAGTATGGCTCAGTAATTACCAAGCCATAATTTAAATAACACTATCATTTTACTAAAAATGTCCACAGAATTGTCCCCCAACTCCATGCACTTACCCTAATAGATGTTAGATGGGTGATAGGTTTACAACTATTTTATATTTATATGAGACTATTTAGGTAATTATCACTCCACTAACATGCTAAATGAATGTTCCCACTTCCCACCCATATAAATGTTTTGAATTTTAAATTGGTCAGTTGTGTGGCATGGGATGATACCATCTGATTTGGATGGTACTAGATGGACGGTATTATTTGAATCTAATAGTTTTTTTTTGGAGATATAAACATTGATACGATGATATGGATATGTATGAGTATGATAATTGACTAGTTTAACATAGATTGGGAGAATTTTTGTAGGTGATTGGTAGAAATTAGAAAGGATCAAATCCATGAAGAGCATGTTGATGTGATAAAATGATGAATAAGAGACATATATACACAAAATTCATGACGTATAGGTCAAAACTAACATTTCTAATTATTTAATACCATATTTTAATATCTACACTTTTGGCTTATTGCATGTATTCTAAATATAAAAATGATTAAGCATCTAATGAATAGGTACTTAGATTTTTATAACTTATTTTTATTTTATGTATTATGTGATAAATGCCAAATACACTTTGTAATAGCTCTGCATTGGTTTGAATCAGGAATAGACTATGACAATTGTACATGATGCTTTCATAATATTCTATACATTTATATAATTCCGAAGTCATTGACTTTTGATGGACTCATCTAAGGTACCCGAGTCAATCTATTTTTGTTTAGGACTATGCTCCTACATTTATTGATTTATTTCCTATTTTTTCTCACCTCTGAACCTACATAAATAATACTATATTCTCTCTCCTTTGTTTAAACCTTTACTTTGTATTTATTTATCAAAGAGACTTACAAAAAGGTTAGTGGATTGTGTTGGGTTGACCTTAGCCAATACCCATTGATCAAATGAGTTTGCCTACATTGTTAATATTGTGAAGAGGTATCAAATTACATGTATTTATCATTTGAATGTTAGTGTGTGCAAGATCATAAAGATGCAAATCTAAGTGTTATTTAAGATAAGCCTTATTTTGATACAAGCATGCAAAATAGATATTGTACTTTGAAAATATAATATTTTATAATGAACAATGAGGTAAGAGTAGTGTGCAATTCATTTGTAAAATTGTAATAATAATCATTTTTTCTTAAATGCATCCAAAAGGTTTTGTATATATAAATTTCTAAATTTTGAATTGGGGAACTAGTAGTGCACAATAGTCAATCCAAGAATGACCAAACATGTAAGAGAAACAACCTCAAAGGACAATGTACCTAAAGCAGACCCAAAAATGTCTTCTAGACATTTCTGGAATTTTTGAATGCATGAGTTAGACAAATATATTCATGAATTATGGATTCATTTGAAAGCTAAATCAAACTTAGAGATAGATGAAACATGACTATAGATCCCTTTGACAATGTAAATAAAGATATAAAGTGTAAAACAAATTAATACATAGTCAAGTAAAACAAAGAAAAATACAAAAGACTATAAAATGAATGCAGCAACAAGTTCCCAATTCACAATTAATTATATTTATATATATATATATATATATATATATATATATATATATATATATATATATAAATAAGATCATATAAAAATATTGTTTAAACACAACTTGTACCAAATGCAGATATCTATAACTTCATTTATTTTCAACAAGTTTCAATTATAAATATAACAATAATAAAAAAGAAAATGACATATAAATATAGTGGTTGTATTAAATTTAATATATATATATATATATATATATATATATATATATATATATAAAGTGTATGCATATATATATTTCTAACCAAAAAGTATTATAAAACATTTAAATATATTAAAAATTATATTAATTAAACTTTTTTTACTACCATTTTGCATGTTTTATACAAGTATATTTATATGCATTAAAAAAACTTTATACCATGCTCTTCTTTTTGTTATACTGCTAAATTTCATCGTTGAAAATGGAGAACGGGCTAGTAACAAAAGAACATACATTATGGGTAAAGCATGACGACATTTAAATGAGTTAAGCTCCTATAAAATCAAATAGCTCTCACAAATACAATGAGGTGTAATTAACATATGTTTTCAAGTAAACCTAACATTTTATCAAGGGAAAACAAATGCTACAGATAAATATTCGGTTTAAGCGACTGTAGGAAGCGGATGGTCACATGAAAAGATGCATGCAGTGATGGATTTGGTCCGATATTCCATTTCAAATCTCATGAGAATCTTACCAAGGATAGAATGAATATTGGACCACACTCTGGTTGGTGGAGGGTTCAATTATGTGTTTCCATATGCATGCTACACAACAGATGAACCTTCATAAGTTTAATTTCTTTTTTTTGGCTCTGGAATCAATGGTTGTCGAATCAGGTCAATGCAAGTACTGTGTATAGCTGTAGTATTTTGTTAGGGTTTCTTTCAAGGATTTGATGGGCTTACAATATTCTTTGTGATTTTTTTTTATGATTTTTGTGATTGGTGATTCTAAGCTTCTCGTTATATTAAGTTATGGGGATTTGTTAACAACCAAGGTCTCCAATCCTACTTCACAACTTCATGATCTGCCTTTGTTTAATAAAATGTTTGATTCAGACCTAGCAGATTTCATGGCAGCGAAGATGGTCTGCATCTGGTTGAGGTATTTTTCAACTTCAGCGTGCACCTTCTAAATTAATATCAAACATTCAGACATATTAAAATCTCATTGAATTTGAGCCAACGTATTATCCTTGTTTTGGAATCTTAGATACGAAAATAAAATGGTAGACGCTAGTCTTAATGGAGTCTTATCTTTTGAGTGACCACTTATTTTACTACTGGAATCCTTCAGTATGACTATTATTAATCAAATAATAATATTGAAAAAGTAATACGTAGAAAAGTCAGTTGGCATGCAAGACTCAAGTTCCATGTTGGAGGAAAATGCCACTTCAAAATGTAGCATTAAAAAAAAAAAAAAAGGCCGCATAGTAACACTGAACAAAACATGACACCAAAACAACATTACATATATCTCGTGTTTGTAAAAAAAAACTTAGACACATGACACAACACGAAAAGGGGGTAGTGAAGGATTGTCCTTGGGTAATAGAGGAGGCCAAGAAGGTTTTGTCGAGGGATGCTCTGATGCCACTCAACCATCCATGGGGTCTGGGTGAATCAAATAAATAGTGTTCGATCCATCAAGAGACTATATCACAGTGCCATAAGGGTTAGCTAGCACCCCCCAATGGGAGTGACCAACATCAATTTTTCCATGCAGTTGCGGTGATCTCCATCCTCCACACTAGTGGGAGGGGACGATGGAAAACTAATTGTGACTGCAAGACCAAGTTTGGAGACATCTATGAGCAAAAGGTGGAAGGCCCTATGGAGGATGGTCCAAGGGGACGTGACTCACCATGCAAGGAACAATCCCCTAGTAATCAAAACTTCTTGAAGATGTATGACTTCCAGGTGACTTTCTCAGCATTTAATTAAATTTGCATATAGGCTTCATATAATATAGAAACCTTGTTGTTAATAAAGATTGTTAATAAAGAAATGAAAATAAGATTCCTCATTATTAAACAACGTAGAGTTTATAGATTTCCATAATTGAAATAGAATGGCAGCTTTGAAGAAACTATATATAAAAGCTATAAAATCAAATCAATTAATAGAATCCCCAAGGAGGACCAAGCACCAAGAAAAAGACTCAGGGTGGTATGGTTGAAATAGACCGTGTATCCACTACCAAGTAGATTAGGCTTTGGGACATGTCTAGAATGTGTGCTTGAAAGACTTTGGTCTACCATAGATTGGGCACTTAGGTGGAGAAATCTCCACATGATAAATATGCTCCTAAAGTGGAAGGACTTGATAGACTAGGTACTAGAGAAATTAATTTGGATTGGGTTCAAGCTATGTTTTATAATTTTTATCAAGTTGTGAAGCCACATTCTAGGCAAAGAGTTTAGTTTCCAACACTTATTGATATTTCCAAGCACTGAATAAAAGGGGTTCATCCCCTCATAAAGGAGGCCTGAAGAATAATTCTTGAAGTGGGTATTGCAGTTCCATCTCCAATCCTTCCACCACGAGCGTGGAGGGTGAAGACCCAACTTATGGAGTATTACATCTCGCATTATCCCCTGAATGCAAATAATAATTGGTAATACAAAATTAATTACAGTTAATTTTAGTTATAGTATAGAAAAGGGAACACAGCCCTGAGCAGAAACCAAATATTTTATAGTATGAATCTCTTTTTAAAAAAGGCTCAAGCGTTTTATGCCAGGCAATTCTGCCAACAAAAGACTAGTATTAGACATGATGGAGGACCACCAGAGATTGTGGTCATTGAAATAAAAATGACTAATAAATCCATCACCGAAACTCACTTTAGATAAGGCTTTCTAGATGCTTTTAGCCACAAAATAACCTTCAATTTTGACCAAAGTAAACATAATTAAGAGAGTATGGAATACAATGTTATTCCAACTAGGTTTAACACAAGGAGATCCAAATTATATGTCATGATGTAGAAGAATTTTCCCTGATTCATTACCTTCAATGGCTTTGACCACCCATTTGGCACACAAATCAAAGCTATGTTAGTAGATTTCAATAATTCCCATACCTCCTTTATCACGTGGGAAACACCAAATGTCCCAAGCAACTCTATGGAACCCTCACATTTGCTTAGCATTAGACCAAATAAAATCTTTGAGAATTTTATTATACTTGTTATAGGAGGCTTTAGAATGGTCCTAATAGGAGGAATAATAGACATGAGTAGTAGCTAGAGTTTTGGTGGATGCTTGGAACTTCCCCGCAAGAGACCAAGGTTTGGTAACCCAGTAATCCACATTTTTATCCAATTTGTTTATGAAAAACTACCATAGCTCTGCATGTGAACTATCAAAGGAAAAATGGATCTTTAAAAACTTAAAATTTTCCACTCTATGAATCCACTTCCAATTGTACTGGAGTAACCACTCAATCATGGGAATCATACTCTATCTAAAACACTACATTTGATTCCACTACAAGTTGGACCCCAAACTAAAAAAGTGTCCAAATAGTGCATAACTTCCTTGAATTAATTTTCTTGCTCTTCAAGAGTGAGAAAGGTGTCATCATCAAATTGGTCATTGCTGAGTTGAGAGGGTTAGTCAAGGAGAACAAAACCCTGAATGAGACCCCAATTAGCTCTATGAGTTAACAAATACCTCGAAGCTTCAATAGATAGGATATAAATGGATAGGAAAAGAGGGAAAACATGGTAAATGGGGAAAAATATTTTAATTCAGTTAGATTTGAAACCATTAAGAGTGAGACAAGCCAAGGTAAACACAAATAAATTTTGAACTACCAAAATAAGGAATGGGCCAAAGCTAAGGACATATAACATGGCCAAAATAAAAGGTCATTCAATCTTATCATAAGCCTTATCAAAATCAAGTTTTATAAATATGGTTATTTGATGATATTTTTTCGTCCATTCCACACCCTCCCACAAAACAATAAGGTTGTTAATAATATATCTACTTTTGATGAAACCAATTTGCTTGGTCTAACAATGGCAGGTAGAATGAGATGGAGAGTGGATTCAAATGAATTGTTGGGATCTCTTATTAATCAAAGAAATATCAAGTTCATACCCAAAGCAATTGACCCAAAACTCATTACTATATGGCACTCGATCACTCTGTCATCTCTTACAATATTCTCATGACCACTTATTTTAAGTTACTACTTATTTTCATTTAGGATTAAATGTTAAGGTGGTCTATAATACTCCGTATTTAAAGCACATTTTGTAAAACTTAAAGTATCTTAATGATAAAGAAAACACTCACATAATAATGTGATACTTAGTAAAAATTGTATGAAGGAAGTGTAATGCAAACATCGATAAAGTGAAAGAAGTGTCTTGCTAATTGTTTAAAAATGAAAGAAGAGCAAGAATGAACCAATTTTTTTTGAACCAGATGGAATTTTAATCAAATTCTATAGAATTCAATAAACAAACAAAATTTGACACATCTTGATAGTGTTTAAAAAAAAATGGATAAAACATGCATATACACTATCCATCATGTCATATGTTGACATTAGTCATGTCTAATATGCCCTTAACCTTACAAGGATTGTAATATGTTCATATCATGATACATCCTAGCACTAGACATGAAAACCATTATTATGTTCTAAATTACATGATAAATATAATGAAATATTAGTAAAGGAAACATGGACTGAAATGAAATGAATTCTTGAAGAATTTAAAGAGATTCTATAACTCATGTCTTTAGGAAAAATTACTTCTTGGACAACCCTGCAAAAAAATACAATTTAAAAATGCCATTAAAAAAATGCCAATGTTAAATATTTTAATTAATTAAATAATAATAATAATAATAATAATAATAATAATAATAATAATAATAATAATAATAATAATAATAATAATAATAATAATAATAATAATAATAATGATGTTGTTGTTTAACCCTAAATTGAGATTGATCAATATAGCATAGGGTTAAGAATATATAAGTGAATAACCGTAAGGGTGATAAGCAAATCTATATTTGGCCAATTAATTTGTAAACTCAGATAAACAATGTTTTGAATTTAAATGTGAGATATGCTAAACATAGAAAATATAGTTATTAATTGATATTGTAATAAATTAAAAACAATAGTACTTAGTTGGTTTACTATGCACATATAGATCTAGGATGAAACATGATAGAAGTGGACTAAATCAAGATTCTAGAACAGTCACTAGATTTTATAACTTTTCATTTTGTGGCTTTGGATGTTTGCTTCAGATATAGACAGTTATGTTGACACTGGTGTTTGAGTTAGATGTAACTATCAAGTATGAAATATTGACTAGATCTAGATGCAACCACTTATAACCTTTTGGGTTTTCTATTGCCTTTTCTCTAGTGTGTTCAGATCATTCACATAAGCTTATACTCTTTGTCAAATGATCAAACCTTGGTTTCCTCACCCTTAAATCAATTGTGGGGAAAAAAGGGTAGTGAACACATGGTGTCGAGTTACCCCAAGGACCCCACTATTAATGAGCACTACTTATATATCCAATACTCTGAATAGGGCCTTGGACTTGTGTAGTTCTCTCATACATGTTGGCTTATATGTGCATAAAGATGCAATGTGTGATAAGTACATAGAGTGACCTAACTTGTAACTTAGCAAATATGGCTCATGAGATGTTCCTTCAATATTTTATACATGTTGGAATATTTCTCCTAGGCTTGATATGGAAATAGAGATGAATAAGGAAGATTTTCTTACTTGAATTCTTGATTGTATACTTTTTCTAAGTTTACATGTGAGTTGATAGGTTTTTGTTAGGTGAGTTATGAATGAGGATTTGTCATGCATATATACTAATACTTTTGGGAAACATCTCACATTAAAACACCTAGGCTGACCATAAGGACACTTTATAGTTGTGAATTTCATGACTTTAACACACTGAATACTTAGTTTGGTATTGGGAATTTGCATCAACTTAGACATCTAGCTAAGACATAATTGTCTAGGAAGCTAGAAAATATGTATATGTCCAAAACTTGTAGAGCATGATAGTAAACAAGTTTATAGAATTTTTTAGTAGCATATAAGGCTTGGTCATTAGAATAAAATATGGTTAAACTAAGAGATAAGTAATAGACACAAGAGATAGTGGATGCAATCCTTTCAGTAGTGGGAAGGTCTAGGAACTGAAGGGTACATGTATGAGAAGTACTTGCCAAGTATACAATACTAAGGTGATATATAATCTTTATTTAGTATCTACACCCCCGAACACCACCCGCTCCTCCCCGCATTTATTATAATAATGAAATGGGTAGTTTAAAGGAAAATAAATGCATAAATGGGTGTGTATATATCACCTTATATTTGTGTGATTCTAACTTGAGTGATTTGTTGGTGACTGAACTACAACCAAGAGCATGTTATAGTATATAACCAGTGCATATAATATGAAATCAAAACTATTTTGAAATGTTTAAAAGTAAAAAGACCTAGGTTAAGAGTACACATGTGTATTGATACAACCCTCTTTCCTTTTGGTAATTTTATTTGAAAATATGTTTCATTAGAAATCATTGAAATTGAGATTAGGATAAATGTATAACTTACAAGTGAATATTTATTAATATTGGTGGAAAAATTTTCCTCAACCTTAGAGAAAAGGTGAGTTGTCACCTAGTAGTTGAAGTTAATTCAACTATGAAACCCAATCATACTTATAACCTGGTGAGTGTGATTGATCCAAGTCAACTCATACTATAAATATGGTGAGGGTGGATGATTTGATCACTTTATCTTTTAAACTTGGTAAGATTTAGTGATTTAATCACCTCAACCTTTCCAAATGTGAACCAACTATTGTAGTAGATTGACTCAATAATAGTTTGTAAATGTCTATTCTAGTGTATGTTTAAATTTCCATATAAGTATTTAAAATCTTAAACTAATTTTAATTTTTCAATTTAAGGTGTTGTTTGCATGGTATATGCACCTCATATATGTCTCAAGATAAAACTTGGGTATAACAATGGTACCAATGTATATAATTATTACATAAATATGTATCTGAATAATATAATTGTGCAATTTAACCAAATTGAAATTGTGGAAAACATGTTCCCATGATACACCCCCATTGAAATCTAAAACTGAGAATTGGTACAAGTTTGGAGAACATGTTTCCATAAAATGCCTCCACGAAATCTGAAACTATGAATAATGTGGAGGTCATACCTCTATGATATGCCCTTGTTGATGTGCCCCCCCACCCCACCCCCCCGCTTTCCCGCCACCCCTTTTGAGCTTAGGGGAAGTATAAAATAGTATTTACATTACCTCAAAAGGATAAGATAACTATATAATCTATGTATGGATCATGTAGCATATAAGAGTAACATGTTTAGGTAGATATAGAAATGAGGAACATAGTATGTGATCACATCAAGTATTAATATGCATGATGTAAATCATGGCAACATCTAGAGAGTAACAATATAATATCACAAAGTAATTAATAATACACATTAACACACTCAAAATCAAATCAAAAGACAATGGACTAAGGATACTTCAAAAAAAATGCATGTTTAAATGACTCATAATCTAGGGGACATGACTTACTCAAATGTCCACAAGGCAATCAATGACATATTCAAATGTTAAAGTAATTGTATAAAGGCATGGGAGATATAAAACATGGAATGTATTTAAATTATTATAAAATTAAGATAGTAACAAGTAAGACAAGACACGTAAGGAATTGCATAAATGAAAAACATGTAATCATAAATAACCATCATAAACATTCCATACTAGTCCTTGGATAAATGTGTTAGAAAAAGACATTAAGTACATAACATATCAAGTAAAATGTGAAAGATAAAAGCATGGATAAAGACATGTGTAATTATATAAGCTCAAACACAATAATGGAAAATGATCATAGAATAGTGTAACCTATGTGTACTATGATCAATGAAGTGGATGACTCAATGTCCATATGACATGAATAGAGGGAAGGCCCAACATCCAAAAGTGCATAGATCATATGCCTAGGTATGCTTGTATCACACTCAAAATATGTGTGAAGCATATGTGTATATAGAAATAGATTATATGCTATCTACCAACATGGAACTAAAAAAAAATATGCCAAGCAATTAATAAAACATGTAAATGATAAAAATATTTTTGGTTTTTTAGACTTTTGGATTTTTGGATTTTTTATTTTTTTGGTATTTATTGAATATTCAAAAATAAAGGACTATATTACGATCTCCTCTAAAGGATTCTCATAGGCATTTTCCCACTAGGAACCTAGTGCAATAAATTGGTGGTACTTTCAAGGAACATGTATATGTGTAATATATGGCACTATAAGATATGTAATTTTTTGTGTATGTATAATAATATTCTATTGTCATGAAGAGATGATATAAGGAGTAGAGGTACATGGAACCCATCACTGAATGCTTTGTGGTTTATTTGAATTAGAATTAATAGGAATATGTTTGGTTGCTTGAGCTAAAAGAAGGTGTTATATAGTAATAGCTGAGGATTCCATGGAATCCACTATGTATCTCTGATGGAATGGTCTCTCAAGTATTTATCATATAGGAAAGGGGATTTGATGTTACTTATCCTTTCATGGAGGATTAACCTTAGTAGGTTTGATAATTAATTGTTTAGGTATAAACTTCTTTTTTTCAAGTGGATGTGAAAAACTATAATTTTTTAATTTGATATAGTAAAATCTAGGTTTTACAAGGACTTGGAACCATGAGAGTGTATTACAAAAAATTTAACATGCCAACTAGGGTTGAGAGGACAAAATATAAAAAAACTAGTAATTAAAACGATAACAAAAAGTAAAAAACTATAACAAAACTAGAAAGAAGGTCCCTCTTGAGGATTATCAACAACAATAGTGTCCTTCATTAGGATGGTAGGTTTGTCTTTTGATACTTTGGCTTGAGTACAGTTAATGGGGCCTTTAGCTGCATCCCCGAGGAAGATCATTCTGGGGTACTTTATACCTTTTAACTACAAAGGAGTCTATTTAGGGGGGAACCCAGGGGATTTTAAGACCTTGGGAGATTTCATAACAGGGGATTGTGGGGGGGGGGGCTAGCTAAATAGAGTGGACAAATTTATAGACAATAGCATCAACCAACTTATGGAGTTCATTCTAATCTTGGATAAGTTTAGCTGGGTCAAACCCTGCATGCTGTAAGCTCGAGTTGAAATTTTATAAAAACTATTTGTTACTTTCCAACTCCTTCATTACTATGGCCTTTCCTTTCCAAGATAAATTCGTAGGTGTCCCAATTTAAATGGGTTTAGGCTTGGGGATAAACAATAGTTTGAGAGGGAGGTCATCAAGGGGGACTGAAATAAACTATTCTAGGGGGAGTATTCAAAGGGTAAGTGGGAGCCCTCAGTATAGTCCTCTGCTAGGGAGTCCTCTTCAGAAGAGGATCCCTGGGGGGATCTTCCATCCTAAAAGGGTCTGACCATGTTTAATAAGTATGATTATTAGACCTTGATTCATAATATGATTTGTATCATTTAATTAGTGAAGCAGAATGGTACTTTCTAAGGATTTGAGCAGGAAATATGGAAGATTGATTTTAAACCTAATGAAGTGATTTAGAAGTAGGAAATGGTGGGAAAATATTATAGTATACTTACCTTCTAGAGTCATGTAATGCATGATATGAAGGTAGATATCATACCAATAATGTGGGAGGTCAGTATGTGGGAATCCTTTCTTATCAGTCTACATGAAATCATTCATTTTGAGTAACCACTATAGGGATTATTGCTTTTTTGACTAGTCTTTGAATTCCTTGGCTCTAGCATAGGACATTATAATGGCATCACCAATGAATTCATCCAAGACATTAATGGTTATGCCTCGTATGGTGACATACTTCTTCATCCAAGCTACCATGAAGTCTCGAGACACCACAACATTATGCTTAGAGATGTGTTACATAAACTATATGATCCCCCCCTTTTGAGCTTCTTCTAGACTTTATTTTTGTCATGGACTTCCTTACATGATGTGCATTCTAATGGTCTCTATTGTCACCCATGGGTACTACAAGCACTAGATGTAGTGGGAGAGTCAAAGTTTCTAGATGTGGTAGAAATGGCTAGGGCTCAAATGGGCAGGAGCACTTGCCAAAGACTCATAAAAATAATTAAGCCCCCTTTCTGCAAAATGATTATGGATAATTTGAATTGATATTCTCCCCATTGAGTTAAGGGGATGCATGTACAAAAGGATGATTATTTTAATCTACATTAGTACCTTCAACACATATTACGTTATACACATTTAAGGGGATGCTTCTGACATTGTGATAGTTAGTTAAATGGTGGAGATCAAATCTAATGCTTGCTAAGAGGTTGGCCACCCCTTTTCCTTCCCTTTAAGTGTTTATGAGTTGGAAGTGAGGTATACCTTTTAAAATGTGTTTTGTGTCATCAATGATGTCCTTGATAGTGTGTGAGGGTATATTTTTTCCTTTTAAGGCATAAGGATGTTCAATGAATCATCCTCTATAATGATCTTATTTTGGTTGATGATTGATGCTAGTTGTATTCCCCATAGGGCCACCTTAGCCTCGACAAGGTGGTTAGTTTGCTTACCCATGGGACTTGCATATGTATACCCATGTGAAAAATTATAATTACCCTATTACCATAAATGTATTTAATACACCCATGCACTATAGAAGGTACTATGCATAGTGTATGTATCCAAGTTCATCCTAATAACATATCAAATATTATAGTGTATGGCATAACTAAGAATGTCATGACCACATGTGCTAGAATAACCTATAAAGGTAAGCCAATCTCAACAAGGACTTGAATTAAGGTTATATCAAATGCTATGACCACTTTGATCAAAGGGTGTAAATCAAAAGTGTATATCTAAAATGTGTAAGTAATGTCATGGTGCAATCATTATCACTAACACCATTATTAATCTTAATGATGTGTATAGGCTAGTGATCAAGGCATGCCTAATTAAATAATGAATTAATATTTGATTCATCATCCACAATCTCATTTTCATCAAAAGTAATAGAAGGTCTCTGAACCATGGGGTTGTATGTCATGTATAGGTACCAATAATCACATTTAATGGGTGTACATAATTTTATGGACAAGGATGTGCATTATATGCCATTTTCACTTATGGATTCTTCTTAGAATGGTCTTGCAAAGGATTGTTAAATATTTTTTATTTTTGGTGAACACTAGGTTATAGACCCGATTCCTTGGGAGGATCATCAAATGCATATTTTGGTCATCAATTATGTCTTGGATCTTATAATTCAAGGTGAAAAATTGGTCTATGAAATTCCTAGGGCCTTGGTGATAGTCACAATAAGCATTTGAATCATATCCTCTAGGTAGAGGTTGACTCATATCAACATCTATAGGACAAGGGAGAGATATGAGGTGACACTCCATAAGGTTTGGAAGTAACAAAGCTAGAGAGTTAGGTAATCATGTCAATTGTCTCCTTGGTGCATTGGATAATACAAGTCGATTAAGTTGTTGTGACACCGCATTATCTATAGTAATTGTTTACTTTTTAGGCTATGTGGGTTTTACCTTATAACTTGGTATGATATAAAGCTTGGTATTTTATGTATTCGATATGTTTTCTACATATGTAAGTTTATTCAATGAGATAAATTGCATTTCATTATTGTGGACAATATTACACAAGTCATCAAAATATTTGAACCTTTTGAAAATAATGGACTCATGTAATGTGGAAAGAAACCTTTGCTTGAAGATGTCTTGATGATATTTATCTTTCTATTTATCTTCCATTGGATTGGTAATTTTAGCCAACATTGTATTAAATCATAAGACATATTAATTGATAGGTTCATTATTTCCTTGTTTTATTTTTGCAATTTGGGCATAAGAAATATTTTCAGTAATGTTGATAGAGAAGTGTGCATAAAACTAGTATGTAAGAGGTTTGAATTATTTTTTTGATTGGATTGGTAAGTCATAGAACCACTTTAAAACATATTCCATGAGGCTCCTTGAAAATAGTTTAGTCAAAATTTTATAATGTTGGAAATATTTTCATTAATGTCAAAGGTCTTGCATTATTAGTGATAAAGGCCCCATAGCATTTAATGGTGTTTTTAATATTCATATCTTGGCTAATGTGTGTTAATATTTATTGAATATTAATGAATATATTTTTGGTTGCATAAAAGTCAAAAGAGGGCCCATGGAGAAGTCAAAGAGTCACAGGGTAAAGACAAAATAGGAATGGCATGCATTTTCCCATAAAAAGTCATCTTGAGGAATTTCAAGAGTCACCAAGTGAAGACAAAAGAGGGTATAGTACATTTTTCCATGAAGAGTCATCTTAAAGAATTTGAAAGGTCATGAAGATAAATATAAAATAGGAAAGGATGCATTTGCTTATGAAGGGTCACCATGTGACTTTTCAAATGCAAGTATACGAAGGGTCATGCAAGTTCGGCACCATTTTCCATGAGGATTGAATGGTCAAAAAGGGTGAATGCCAAAGGTCATTTGGAAAGTTATAGATAAAGGCTTGAGAAGCCATTTGTAATATGCAAGAGAGTGCATGGTTTTGTAATTATTCTATATAAGAAAAGAGGAGAGAAAATAAAGAGATATTATAGAGTTATATCATTTGTTGAGTAAGAAACATTGAGAGATAGTTATGTTTTATACACAAGAGGGGTTGGTGCTCTTGTGGGTTTGTGCTCATGTGGGTTGGAGCTCACAAATAGTTGTTGTGTTGGTGCTCGGTAAAGGGGTTGGTGCTCTTATAAGTTGGTGCTTGAAAACTTTGTAATTTGAGGTGGTGCTCATTCATATACTTGAGATTGTTATCCATGGTTTTTCCCACTTTGGGTTTCACATAAAAATCTGCTCTCTCTCTCTCTCTCTCTCTCTCTCTCTCTCTCTCTCTCTCTCTCGAGTAAGAAACATTGAGAGATAGTTATGTTTTATACACAAGAGGGGTTGGTGCTCTTGTGGGTTTGTGCTCATGTGGGTTGGAGCTCACAAATAGTTGTTGTGTTGGTGCTCGGTAAAGGGGTTGGTGCTCTTATAAGTTGGTGCTTGAAAACTTTGTAATTTGAGGTGGTGCTCATTCATATACTTGAGATTGTTATCCATGGTTTTTCCCACTTTGGGTTTCACATAAAAATCTGCTCTCTCTCTCTCTCTCTCTCTCTCTCTCTCTCTCTCTCTCTCTCTCTCTCTCTCTCTCTCTCTCTCTCTCTCTCTCTCGTGTGGTGAATGGTATTGTTTTAGTTTTATTACATACCTTGAATGTGTGATTAAGTGATTAAAGGGAGATCTCAATCAAATTAAGTAAAAGATATAATATACTAATTCACCCCCTATTAGTATATTTCATGTTTAACAATTGGTATCAGAGCAGGTTCCTTTTGAAAAAGTTTTACATCTTGAAGGTAGATCAAGTAAAACATGATGGCTAGATCACATAATTTTTTTCTAAAAATAAGGCACCTTTGTTTGATGGGACAAATTATGCTTTTTAGAGCATAAGGATGAGAACTTATTTGATGGCCCTTAGATTTGACATTTGGCAAGCAGTGGTGGAGGAATATGAATAGCCACAGATAATTGTAACTACTTCAGTAAAAAAGAAGGAAAATAAAAATAATGCTAAACCTTTAAATAATATTTTATGTGGTTTATGTGAATCAAAATTTGTTAAAGTTATGCAATGTAAATCTACTCATGAAACTTGGGTAAAGCTTGAGAATATTTACAAAGGTGATGGAAAGGTTCAACAAGCTAAGCTTCAGACTTTTAGAAGATAATTTGAGAGTTTGAAGATGGAAGAGGAAGAAAATATAGAAAGTTACCTTTTATGGGTTGATCAATTAGTTAATCAGATTCAAGGTCTTAGAGAAAAGTTAGAAGAATCAATCATGGTACAAAATTTTTTGAGATATGATGCAAAATTTTTGTCTATTGAAGAGATGAAGAATTTATCCAAGATAAAAATGGATGAGCTACATGGTATTCTATGAGAATGGACCAAACAAGAGAAACCCTCAAAGAGAGAAGCTACTTTCAAGACATCAAAGAAAGATAAGGCTAAACTTCAATATTCAAGTGATACTTCTAGCGATGATGAAGATGAAAATGGAGCTTTATTCATTCAGAAGCTGAAAAAGGCACAGGTAAATATCAAGGAAAATTATCTTTTAAATGTTTTAATTATGAAAAGATTGGAAATTTTACAGCTAAGTGCCCAGATAAGGGTAATGGTGATAATGAAGAAGGAAAGTCTACATACAAGAAGAATTTCAAAGGAAAATTCAAGAAGAGATTCAAGGATAGGAGTTTGTATTCTAAAGATCCTAGCTCAACTGAAGATAGTGGAGTCAATGATTCAGAAGAATAAGAGATTCTATTCATGGCCATACATGAAGATGAATATACAAGTAAAAGTATAGATGATCAAGAAGAAGAATAGGATGAATCCAAAGTGAATTTCAAAGAACTCATTTGTGCCTTAGAAGAGTTAAAAACTCTTGAAAAGAAGAATCGAAGATTTAAGCTCCAGATTGAGAAAAATAAAAAGCAGTAAAAGGAAACAATTGAAGATCTACAAACACACTTTGAAGAAGCCAAGAAGTGTGAAAAAGATCTAATGGCATAGTTTTAAGAAGTAAGTGAAGAATGTGAAAGTTATGTTATTTAAAATACTTCTTTAAAATCAAATCTTGTGAAAACAAATAAAGCAATCAATGATAGAGCAACCAATGATTCAAAATTTGAGAATAACACTAATATGTTAAATAAGATATTAGAAAGTCAAAGATCAATGACAGATAAGACATGTATCTAATTCAAAAAAGAGAAAGGGGAGGCCACTAATTTCATAGATAAGGTTAACAAAGAAAAAGTAAAGAGCTATGCTGAAGCTCTTATAAAAGAGGAAATAAAAAGGGAAGAAGTTAAGAATACAGAGGACATCTCAAACAAAGAAGGCTAGAAGGAATAGAGCTATAAAAGGAAATCTGGTTAGAGATACACAAATAGGTCCTATTTTTATAGTTACTATATTTATTGTAATGGATATGGTCATAGGAAAATATAATGTCAAAAAAGGGCTAACAATTTCATAAATAAAGATAAGGAAACTCATGTAGAGTCAAGCAGAAGCCATAACTCTTTTGCTCCTCTATTAGGATTTAATTAAGAGGCCATAATATGTTACATGTTTAATAAATTTGGACACATATCCCAGTATTATACACGCATGTTTGAGTTAGTCAAGAAGGACCAGAGTTTCAAGGCTCCATTCATCAAGAAGAAAGTTCAAACTGGTTCATGGTAGAAGAAAAAACCTAAAAAAATTATGTTCATGTAGATAGCTTGGCATGTAAGAAATAAAGAAACACCATGGTTCATTGATAGTGGATGTTCAAGGCACATGATAGGAGATAAGATAAAGTCCATAATCTTGAAGAAGATCAATGGTGGCACAGTGAAATTCGGAGATAGTATTACTGTTAGAATTATCAAAAAAAGTACACTAAGTTTGGATAATGGTAGAACTAAAATTGAAAATGTTTTATATGTATAAGGTCTCAAGAATAATATTTTAAGTGTAATTCAAATGTGTGACAGGGACACACACTAAATTTTTATGCAAAAGGTTGTGAAATAAGGAAAAAGGATTTAGATGTGTTGGTTACAAATGCTCAAAGAGCATGAAATAATTTGTATATGTTATCAGACGTCAAAAGTCAAAGATGTTGTTTGATTAAGATTGAAAAAATTTAGTTATGGCATAGGAGAATGGGACACATAAATTTTGAAAATCTTATCAACATCAACAAAAATCAAGAAGTCAAAAATCTTTCAAAGATTACAAAGCCATCCAACACGCTTTGTGAACCTTATCAGCATGGGAAGTAGGCCAAAAGACATTTCAAAATAAAAGAATACTCAACCACTCAGATGTTAGAGTTTGTTCACACTAATTTGTGTGGATCTATGAGAACTCAAAGTACTCAAGGTAAGACATATTTCATGTTACTTATTGATGATTTTTCACGTATGACTTGGGTAATGTTTTTAAAGAAAAAATCAAAAGCTTTCAGACATTTCAAAGTATTAGTTGAGAATGAAATCGATTTGAAGATTAAGTGCCAAAGATCAGATCAAGGAGGAAAATTCATGTTAGAATAATTTATTGAGTATTGTAAAGACCATGGAATAAAGAGACATTATTCAACAACCAGAACTCCACAACAAAATGGAGTAGTTGAATGAAAAAATATAACAATTCAAGAGATGGCGAGGACAATGCTAAATGAATCCAAGATACTAAATAAATATTGGAGAGAGGTAGTTGGTACAACAATGCATATCTAGAATAGATTATTGTTCAGATTCAATAGTGATAAGACTCCTTATGAGATATAGAAATACAAACTAGCTATAGTTGATTATTTCAGAGTTTTTGGTAGTAGATGCTTTGTAAAGAGAATTGATGAAAAACTTGATAAGTTTGAATCCAGAGTAGATGAAGGTATATTTCTTGGTTATTCTTGTAAAAATTAAAGATTATAAATGTTATAATAAAATAACCAAGAAGATAGTTGAAAGTACAGGTGTCAGGATAGAAGAAGATGGTACACAAAGCATTAGTGATCCAATAGATATTCCTAAAATTATTGAAGAGGAAGGTTTTGAAGAATCAGATGAAGATGAAAAGAAGAAGAAAAATGACACCAAAACCCCATCCAAATATGTCTAGAGAAATCATAATGAAAGTGAAATCATCAGGGACATAAATGAAGGAATTTAAACTAGAAGAATGATAATAAGTGAATCTGAGCAAGTCAATTTCTCTTTGTTATCCAAAATTTAGCCTAGAACCTTTTTAGAAGCTAGACATGATAAGCATTGGGCTAAGGTAGTGGATGAATAATTAAATTAGATAAAAAAGAATGGTACTTGGGAATTAGTTCCTAGAGCAAAAGATCACAATGTTATAGTAACAAAATAGGTTTATAGAAACAAGTTGAATGAAAATAGAGAAGTGACCAGGAATAAATCAAGATTAGTATGTAAAGAATATGCTTAGATTGAGGGAATAGATTTTTTTAAAAAAAATTCACCAGTGGCAAGGATAGAGTCTATTAAAATGTTTCTTTCATATCCAGTGTTTAAAAATTTCAAAGTGTTTCAAATGGATGTCAAGTCTAATTTTCAAAATGAAAATCTAGAAAAGGAGGTCTACATTGAGCAACCAAAGAGATTTATTCTCTCAAATGATAGTAGCCATGTATGCAGATTGAAGAAAGAACTTTATCGATTGAAACAAGATCCTAGAGCTTGGTGTGAATACTTGATAAATACCTATAGGATCAAGGTTTCAAGAGAGGATTTGCTGACAATAATCTCTACATCAAAACAAAAGGTGAGCATCATTTGATTATTGTGGTATATGTTGATGACATAATATTTGGAGGTAACATTGAAAAGATGACAAAATAATTTTTTGACAATATGCAAAAATAATTTGAGATGTCTATGCTTAGAGAATTGTCATTTTTCTTAGGGTTTTCAAATTTTTCAGTCAGATAAAAGAATTTTCATATCTCAAAGTAAATATGCCAAAAAAATGTTGAAAAAGTTTGGTTTTGAGGATTGTGCACTAGTTGGTACACCGATGGGTATAGGGAACAAACTGAGTAAGGATGAATATTCATTTGTTATAGACAAATATTTGTATATATCTATGATTGATAGTCTTTTATATTTGACAACATCAAGGCCAGACATCATGCATGCAGTAAGCATGGTTGCAAGATATTAGGCAGCCCCAAAGGAGAGTCATGTTCAGTTGGTGAAGAGAATATTTAGATATATCAAGGGGACATTGAATTATGGATTGTGGTATCCCACAAGTAGAGATTTTACTTTGGTTTCTTATACAAATTTAGATTTGGGTAGGTTACTTGGATAAAAGGAAGAGTACAAGTGGAGGAGCTTTCTTCCTCGATGATAGCTTAGTATCATGGCTAATCAAAAAGCAGAATTCAATATCACTTTATACAACTGAAGCATAATATATTGCAGTGGTATTGTGTTGTACTCAAGTGCTTTGGATAAAGTAAAATTTGGAAGATATCAAGGTAAAATATGATGAACCTAAATTTATCTTTTGTGACAACACAAGTGCTATTAATATTTCTAAGAATCTAGTGATGCATTCAAGAACAAAACATATTCCTATCAGATACACTTCTTGAGAGAGCAGGTTATAGATCAACAGGTTAAGATGGAATATATCAATACTATAGAGCAGATTATAGATATTTTCATAAAGGCACTACCAAAAGACACATTTGAGTATCTACATGAGAAGTTGGGAGTAATTTATTTTACTTTTCACCATTAAGGATCAACATCAGTTAAGGGGGAGCTAAGTGTTAGCTCCAAGATAAGCCCTTTGCCATTGATGTCAAAGGGAGAGAAGAATACACATAGGTATAGTAGTAAGTACAAGTGTAGAAATAGAAATAGGTATAGGAATAGATACAAGTGAAAAAATAGGTGTAGAAATATGTACAGGGAATATGTATAGGTTACTACAATAAGGGGGAGTTACTATATGTTTTTTAAATGGTAGTATATGCAGGTTTCAGGATGTGGTAGTTTCAATTTGAGGTTGTCATCAATGACAAAGGGGGATATTGTTATAAATATTTTCATTGATGTCAAAGGTCTTGAATTATTAGTGATAAAGGCCCCATAGCATTTAATGGTGTTTTTAATATTCATATCTTGGCTAATGTGTGTCGATATTTATTTAATATTAATGAATATATTTTTGGTTACATAAAAGTTAAAAGAGGGCTTATGGAGAAGTCAAAGAGTCACATGGTAATACAAAAGAGTAATGGGATGCATTTTCCAATGAAGAGTCATCTTAAGGAATTCAAAAGGTCACAAAGATAAAGACAAAAGAGGAAAGGATGCATTTGGTTATGAAGGGTCACCATGTGACTTTTTAAATGCAAGGATACGAAGGGTCATGCAAGTTTGGTGCCATTTTCCATGAGGATTGAAGGGTCATAAAGGGTGAATGCCAAAGGTCATTTGGAAAGCTATAAATTATCAATTAAATAATGAAAAAAACTAAAAATTACTAAAATTTAGGGTTAACAAGTGTAGTTTTGAACACTTATATCTTCTACATGGTGGCACCATTGATTAACGACTTCTTGGGATGATAATAATAACATAATCATGATATTATTTAAAATAACATGATCATGCTATTTAAAAATATGATCACATTATGGCTCGGTAATTACCAAGCCATAATTTAAATAATAATATCATTTTACTAAAAATGTCCACATAATTTTCCCCCAACTCCATGCACTTACCCTAATAGATGCTAGATGGGTGATAGGTTTACAACTATTTTATATTTATATGAGACTATTTAGGTAATTATCACACCACTGACATGTTAAATGAATGTTCCCCCTTCCCACCCATATAAATGATTTGAATTTTAAGTTGGTCAGTTGTTTGGCATGGGATGATACCATCCAATTTGGATGGTACTAGATGGATGGTATTATCTGAATCTAATAGTTTTTTTTGGAGACATAAACATTGATACGATGATATGGATATGTATGAGTATGATAATTGACTAGTTTAACATAGATTAGGAGAATTTTTGTAGGTGATTGGAAGAAATTAGAAAGGATCAAACCCATGAAGAGCATGTTGATGTGATAAGCTGATGAATAAGAGACATATATACACAAAATTCATGAGGTATAGGTCAAAATTGACATTTCTAATTATTTAATACCAAATTTTAGTAACTAAACTTTTAGATTATTGCATGTATTCTAAATATAAAAATGATTAAGCATCTAACGATTAAGTACTTAGATTGTTATAACTTAGTTTTATTTTATGTATTATGTGATAATTGCCAAATACACTCTATAATACAAGTTCCCAATTCACAATTAATGATCTATATATATAAGATCATATAAAAATATTGTTTAAACACAACTTGTACCAGATGTAGATATCTATAACTTCATTTATTTTCAATAATTTTCAATTATAAATATAACAATAATAAGAAGGGAAATGACATATAGATATAATGGTTGTATTAAATTTCAAAAAAATATACATTGTATAAAAAAAGTATATGCATATAAATATTTCTAACCAAAAATTATTATAAAACATTTAAATATATTAAACATTATATTAATTAAACTTTTTTTACTACCATTTTGCATGTTTTATATAAGTATATTTATATGCATTAAAAAAACCTTATACCATGCTTTTATTTTTGTTATACTCCTAAATTTTATTGTTGAAAATGGAGAACGGGCTAGTAACAAAAGAACATACATTATGGGTAAAGCATGATGACATTTAAATGAGTTAAGCTCCTATAAAATCAAATAGCTCTCACAGATACAATGAGGTGTAATTAACATATGTTTTCAAGTAAACCTAACATTTTATCAAGGGAAAACAAATGCTACAGATAAATATTTGGTTTTAGCAATTGTAGGAAGCAGATGGTCACATGAAAAGATGCATGCAGTGATGGATTTGGCCCGATATTCCATTTCAAATCTCATGAGAATCGAGGGATGCTCTGATGCCACTCAACCATCCATGGGGTCTGGGTGAACCAAATAAATAGTGTCTAATCCATCAAGAGACTATATCACAGTGCCATAAGGGTCAGTTGGCACCCCCCAATGGGAGTGACCAACATCAATTTTTCCATGCAGTTGCGGTGATCTCCATCCTCCACACTAGGGGGAGGGGATGATGGAAAATTGATTGTGACTGCAAGACCAAGTTTGGAGACATCTATGAGCAAAAGGTGGAAGGCCCTATGGAGGATGGTCCAAGGGGACATGACTCACCATACAAGGAACAATCCCCTAGTAATCAAGAACCTCTTGAAGATGTATGACTTCCAGGTGACTTTCTCAGCGTTTAATTAAATTTGCATATAGGCTTCATATAATATAGAAACCTTGTTGTTAATAAAGATTGTTAATAAAGAAATGAAAATAAGATTCCTCATTAAATAAAGTAGAGTTTATAGATTTTGATAATTGAAATAGAATGGCAACTTTGAAGAAACTATATATAAAAGCTATAAAAGCAAATAAATTAATAGAATCCCCAAGGAGGACCAAGCACCAAGAAAAAGGCTTAGGGTGGTATGGCTGAGCTAGACCATGTATCCACTGCCAAGCAGATTAGGCTTTGGGACATGTCTAGAATGCGTGCTTGAAAGACTTTGGTCTGCCACAGATTAGGCACTTAGGTGGAGAAATCTCCACATGATAAATATGCTCCTAAATTGGAAGGACTTGATAGACTAGGTACCAGAGAAATTAATTTAGATTGGGTTCAAGCTATGTTTTATAATTTTTATCAAGTTGTGAAGCCACATTCTAGGCAAAGAGTTTAGTTTCCAACACTTATTGATATTTCCAAGCACTGAAGAAAAGGGGTTCATCCCTTCATAAAGGAGGCCCGAAGAATAATTTTTGAAGTGGGTATTGCAGTTCCATCTCCAATCCTTCCACCACAAGCATGGAGGGTGAAGACGTAGCTTATGGAGTATTACATCTAGCATTATTTCCTGAATGCAAACAATAATTGGTAATTCAAAATTAATTAGAGTTAATTTCACTTTTAGTATAGAAAAGGGATCACAGGCCTGAGTAGAAACCAAATATTTTTATAGTATGAATCCCTTTTTTAAAAAGGCTCAAGGGTTTTATGCCAGGCAATTCTACCAACAAAAGACTAGTATTAGACATGATGAATGTCAGGAATCTAGAACAACAAACATGCTCTGATACCACTCGTTAGGATCTTACTCCTCAGAAAGAGCACAGTATGATTACCAAATATAAGCAATTGAATATGCGGAAATAACCAGAAACACAAGTAACTAGAATTCACCAATAGCACAGAATATGAGAGACAATACACTATCTTGTATTAACACTATACAGAAAAGAATACATCAAAGAGCCGCCACACTCTTTCACCTTACAGAGATTCGCCACACCTCAAGTGTACAGTAATTCTTCTCACACACACTCTCCTACACAAAAAACGGTCCCAACAACCAACTCACACACAGAATTGGTGTTCACCTCACCAACCAGTCAGTAATAACCCTACCGGTACACCAAGCACTCTATAGCACTTCAAGCTGATCTCTCATGAACCTGCAACCTGCAATTCAAAGACTAAACTTACATGTAGATCCCCAATGAGCTTGCAACAACCTGCAACTCACAGATCTTACAACTAGAAGGAACTCTTCCTTTCTATCTCATGCCTTAAACAATACATGCCAATGGGTCTATAAATAGATCCCTAACTCAAACACTAACTTAGACTCTTAATTTAGACAATTATCCTCGCAGCCCAAGACTCTGGCTGGTCTTAACATGCAAACTCATCGTTCACTTAACTAACTGTTCGTGAAACGAACACTTCGGGAACACACAGGCGACCGACGCCGGTCCCTGCTAGTCTGGTTCTGCCGACGTCGGCCAACTTCCTACCGTCGCCGGTGGCCTTCTGCACTGGACTCTACCGACGTCGGTCCTGCTACCGATGCCGGTTCCTGTAGAACTCAGTAACCATCTATTCCTCAGTTTGTAAAGGTTGAAGCTTTTAGCTCCACAACCTAACAATCTCCCACTTGGAGATAAACAGCTACAACCTGTACTTGTACCTGTACACCGTCTAGTTTGTTTCCTTGGCTTTGTATCCCTCCTCAAGATCACTCTTGAAGACCAACCACCACAAAATCCGTGGTGCAAAATATGTCATCCAAATTACCTGCCACATCCGCATCTACAACCATGTAGATAAAGAACTTGACCCTGCATAGCATGTGCACCTGCTGCTGGTCCCACTGAACTGCCCTTCAGTATTACTCTCCCGGATTGACTCCAAACTTGTGACAACTCCCACTGCTTGGGAAAACTCAGGTTTAGTACATACCATGCACTCAACCTCATTATGTGAATCAAGACACCTGTTCTATGAACTGTCTAACCATCGGCGTGCTAACTGGCTTCACACGATCATCCTGAAACAAAGTCAACAAGACCTCCATGTCTCTAGAACACACTCATGCCAAAGAATCTTGCTGCTCCCAGATTCTCCATGACATACACCTGAACTAGCTTTACCTTTAGTTCAGCAATACCTGTATATGTAACCCTGCAACAAGCACATCATACAAAAAATAGGATAATGTAGCTAATATTATCCAGCCTGGTAAAGAGAAACACAATGATCAAACCTCCATTGCCCTGCAGCTAAAACAAGATCATATACCCTGATCTTCCATCTCACGTATCCATTTCCGCTCTTCTTCATCCTCAACATCCATTCGTCTCTTAGTGCTTATTTCCAGCTGGCAACACTACTCAAAACACCTGTTTGGTTCTCCTCCAAGGAATCACATCCTCATCCATGCCAAGCTCCCACTGTTTCCTGGATCTACCTGTTCTGCTTCTTTAATAACTTCCTGGTCCTATGCCATAAGTGAGCAACAAGTAGTGTAAAGAAGGGAAATGATGAATTTAAGAACTTACTTACACCTTCAGTCCTCCATATGGGCGCTTGAGACTCCATGACAACTCGCTGTCCACCCAAAATTCGTCTCAGTAACCGATGCCAGTCACATCTCAGTCTACAGAAGACCGATGTCGGTTCCCTGCGACTGCCTCCCTGCTGACGTCGGTTTCCCCTGGCCGACGCCGGTCCCTTTTCTGCCCTGAGTCACCGACGTTGGGCTGCACATAGCCGACGTCGGTCCCTGTCTGGACACCGACGCCGGTTTTCCTGCCGACGTCAGTCTCTGTGTTTTTCTTGTGAGACCTGACTTTTTCCCGCGAGCTCTTTTTGGATCAAAACCTTGTCCAAATCACCCTTGCTCTGCTCAGAATTCCTCTACACCTTATGCTGAACTCTGTCCGTCACTTTCTCCTTGAAAACCAAGGCTTTCCCGTTCTTGTCACTAACATCGGATTCCTCAAGAAACCTCACCTTCTTCTTCTGCATATAGAAACCACGATCCATGCCTTCCAAATCCAAAAGCATATTCTTTGACTCAAGAACCAGCATCTCCTTCTTATCTATGTGACCAAGCCTATCGAGCCACATCTCTGAATCTACAGCTGAAGTAGATAACCCAGAAAGAGAATCAGTAAAACAAGTAGATAGATAAAGCGTACCTACTTTCTTACCTCTAGCTACAACAAGTGTACCCTTGGTAACCTTCCAAGAGTCTGCTGTGAGAGTTACTGTGCAACCCTCTTCACCCAAACTTCTAACAGAAATCAGATTCCGCTTCAGAACTGGGACATGCATGACCTCTTTTAACACCCATGTGTCACCTGTCTGCAATTTCAGCTTCACTTTGCCTTTGCCAACAATCTGACAAGACTTACCATCCCCTACACAAATTTCTCCAAAGTCTCCCTGGACATACTCATGAAAAAATTCCCTATGTGGAGATGCATGAAAAGAGGCACCAGAATCTAATACCCAAGATTCTACTTTATCTAAAGAACATACCAGAGCATCCTGTACAACGTAACCCGCAACATCTGCTTCTTCTCCATGTTCTTCATGATGATCTTCACCCGATCTACAATCTCTCTTTAAGTGCCCTTGCTTTCCACATTTCCAGCAGGTTATTCTGCCATACCTGGACTTGGATCTTTTGCCTATCTTCGACCTTGATCTCCCACGCTCTGTCTTCTCTCTTGGCCTTCCTCTTCCTTCAACACTCAAAGCATCTCCAGATGATTCACCTGTGCTTTTCCTGCGTATCTCTTCATTCAAGATCACACTCAAAACATCATCCACTTTTAAGACTTTTGAAGGAGACACAGTATTAGAAACTGCCATTACCAAACCTTCCCAACTTTCAGGCAATGAACACAAGATTAAGAGAGCTCTAAGTTCATCATCAAATACAATATTAACTAAACTTAACTGGTTTACCAAACCATGGAAATCACTAAGATGGCTATGAACAGATCCACCTTCCAACATTTGCAAATTAAATAAATGCTTCATAAGAAATACCTTATTAGAAGCCGAGGGTTTTTCATACAAATTTGCCAAAGATTTCATCAACTCCACCGTTGTCTTACACTGTGATAAGCTGGAAATCACAGATGAATCAAGACTCAATCTAACAGATCCCAGAGCCTTCCGATCAAGAACCTCCCATTCTTCATCTTTCATATCCAAGGGTTTGCTAGCAACCCCACCCAACGGTAAGTACAAATCTTTCTGATATAGATAGTCCTCAATCTGCATCCTCCATAATTGGTAGTTCTTGCCATTAAACTTTTCCATTCGTAGTTGACTGTTTTCTGCCATTGCTCAAATCCCACTCAAACAGAAACCCTGTGAGTAACCTGTAATCAAAACACACTACCCAGATCTACACCAATCTGTTAGTATCCCAACCAAAAGCTCTGATACCACTTGTCAGGAATCTAGAACAACAAACATGCTCTGATACCACTCGTTAGGATCTTGCTCCTCAGAAAGAGCATAGTATGATTACCAAATATAAGCAATTGAATATGCAGAAATAACCAGAAACACAAGTAACTAGAATTCACCAATAGCACAGAATATGAGAGACAATACACTATCTTGTATTAACACTATACAGAAAAGAATACATCAAAGAGCCGCCACACTCTTTCACCTTACAGAGATTCGCCACACCTCAAGTGTATAGTAATTCTTCTCACACACACTCTCCTACACAAAAAATGGTCCCAACAACCAACTCACACACAGAATTGGTGTTCACCTCACCAACCAGTCAGTAATAACCCTGCCGGTACACCAAGCACTCTATAGCACTTCAAGCTGATCTCTCATGAACCTGCAACCTACAATTCAAAGACCAAACTTACATGTAGATCCCCAATGAGCTTACAACAACCTGCAACTCACAGATCTTACAACTAGAAGGAACTCTTCCTTTCTATCTCATGCCTTAAACAATACATGCCAATGGGTCTATAAATAGATCCCTAACTCAAACACTAACTTAGACTCTTAATTTAGACAATTATCCTCGCAGCCCAAGACTCTGGCTGGTCTTAACATGCAAACTCATCGTTCACTTAACTAACTGTCCGTGAAACGAACACTTCAGGAACACACAGGTGACCGACGCCGGTCCCTGCTAGTCTGGTTCTGCCGATGTCAGCCGACTTCCTGCCGTCGCCGGTGGCCTTCTGCACTGGACTTTGCCGACGTCGGTCCTGCTGCCGACGCCGGTTCCTGTAGAACTCAGCAACCATCTATTCCTCAGTTTGCAAAGGTTGAAGCTTTTAGCTCCACAACCTAACAATGAAGGACCACTAGAGATTGTGGTCATTTAAATAAAGATGACTACATCATCAAAACTCACTTTATATAAGGCTTTCTAGATGCTTTTAGCCACAAACTAACCTTCAATTTTGACCAGAGCAAACATAATTAAGAGAGTATGGAATATAATGTTATTCCATCTAGGTTTAACACAAAGAGATCTAGATTATATGCCATGATGTAGAAGAATTTTCCATGATTCATTGCCTTCAATAGCTTTGACCACCCATTTGGTACACAAATCAAAGCTATGTTAGTATATTTCAATAATTCCCATACCTCCTTTATCACGCGGGAAACACCAAATGTCCCAAGAAACTCTATGGAACCCTCACATTTGCTTGGCATTAGACCAAATCAAATCTTTAAGAATTTTATCATACTTGTTATAGGAGGCTTTTGAATGGGCCTAATAGGAGGAATAATAGACATGAGTAGTAGCTAGAGTTTTGGTGGATGCTTGGAACTTCCCCGCAAGGGTCAAAGGTTTGGTAACCTAGTAATCCACATTTTTATCCAATTTGTTTATGAAAAACTACCATAGCTCTACATGGGAACTATCAAAGGAAAAATGGATCTTTAGAAACTTGAAACTTTCCACTCTATGAATCCACTTCCAATTGTACTAGAGTAACCACTCAATCATGGGAATCATACTCTATTTAAAACACTGCATTTTATTCCAATGCAAGTTGGACCCCAAACTAAAAAAGTGTCCAAATAGTGCATAACTTCCTTCAATTAATTTTCTTGCTCTTCAAGAGTGAGAAAGGTGTCATCATCAAATTGGTCATTGGTGAGTTGAGAGGATCAATCAAGGAGAACAAAACCCTGAATGAGATGCCACTTGGCTCTATGAGTTAACAAATACCTCGAAGCTTCAATAGATAGGATATAAATGGATAGGAAAAGAGGGAAAACATGGTAAATGGAGATAAATAGTTTAATTCAGTCAGATTTGAAACCATTAAGAGAGAGACAAGCCAAGGCAAACACAAATAGAGTTTGAACTACCAAAATAAGGAATGGGCCAAAGCTAAGGGCATATAACATGACCAAAATAAAAGGTCATTCAATTTTATCATAAGCCTTATAAAAATAAAGTTTTATAAATATGGTTATCTGGTGATATTTTTTCTTCCATTCCACACCCTCCCACAAAACAATAAGGTTTTTAAGAATATATCTACTTTTGATAAAACTAGTTTGCTTGGTCTGACAATGGCAGGTAGAATGAGAAGGAGAGTGGATTCAAATGAATTTTTGGGATCTCTTATTAATCAAAGAAATATCAAGTTCATACCCAAAGCAATTGACCCAAAACTCATTACTATATGGCACTCGATCACTCTGTCATCCCTTACAATATTCTCATGACCACTTATTTTGAGTTGCTATTTATTTTCATTTAGGATTAATGATAAGGTGGTCTATAATACTTCGTATTTAAAGCACATTGTGTAAAAATTAATTTATCTCAACAATAAAGAAAACACTCACATAATAATGTGACACTTAGTAAAAATTGTATAAAGGAAGTGTAATGCAAACATTGATAAAGTGAAAGAAGTGTCTTGCTAATTGTTTAAAAATGAAAGAAGAGCAAGAATGAACCAATTTTTTTTGAATTGGATCAAATTTTAGTCACATTATATACAATTCAATTAACAAACAAAATTTGACACATCTTGATAGTGTTCAAAATCACATGGATAAAACATGCATATACACTATCCATCATGTCATATGTTGACATTAATCATGTCTAATATGTCCTTAACCTTACAAGGATTGTAATATATTCATATCATGATACATCCTAGCACTAGACATGAAAACCATTATTATGTTCTAAATTACATGATAAATATAATGAAATAATGGTAAAGGAAATATGGACTAAAATGAAATGAATTCTTGAAGAATTTCAAGAGATCCTATAACTCATATGTCTTTAGGAAAAATTACCTCTTGGACAACCCTACAAAAAAATACAATTTAAAAATGCTATTAAAAAAATGCCAATGTTAAATATTTTAATTAATAATAATAATAATAATAATAATAATAATAATAATAATAATAATAATAATAATAATAATAATAATAATAATAATAATAATAATAATAATAATAATAATGTTGTTTAACCCTAAATTGAGATTGATCAATATAGCATAGGGTTAAGAATATATAAATGAATAAGCATAAGGGTGATAAACAGATCTATATTAGGCCAATTAATTTTTAAACTCAGATAAACAATGTTTTGAATTTAAATGTGAGATATGCTAAAAATAGAAAATATAGTTATTAATTGATATTATAATAAATTAAAAACAATAGTACTTGGTTTACTATGCACATATAGATCTAGGATGAAACATGATAGAAGTGGACTAAATCAAGATTCTAGAATAGTTACTAGATTCTATAACTTTTCATTTTGTGGCTTCCGGATGCTTGCTTCAGATATAGACAATTATGTTTACACTAGTGCTCGAGTTAGATGCAACTATCAAGTATGAAATATTGACTAGATTTGGATGCAACCACTTAGAACCTTTTGGGTTTTCTATTGCCTTTTCTCTAGTGTGTTTAGATCATTCACATAAGATTATACTCTTTGTCAAATGATCAAACATTGGTTTCCTCACCCTTAGAGAAACTGTGGAGAAAAAAGGTTAGTGAACACATGGTGTTGTGTTACCCCAAGAACCCCACTATTAATGAGCACTACTTACATATCTAATAATCTGAATAGGGTCTTGGACTTGTGTATTTCTCCCCTACATGTGGGATTATGTGTGCATAAAGATGCAATATGTGATAAGTACATAGAGTGACCTAACTTGTAACTTAGAAAATATGGCTCATGAGATGTTCCTTCAATATTTTAGACATGTGGGAATATTGCTCCTAGGCCTGATATGGAAATAGAGATGAATAGAGAAGATTTTCTTACTTGAATTCTTTATTGCATGCTTTTTCTAAGTTTCCATGTGAGTTGCTAGGTCTTTGTTGGGTGAGTTATGAATGAGGATTTATCATGCACATATACTTATACTTTTGGGAAACATCTCACATTAAGACGCTTAGGCTAACCATAAGGACACATTATAGTTGTGAATTTAATGACTTTAAAGCATTGGATACTTAGTTTGGCATAGGGCATTTGCATCAACTTAGACATCTAGCTGAGACATAATTGTTTAGGAAGCTAGAAAATATGTATATGTCCAAAACTTGTAGAGCATGATAGTAAACAAGTTTATAGAATTTTGAGTAGCATATAAGGCTTGGTCATTAGAATAACATATGGTAAAACTAATTGATAAGTAATAGACACAAGAGATAGTGGATACAATCCTTTCAACAGTGGGAAGGTCTAGGAATTGAAGGGTACATCTATGAGAAGTACTTGCCAAGTATACAAGACTAAGGTGCTATATAATCTATATTTAGTATCTACACCCCCCCCCCTTATTATAATAATGAAATAGGTAGTTTAAAGGAAAATAAATGCATAAATGGGTGTGTATAACACACCTTATATTTGTGTGAGTCCAACTTGAGTGCTTTGTGTGTGACTGAACTACAACCAAGAGCATGTTATAGTATATAACCAGTGCATATACTATGAAATAAAAAGTATTTGAAATGTTTAAAAGTAAAAAGACCTAGGTTAAGAGTACACATGGGTATTGATACAACCCTCTTTCCTTTCGGTAATTTGATTTGAAAATATGTTTCGTTATTAATCATTGTAATTTAGATTAGGACAAATGTAAAACTTACAAGTGAATATATATTAATATTGGTGGAAAACTTTTCCCCAACCTTAGAGAAAAGGTGAGTTGTCACCTAGTAGTTAAAGTTAATTCAACTATGAAACCCAATCGTACTTATAACATGGTGAGTGTGATTGATCCAAGTCAATTCATACTATAAATATGGTGAGGGTGGATGATTTGATCACTCTATCTTTTAAACTTGGTAGGATTCAATGATTTAATCACCTCAACCTTTCCAAATGTGAACCAAATAATGTAGTATATTGACTCAATAACAGTTTGTAAATGTCTATTCTAGTGTATGTTTAAATTTCCATATACGTATTTAAATCTTAAACTAATTTTATTTTTTCAATTTAAGGTGTTGTTTGCATGGCATATGCACCTCATATATGTCTCAAGATAAAACTTGGGTATAAAAATGGTGCCAATGTATATAATTATTCCAAAAATATGTATTTGAATAATATAACTGTGCAATTTAACCAATTTGAAAATTTGAAATTGTGGAAAACATGTTCCCATGATATGCCCTTATTGAAATCTGAAACTGAGAATTAGTACAAGTTTGGAGAACATGTTTCCATAACATGCCTCCACTAAATCTGAAACTATGAATAATGTGGAGGTCATACCTCTATGATATGCCCTTGTTGATCTGTGCCCTCCCCCCACCCCCACCCCCCTTTCGTTTTGAGCTTAGGGGAAGTATAAAATAGTATTTACATTACCTCAAAAAGATAAGATAACTATATAATCTATGAATGGATCATGTAGTATATAAGAGTAACATGTTTAGGTAGATATAGAAATGAGGAACATAGTATGTGATCACATCAAGTATTAATATGCATGATGTAAATCATGGTAACATCTAGAGAGTAACAATATAATATCACCAAGTAATTAATAATACACATTAAAACACTCAAAATCAAATCAAAAGACAATGGTCTAAGGATACTTCAAACAAAATACATGTTCAAATGCCTCATAATCTAGGGGACATGACTTAGTCAAATGTTCACAAGGCAATCAATGACATATTCAAATGTGCATACAATAAGCAATGGCATATTCAAAGGTCAAAGGAATTGAATAAAGGCATGAGGGATATAAAATATGGAATGCATTTAAATTATTTGAAAATTAAGACAATAATAAGCAAGACAAGACACATAAGGAAGTGCATAAATGAAAAACATGTAATCATAAATAACCATCATAAACATTCCATACTAGTCTTTGGATAAATGTGTTAGAAAAAGACATTAAGTACATAACATATCAAGTAAAATATGAAAGATAAAAGCATGGAAAAAGACATGTGTAAGTATATAAGCTCAAACATGATAATGGAAAATGATCATAGAATAGTGTAACCTGTGTGTACTATGATCAATGAAGTGGATGAATGAATGCCCATGTGACATGAATAGAGGGAAGGCCCAACATCCAAAATTGCATAGATCATATGCCTAAGTATGCTTGTATCACACCAAAATATGTGTGAAGCATATGTGTATATAGAAGTAGATTATATGCTATCTACCAACATGGAACTAAAAAAAATATATGCCAAGCAGTTAAAAAAATGTGTAAATGGTAAAAATGTTTTTGGTTTTTTAGACTTTTGGATTTTTGGACTTTTTATTTTTTTGGTATTTATTGAATATTCAAAAATAAAGGACTATATTATGATCTCCTCTAAAGGATTCTCATAGGTATTTTCCCACTAGGAACCTAGTGCAATAAATTGGTGGTACTTCCAAGGAACATGTATAGGTGTAATATCTGGCACTATAAGATATGTAATTCTCTATGTATGTATAATAATAGTCTATGGTCATGAAGAGATGATATAAGGAGTAGGGGTACATGGAACCCATCACTGAATGCTTTGTGGTTTATTTGAATTAGAAGTAATAGGAATATGTTTGGTTGCTTGAGCTAAAAGAATGTGTTATATAGTAATAGATGAGAATTCCATTGAATCCACTATGTATCTCTGATGGAATGGTCTCTCAAGTATTGATCATATAGGAAAGGGGATTTGATGTTATTTATCCTTTCATGGAGGATTAACCTTAGTAGGTTTGATAATTAATTATTTAGGTATAAACTTCTTTTTTTCAAGTGGATGTGAAAACTATAATTTTTTAATTTGATATAGTAAAATCTAGGTTTTACAAGGACTTGGAACCATGAGAGTGTATTACAGAAAATTTAACATGCCAACTAGGGTTGAGAGGACAAAATACAAAAAAAACTAGTAATTAAAATGATAACCAAAAGTAAAAAACTATAACAGAACTAGAAAGAAGGTCTCTCTTGAGGATCATCAACAAAAATAGTGTCTTTCATCATGATGGTAGGTTTGTCTTTTGATACTTTAGATCGAGTACAGTTCATGGGCCCTTCAGCTGCATCCCTGAGGAAGATCATTCTTGGGTACTTTCTAACTTTTACCTATAAAGGAGTCTATTCAGGGGGGAACCCAGGGGATTTTAAGACCTCAGGAGATTTCATAATAGGGGATTGGGGGGGGAGGGATAAATAGAGTGGACAAATTTATAGATAATAGCATCAATTAACCTATGGAGTTCATTCTAATTGTGGATAAGTTTAGCTAGGCCAAACCCTACCTGTTGTAACCTCGAGTTAAAATTTTATAACAACTATTTGTTACTTTCCAACTCCTTCATTACTATGGCCTTTCCTTTCCAAGATAGATTCATAGGTGTCCTAATTTCAATGGGTTTAAGCTTGGGGATAAATAATATTTTGAGAGGGAGGTCATCAAGGGGGACTGAGATAAACTATTCTTGGTGGAGTATTCAGAGGTTAAGTGGGAGCCCTCAGTATAGTCTTCTGCTAGGGAGTCCTCCTCAAAAGAGGATCCCCTGGGGGGGACCTTCCATCCTAAAAGGGCCTGACCATGTTTAATAAGTAGGATTATTATACCTTGATTCATAATGGGATTTGTATCATTTAATTAGTGAAGCAAAATTGTACTTTCTAGGGACTTGAGAAGGAAAGATGGAAGATTGATTTTAAACCTAATGAAGTGATTTAGAAGTAGGAAATGGTGGGAAAATATTAAAGTATACTTACCTTATAGAGTCATGAAATGCATGATCTGAAGGTAGATACCATACCAATAATGTGGAAGGTCAGTATGTGGGAATCCTTTCTTGTCAGTCTACATGAAATCATTCATTCTAAGGAACCACTATAGGGATTCTTGATGTTTTGACTGGTCTTTGAATTCCTTTACTCTAGCATAGGAAATTCTAATGGCATCACCTATTAATTCATCCAAGACATTAATGGTTATGCCTCGTATGATGACATACTGCTTTGTCCAAGCTACCATGAAGTCTCGAGTCACCACAACATTATGCTTAGAGATGTGTTACATAAATTCTATGAGCCCCCCCCTTTTGATCTTCTTTCAGACTTTATTTTTCTCATGGACTTCCTTACATGATATGCATTCTAATGGTCTCTATTGTCACCCATAGGTATTGGAAGCGTAGAGATGTAGTGGGAGAGTCAAAGTTTCTAGATGTGGCAGAAATGGCTAGGGCTCAAATGGGTGGGGACACCTGCCAAAGACTCATAAAAAAATTAATCCCCCTTTCTTCAAAATGATTATGGATCACTTGAATTGATATGCTCCCCATTTAGTTAAGGGGATGCATGGACAAAATGATGATTATTTTAATCTGCATTAGTACCTTCAGCACATATTATGTTATACACATTTAAGGGGATGCTTCCTACATTGTAATAGTTAGTTAAATGGTGGAGATCAACTCTAATTCTTACTAAGAGGTTGGCCACCCCTTTTCCTTCCCTATAAGTATTTATGATTTGGAAGTGAGGTATACCTTTTAAAATGTGCTTTGTGTCATCAATGATGTTCTTGATAGTGTGTGAGGGTATAGTTTTTCCTTTCAAGGCATTAAGGATGTTCAATGAATCACCCTCTATAATGATCCTATTCTGATTGATGATTGATGCTAGATGTATTCCCAAAAGGGCCACCTTAGCCTCGACAAGGTGGTTAGTTTGCTTACCCATGGGACCTACATATATATACCCATGTGAAAAATTATAATTACCCTATTAGCATAAATGTATTTAATACACCCATGCACTATAGAAGGTACTACACAAAGTGTATGTATCCAAGTTCATCCTAATAACTTATCAAATATTATAGTGTATGGTATAACTAAGAATGTCATGACCACATGTGCTAGAAAAACCTATAAAGGTAAGCCAATCTCAACAAGGACTTGATTTAAGGTTATATCAAATTCTATGACCACTTTGATCAAAGGGTGTAAATCACAAGTGTATATCTAAAATGTGTAAGTAATGTCATGATGCAATCATTATCACTAACACCATTATTAATCTTAATGTTGTGTATAGGCTAGTGATCAAGGAATTCCTAATTATATATTGAACTAGTATTTGAGTCATCATCCACAATCTCATTTTCATCAAAAGTAATAAAAGGTATTTGAACCATGGGAGTTATATGTCATGTATAAGTACCAATAATCACATTTAATGGGTGCCCATAATTTGATGGATAAGGATGTGCATTATATGCCATTTTCACTTATGGATTCTTCTTAGAATGGTTTTGCAAAGGATTGTTAAATATTTTCTATTTTTGGTGAACACTAGGTTATGAACCTGATTCCTTTGGAGGATCATCAAATGTATTTTTTGGTCATCAACTATGTCTTGGATCTTATAATTCAAGGTGAAAAATTAGTCTGTGGAATTCCTAGGGCCTTAGTGATAGTCACAATAAGCATTTGAATCATATTCTTTGGGTAGAGGTTGACTCATATCAACATCTATAGGATGAGGGAGAGATATGAGGTGACATTCCATAAGGTTTAGAAGTAACAAAGCTAGAGACTTAGGTAAGCATGTAAATTGTCTCCTTGGTGCATTGGATAAGACAAGTCGATTAAGTTGTTGTGACACCACATTATCCATAGTAATTGTTTACTTTTTAGGCTATGTGGGTTTTACCTTATAACTTGGTATGATATAAAGCTTGGTATTTTATGTATTTGGTGTGTTTTCTACATATGTAAGTTTATTCAATGAGATAAATTTCATTTCATGATTGTGGACAATATGACACAAGTCATCAAAAGATTTGAACTTTTTGAAAATAATGGACTCATGTAATGTGGAAAGAAACCTTTGCTTTAAGATGTCTTGATGATATTTATCTTTCTATTTATCTTCCATTGGATTGGTCATTTTAGCTAACATTGTCTTAAATCATAAGACATATTCATTGATAGGTTCATTATTTCCTTATTTGATTTTTGCAATTCGGGCATAAGAAATCTTTTCAATAATGTTGATAGAGAAGTGTGCATAAAACTAATGTATAAGAGGTTTGAATTTTTTTTTTATTGGATTGGTAAGTCATAGAACCACCTTAAGACATATTCCATGAGGCTCCTTGAAAATAGTTTAGTCAAAATTTTATAATGTTGGAAATATTTTCATTGATGTCAAAGGTCTTACATTATTGGTGATAAAGGCCCCATAGCATTTAATGGTGTTTTTAATATTCATATCTTGGCTAATGTGTGTTGATATTTATTAAACATTAATGAATATATTTTTGGTTTCATAAAATTCAAAAGAGGGCCCATGAAGAAGTCAAAGAGTCATGGGGTAAAGACAAAACAGGAATGGGATGCATTTTCCAATAAAAAGTCATCTTGATGAATTGCAAGAGTCACCAAGTGAAGACAAAAGAGGGTATAGTGCATTTTTCCATGAAGAGTCATCTTAAAGAATTCAAAAGGTCATGAAGATAAAGATAAAATAGGAAAGGATGCATTTGCTTATGAAGGGTCACCATGTGACTTTTCAAATGCAAGTATACTAAGGGTCATGCAAGTTTGGCACCATTTTCCATGAGGATTGAATGGTCACAAAGGGTGAATGCCAAAGGTCATTTGGAAAGATATAAACAAAGGCTTGAGAAGCCATTTGTAATATGCAAGAGAGTGCATGGTTTTGTAATTATTTGATATAATAAAAGAGGAGAGAAAATCAAGAGATATTGTAGAGTTATATCATTTGTTGAGTAAACAACATTGAGAGATAGTTATATTTTATACACAAGAGAAGTTGTTTCTCTTGTGGGTTGGTTCTCAGAAATATTTGTAAAGGGTTGGTGCTCATGTGGGTTAGAGCTCACATATAGTTGTTTTGTTAGTGCTCGGTAAAGGGGTTGGTGCACCTACAAGTTTATGCTTGTAAACTTTGTAATTTGAGGTGGTGCTCATTCATATACTTGAGATTGTTATCCATGGTTTTTCCCACTTTGGTTTTCACATAAAAATCCTCTCTCTCTCTCTCTATCTCTCTCTCTCTCTCTCTCTCTCTCTCTCTCTCTCTCTCTCTCTCTCTCTCTCTCTCTCTCTCTCTCTCTCTCTCTCTCTCTCTCTCTCTCTCTCTCTCTCTCGTGTGGTGCATGGTATTGTTTTAGTTTTCTTACATATCTTGAATGTGTGATTAAGTGATTAAAGGGATATCTCAATCAAATTAAGTAAAAAATATAATATACTGATTCACCCCCTATTAGTATATTTCATGTTTAACAATTGGTATTAGAACAAATTCCTTTTGAAAAAGTTTTACAGATTGAAGGTAGATTGAGGAAAACATGATGGCTAGATCACATAATTTTTTTTATTAAAATAAGGCACCTTTGTTTGATGGGACAAATTATGATTTTTGGAGCATAAGGATGAGAGCTTATTTGAAGGCCCTTATATTCAACATTTGGCAAGCAGTGGTGGAGGAATATGAAGAGCCACAGATACTTGTAACTACTTCGGCAAAAAAGAAGGCAAATAAAAATAATGCTAAACCTTTAAATACTATTTTATGTGGTTTATGTGAATCATAATTTTTTAAAGTAATGCAATGTAAATCTAATCATGAAACTTGGGTAAAGCTTGAGAATATTTACAAAGGTGATGGAAAGTTTTGCAAGCTAAGCTTCAAACTTTTAGAAGATAGTTTGAGAGTTTGAAGATGGAAGAGGAAGAAAATATAGAAAGTTACATTTTATGGGTTGATCAAATAGTTAATAAAATTCAAGATCTTAGAGAAAAGTTAGAAGAATTAATCATGGTACAATTTTTTTTGAGATCTCTACCATTGAGATATGATGCAAAAGTTTTGGTAATTGAAGAGATGAAGAATTTATCTAAGATAAAGATGGATGAGCTACATGGTATTCTATGAGAACAAACCAAACAAGAGAAACCCTCAAAGAGAGAAGCTAATTTCAAGACATCAAAGAAAGATAAGGCTAAATTTCAAGATTCAAGTGATAATTCTAGCGATGATGAACATGACAATGGAGCTTTACTCATTCGGAAGCTGAAAAAAGGCACAGGTAAATATCAAGGAAAATTATCTTTTAAATGTTTTAATTATGGAAAGATTGGACATTTTACAGCTAAGTGATCAGATAAGGGTAATGGTGATAATGAAGAAGGAAACTCTACATACAAGAATAATTTCAAAGGAAAATTCAAGAAGAGATTCAAGAATAGGATTTTGTATTCTAAAGATCCTAGCTCAACCGAAGATAGTGGAGTCAATGATTCAAAAGAATAAGAGATTCTATTCATGGCCATACATGAAGATACCTCTACAAGTAAAAGTAAAGACGATCAAGAAGAAGAATATGATGAAGCCAAAGTGAATTTTGAAGAACTCATTTGTGCTTTAGAAGAGTTAAAAACTCTTGAGAAGAAGAATCGAAGATTGAAGCACCAGATTGAGAAAAATAAAAAGTAGTCAAAGGAAACAATTGAAGATCTACAAACACACTTTGAAGAAGCTAAGAAGAGTGAAAAATATATAATGGCATATTTTCAAAAAGTAAGTGAATAATGTGAAAGGTATGTTATTGAAAATACTTCTTTAAAATAAAATCTTGTGAAAACAAATAAGCAATCAATGATAGAGCAACCAATGATTCAAAATTTGAGAATAACACTAATATGTTAAATAAGATATTAGAAAGTTAAAGATTAATGATAGATAAGACATGCATCTAATTTGAAAAATAGAAAGGGGAGGCCACTAATTTCATAGACAAGGTTAATAAAGAAAAAGGAAAGAGCTATGTTGAAGCTCGTACAAAAGAGGAAATAAAAAGGGAAGAAGTTAAGAATATAGAGGACATCTCAAAAAAATAAGGCTAGAAGGAATAGAGATATAAAAGGAAATCAGGTCATAGATACACAAATAGGTCCTATTTTTATGGTTACTATATTTATTTTCATGGATATGGTCATAAGAAAATAAAATGTCAAAAAAGGGCTAACAATTTCATAAATAAAGAGAAGGAAACTCATGTAGAGTCAAGCAGAAGCCATAACTCTTTTGCTCCTCTATTAGGATTTAATGAAGAGGCCATAATATGTTACAAGTTCAATAAATTTGGACACATATCCTAGTACTATATAAGCATGATTGAGTTAGTCAAGAAGGACCAGAGTTTCGAGGCTCCATTCATCAAGAAGAAAGTTCAAACTGATTCATGGCAGAAAAAAAACCTAAAATTTTTTATGTTGCTATAGATAGCTTGGCATGTAATAAATGAAGAAAAGCCATGGTTCACTGATAGTGGATGTTCAAGGCACATGATAGGAGATAAGATAAAGTTCATAATCTTGAAGAAGATCAATGGTGGCATAGTGAAATTTAGAGATAGTATTACTGTTAGAATTATCAAAAAAAGTACACTAAGTTTGGATAATGGTAGAACTAAAATTGAAAATGTTTTATATGTGTAAGGTCTCAAGAATAATCTTTTAAGTTTAATTCAAATGTGTGATCATGGTCACACACTAAACTTTTATGCAAAAGGTTATGAAATACAGAAAAAAGATTTAGATGTGTTGGTTACAGATGCTCAAAGAACATGAAAAAATTGTATATGTTATCAGATATCAAAAGTCAAAGATGTTATTTAATTAAGATTGAAAAAAGTTGGCTACGGCATAAGAGAATGGGACACATAAATTTTGACAATATTATCAGCATCAACAAAAATCAAGAATTCAAAAATCTTTCAAAGATTACAAAGCCATCCAACACACTTTGTGAACCTTGTCAGCATGGGAAGTAGGCCAAAAGGCATTTCAAAATAAAAGAATACTCAACCACTCAAATGTTAGAGTTTGTTCACACTAATTTGTGTGGATCTATGAGAACTCAAAGTACTCAATGCAAGACATATTTGATGTTACTTATTGATGATTTTTCACGTATGACTTGGGTAATGTTTTTAAAGAAAAAATCAAAAGCTTTCAGACATTTCAAAGTATTAATTGAGAATGAAACTGATTTGAAGATTAAGTGCCTAAGATTAGATCAAAGAGGAGAATTTATGTTAGAATAATTTATTGAGTATTATAAATACCATGGAATAAAGAGACATTATTTAGCAACCAGATCTCCACAACAAAATGGAGTAGTTGAATGAAGAAATAGAACAATTCAAGAGATGGTGAGGACAATGCTAAATGAATCCAAGATACTAGATAAATATTGGAGAGAGGTATTTGATACAATAGTGCATATCCATAATAGATTATTATTGAGATTCAATAGTGATAAGACTCCTTATGATCTATAAAAATACAAACTAGCTATAGTTGATTATTTCAGAGTTTTTGGTAGTAGATGCTTTGTAAAGAGAATTGATGAAAAACTTGGTAAGTTTGAATCTAGAACAGATGAAGGTATATTTCTTGGTTATTATTATTAGATTAAAGCTTATAAATGTTATAATAAAATAACTAAGAAGATAGTTGAAAGTAAAAGTGTCAGGATAGAAGAAGATGGAACACAAATAATTAGTGATCCAATAGATATTCCTAAAATCATTGAAGAGGAGGATTTTGAAGAATCAGATGAAGATGAAAAGAAGAATAAAAAGGACATGAAAACCCCATTCGAATATGTCTAGAGAAATCATAATGAAAGTGACATCATTAGGGACATAAATGAAGGAATTCACACTAGAAGAATGATAATAAGTGAATCTGAGCAAGTTAATTTCTCTTTGTTATCTAAAATTTAGCCTAGAATTTTTTTAGAAGCTAGACATGATAAGCATTGGGCTAAGGCAATGGATGAATAATTAAATGAAATGGCAAAGAATGATACTTTGGAATTAGTGCCTAGACCAAAAGATCACAATGTTATAGTAACAAAATAGGTTTATAGAAACAAGTTGAATGAAAATAGAGAAGTGACCAGGAATAAAGAAAGATTAGTATGTAAAGGATATGCTTAGATTGAGGGAATAGATTTTTTTAAAAAAAATTTCCAGTGGCAAGGATAGAGTCTTGGAATGTTTCTTGCATATGCAATGTTTAAAAATTTCAAAGTATTTCAAATGGATGTCAAGTCTGATTTTTGAAATGAAAATCTAGAAAAGGAGGTCTACATTGAGCAGCCAGAGGGATTTATTCTCTCAAATGATAGTAGCCATATATGCAGATTGAAGAAATCACTTTATCAATTGAAACAAGCTCCCAGAGCTCGGTATGAATACTTGATAAATACCTATTGGATCAAGGTTTCAAGAGAGGATGTAATGATAGTAATCTCTAAATCAACACAAAAGGTGAGCATCAATTGATTATTGTGGTATATGTTGATGACATAATATTTGAAGGTAACATTGAAAAGATGACAAAAGAATTTTTTGACAATATGCAAAAATAATTTGAGATGTCTATGCTTAGAGAATTGTCATTTTTCTTAGGGTTGAATTTTTTTCAGTCAGATAAAATAATTTTCATATCTCAAAGTAAATATGCCAAAAAAATGTTGAAAAAGTTTGGTTTTGAGGATTGTGCACCAGTTGGTACACTGATGGGTATAGGGAACAAAGTGAGTAAGGATGAATATTCATCTGTTATAGATCAATCTTTGTATATATCTATGATTGGTAGTATTTTATATTTGACAACATCAAGGCCATACATCATGCATGTAGTAAGCATGGTTGCAAGATATCAAGCAGCCCCAAAGGAGATTCATGTTTAGTTGGTGAAGGGAATATTTAGATATATCAAGGGGACATTGAATTATGGATTGTGGTATCCCACAGGTAGAGATTTTACTTTGGTTTCTTATACAAATTCAGATTTGGGTAGGTTACTTGGATGAAAGGAAGAGTACAAGTGGAGGAGCTTTCTTCCTCGATGATAGCTTACTATCATGGCTAAGCAAAAAGCAAAATTTAGTATCACTTTCTACAACTGAAGCAGAATATATTGCAATGGTATTGTGTTGTACTCAAGTGCTTTGGATAAAGAAAACTTTGGAAGATATTAAGGTAAAATATGATGAACCTATTTCTATTTTTTGTGGCAACACAAGTGCTATTAATATTTCTAAGAATCTAATGATGCATTCAAGAACAAAACATATTCCTATCAGATATCACTTATTGAGAGAGCAGGTTATAGATCAACAAGTTAAGATGGAATATATCAGTACTATAGAGCAGATCATAGATATTTTCATAAAGGCACTACCAAAAGACACATTTGAGTATCTATAGGAGAACCTGGGAGTAATTTCTTTTACTTTCCACCATTGAGGATCAACATCAGTTAAGGGGGAGCTAAGTGTTAGCTCCAAGATAAGCCCCTTGCCATTGATGTCAAAGGGAGAGAAGAATAGATATAGGTACAGTAATAGGTATAGGTGTAGAAATAGAAACAGGTACAGGAAAAGATACAAGTACAAAAATAGGTGAAAAAATAGGTATAGGGAATAGGTATATGTTGCTACAATAAGGGGGAGTTACTATATGTTTTTTAAATGGTAGTATGTGCAAGTTTTAGGATGTGGTAGTTTTAGTTTGAGGTTGCCATCAATGACAAAGGGGGAGATTGTTGGAAATATTGTCACTGATGTCAAAGGTCTTGAATTATTGGTGATAGAGGCCCCATAGCATTTAATGGTGTTTTTAATAGTCATATATTGGCTAATGTGTTTTGATATTTATTTAGTAATAATGAATATATTTTTGGTTGCATAAAAGTCAAAAGAGGGCCCATGGAGAAGTCAAAGAGTCACAGGGTAGGACAAAAGAGGAATGGGACACATTTTCCAATTAAGAGTCAACTTAAGGAATTTAAAGAGTCACCAAGTGAAGACAAAAGAGGGTATGGTGCATTTTTCCATAAATAGTCATCTTAAGGAATTTAAAAGGTCATGAAGATAAAGACAAAAGAGGAAAGGATGCATTTGCTTATGAAGGGTCACCATGTGACTTTTCAAATGCAAGGATACAAAGGGTCATGCAAGTTTGGTGCCATTTTACATGAGGATTGAAGGGTCATAAAGGGTGAATTACAAAGGTCATTTGGAAAGCTACAAATAAAGATTTGAGAAGACATTTGTAATATGCAAGAGAGTGCATAATTTTTTAATTATTTTATATAAGAAAATAGGAGAGAAAAGCAAGATATATTGTAGAGTTCTATCATTTTTTGAGTAAGAAACATTGAGAGATAGTTTTTTTATATACATAAGAGGGGTTGGTGCTCTTGTGGGTTGGTTCTCACAAATAGTTGTTCTGTTAGTGCTTGGCAAAGGGTTGGTGCTCCTACAAGTTGGTGCTTGTGAAATTTATAATTTGAGTTGGTGCTCATTCATATACTTTAGATTGTTTTCCATGGTTTTTCCCACATTGGGTTTCCACATAAAAATCTAGTGTCTCTCTCTCTTTCTTGTGTGGTGCATGGTATTGTTTCAATTTTATTGTATATCTTGAATGTGTTGTTAAGTGGTTAAAGAAAAGAAATTAGATTAAGTAAAAGATATATAATATACTGATTCATTCCCCCTTCTTATTATACTTCATGCTTAACATATAATTGGGGGCAGAATCAAGGCATGCCACATAGAATTATCAAATATGTTGTTCATGACCACCCTTTCCATCATAAATTGTGAACTTAGGTACAAAATATCTAGTTGGAAATAGGTACAAATATATTTCAGGTGCAAGAGGGTTATGCAACACCTCTTGTGACTCAATAGTATAAGGTGATTTCATATAATTATATTCAATATTTGTAAACTTGGCTTGAAAAAATCTTAATGTTTGGAGTTTTTAAAGTCACTAAAGGAGGTGTACCAATAGTTTGAGTGGATATATGCATTAATATTGGTAATTAGGTTGAAGTATTAATGGTTCCCATGTAAAATGTATCAATAGTTGTTTTAGGGATCAAATGTGTAAACACATATCCTTTCCCCCCATTAGAAGTATGAAGTGATGATGTGATCAAGAGGAGGATCATTGGTATATTGGGATGGCCCATAACTCTAATACCATGATCAATAGATGGACGCAATTTTTAATCTATGCTTTTTGATTTTTTAGTTTCTAATATGGTTCTTAAGATCTCATCAAAATAATTTGGATTTTTCTAGATATGGTGTCAAAATATATAAAGATATTGTACTTGTTGGTATATTTTTTCATGTTCATAATTTTCATTAGATTCATCATTTTCATGCATAGAATCAATTTCTATAATAACTTCTTCAATATGTCGTCTAGTTTCCTTATTGACATCTTTATTAGGTATAGGGTTTTTTATTTCATTATTTTGAGATATTTTATGTGGACAAAGAAGAATATCTAAGTGTTAAATAGGAAAACTAACTAATCTAGGGCTACGCCTAGGTTCCATGAAAATGATAGAGTAAAGATAGAAAAATACAGTAATAAAAAACCTCAGAAGCTTGAAAACCCTAGGAAAAGCTATGGTTTGCCTAAATAGATGGGTTCATCAAAATTTTAACCATAAATTGAGATGGATCAATATAATATAGGGTTAATAATATAGAAATTAATAAGCAAAAGGGTGATAACTAAATCTATTGCAGGGCAATTAATTTGCAAACTCAAATAAATACTATTCTAAATTTAAATGCTAAGATATGTTAAAAGTACAAATTAAAATTATTGATTGATATTGAAGCAAATTAAAAATTAGAGTATTTAGATAGTTTATTATGCACATGAAAATCTAGGCTGAAACAAGCTAGAAATGGAATAAATCAAGATTTTGGAATAGTCATCAAATTCTATAAATTTTCACTCTATGGCCTTAATCACTTACTTTAGATCCAGATAGTTACATCAACGTTGGTGTTTGAGTCATACATAGGTGTATAGTATGGAATATTAACTACATCTAGATGTGACCACCTAGAACCTTATGGGTTTTTCACCTTTTATTTAGTATGTTCATAGCATGCACATAGGTTGTGACCCTTCGTCAAATGATCAAGCCCTAACTTCTTCACCCTGGGAGTGACTATGGAAAAAATGGGTTAGTGGGTACATGATGTAAATCTACCAATAAGGAACCCTATATCAATGGGAAATGTCTAGTAGTCAATTCTCCAAATAATTCCTCAGACTTATATAGTTCTCCTCCACATTGTTGAAATTTGTGTGAATAATGATGCAATACGTGATAAACAAGTACATAGAGTGACCTAGATTATAACTTTTAAAATATGGCTCATGTGCATTCCTTCAGTACTTCAAAACTATGGGAATATTGTTACATGATATAGAAATAGGTATAAATATCTTATATTTACTCACTTGAATGTTTGATTGAGTGCTTTTTCTAAGTTGCTTTGTGAGTTTATAAGTCTTTGCTATGTGAGTTATGAATGAGGATTGATTATGCATATATACCAATCCTTTTAGGAAATATATTAAATTAAATCACTTAGAATAACCATAAGGACACATTATAATTGTAAATTTGATTACTTTGGGGAATTTTACACTTAGTTTGGCACAAGGCACTTACATTGAAATAGGCATCTAGTTGGGACACACATATCTAGGAAGATGGAAAAATATATAGGTCCAAAAATTGAAAATAATGATAGTAAGTGTAATCATAGGAATCCAAGAAGGGATGTGAGTAAAGTGTTATTTCAAGAAAGATAACTCAAATAAACACAGTAACACTTAAACTTCTATCCTAGATACTAGGGAGAGCTTAGTAACAAAATCTAAATGAAAGCACAACTAAAACATAAAAGACATTAACTCTTTTACCTTCCTTAGGAGATCTAAATGATTTATTGAGTGGATTGTTAATAATAATATAATTCACCTTGAACCTTTTTATACTTAGATGCAATCAAATATACCTTATTCTCTTTCCTCGTGTTTATTTCATAGCTTGTCTCCTCTTTGTTTTCACTTGTTTTTTGCTTGTCTAATGATTGTTTATTATTTTTCAAGTTATCATATCATTTATTAGGATATAATGGCATTTCATGCATATAAATTGTTTTCATTTGATCATCTACACTCTCTTTTTGTACCACTTCTTCAAACTTATTCACTTCTTGATGCCTTTCCCCATCACCTTGTTCACTATGTAAGAACAACTTCTTGTTATTCTCATTTACATCATAGTATAATATTATTTGGCCTCTTTTTGGATTCTGATATCCACATTTATCTAATTTAAACTAAGTACCAACTTTCCCAAATGAATATCTCACCTTTTTTGCTTAGGTACAGTAGTGGGAATACCTCATAAAGGTAGAAGATACAATGATAAAAAAGCTAGACAAAGCCAAGAGGAAGAAGTGCAATAATTTGATAGGAAAGAAGGAGAACAAAATGAATAATAAAAATAATGTGAGCATGGAAGAACCTCAAAGAAAAAATTGGAAGGCATGAAAGAAATATGGAGGCACAGGTTTTCTCCCCCCCAGGGAGTATGATGTAAGAGCATCCAATAAGAAGCCATCCATTTTTGTGTTTTGTCAATATGAAGGTCAAAATTTGGTCAAAGTATGGTGTACATGAGTTTAAGGGACCATATTAGGTCAATTTATGTATTTTAAATATATTTTGAGTCTCTATAAATCATAGGAGTCAGTTTTGAAGAAGTTTGGAATTTTCATTCTAAAATCAAAATTTGAAAATTCAAATAGTTAAAATGAGTCTAGAGTGATCACTTTGTATGTTGAAGTGTTTGAGTGAGAAAAAGTGGTTTATGGGGTTCATTTAAGTCATAATGAATATGTTTTTATGTATTTCATATATAGGGCCTAAACCAAGTCATATGAACAAATATAAGTCACCCTTGTATGTACAAGGTTAGTTATGAAAAAGGAAGTTATTGTAACTACTCAAAGTCCTAGGTTGAAGTATGAAAGATTCAAAATAAAAGGAGAAACCCTCATGAAGTTGGTTCAGTCCATGAATCGACTATTTGTAATGAATGTTATTTCAAAGAATATAGATAATTTTTTTTGGTTTTGTTTCCTCTTACACTTGTATGGATTGTTATCTATAAATATATGTACATTTCCTCATGCAAGCCTTCAAGGCTATATAAGTTTAGACTTAAGTATATATGTAGGTTTTTAGAAACTATTGATTATAGACAAGAAATGATTAGTGGAACTATTGTTTGTGAACAGAGAAGGTATTTATTGTGTATGATGCTTGAAGGTGATAAGAGTTCTATAAAATCTTGGGTATGTGAATGAAAATTTCAATCAAGTTAACTAGGTGAAGTTAATACCCTATTATGGGTAATATAATGGATCTAAAGGTGGAAGGTTATTTCCTCTTCACAATGTATATGGTTAAGGTGTAAAGACCAAGAGATTAAGAATATTCATTGAGGAAGATATTTTTTGGTGTTTGAACCTAAAGGTAATGGAAAACATTGATACACAGTCTACTTAAATGAGAGAACCCTGTCTGTGCATATTGACACTTGTAGCCTTTTTACAAGTCAAAAAAGATACACAAGAGAGTGAAGGGATTAAGATAGTGGTTTGTTTGTGTCTTATCTAAATTGAGAAGGTACTACTATATAGAGAGTGGCTTGTTCATGTGTTTTTAACCTCTTTAAATATGTTTAGGTTCTAGGAAACCTTTGTCACAATCTTACCCAGGCTAATCCCTATTTATACCATCTATAGGTAAGGGAAACAAGAATGATCTTTGGAAAATAGATGAATATGATTTCAAGTATATTTTATAGTGTGAAGAGTGAATGATCCTTGTGGATTGACCAAGATACTATTTATAAGATAGAGAAAGGAGAATGGTTAATTGGAAACCCTTGTCCACAAGTGTAAAACCCTATCTGTAATGGATTAGTAAGTTGAAAATAAAAGGAAGAATCAAAAGGGGTTAAGGAATGTGGAGATGAATGATTATTAAAATGATTCATAGACTTAAAAAATTAATTATGCAATCCTTATGAGGTAAGGAATGCCCTTGAACCTATACAGTCAGATATACCTTGTTATAGTCATGTAAAAAACATAGATTTCCTACATATTGCATAAGATAAGATCATATAAGGTTGAAGTAACAATATAAATCATTTAGTAAGGTCCATTGGATGTGGATATAATAGAGGATGGTCACTAGTCATTTTGAAATGGTTCAAAATTCAAGAAATGGGATTTTCCAGCCTCTCAGGGCTATGTGTAGGCATCAAAACCCTAGACTAGGGTTTTGCTAGTTTAAAAGGTTTCCACCATTGTAATCTTCTAAAATTTGGAAGTTTTGAAGGAATGGATGTTACCAAGGATATTTTAAATTTTTTTATTTGGTATGGACTATGTTCGTATGGTTATAAGAGTTTGAGTTAAAACAAAGTTACAATAGGCCTACTACAGGTCTAGTTACAAGGAAAAGAGACTAGAAAAGGAGCCTATTGATTGAACTAGTAAGGGAAACTTTGTGGAAGTATCTAGAAACATAAAGGGTACATTGAAAAATGACTAGTTATTCAAGAAAGGGGATATACTATTCAAATAAGATAGAATTGAAGGAAAAAAGGCTACAAGCCTTAGAATGCCATTGAGAGCCTAATTATTATCAAAGGGAGTTAAGGTGTATTAGAACCATTGATATGAGTGTGGAAAGGCGTATTATGGTCATTAAGTCTATAAAATGATAAAGGATGGAGATGATGAACCTTCAAAAATATTTTAGGCATTGAGACCTATGTGACTAGTCTAATAATAAGCTAGTGGAAGAGAGTAAAGAAGTTTAGTAGGTATAAGGAGTGGAAAGGGATAGTGTATGATTTAATGTGATTAAATGAGGTATAAATTCATCATGAAGCTATTATAAATTGAAAATAATAGGAATTAAATAAGGATACTAACAAAAAAGTGATCAAGACTAGGGAAAGTTTTGAATTAGAAATGAAACATTAAAGATCAAACCAATCAAGAATAATGACCAGTTGGATTGGGAATCAGATGATGATAATATTGAAGACTTCTCCCTAGTGCCTCTACATTAGAAATCCTTAGAAATGAATCTTATTGTTTCCTTCTCTCCTTGACATCATGACTTGTGATGTTGCTTGGCTTAAGTTTTTGGAATTATAACACTATTTCAAAGCTTGTCTCTCTCTAACTTAGCATTATAACTTTGGTTTATGAGATATTATAAATGAATGGGAATGGCCTTATATTATATATTTATGAATTAACTCTCACCCAAGGTGAGTTAGGGTTGAGTTAAGTCTTGGAATGGGTTCAAACATAACCTCGATGAGTCGAATCTAACTCCAATTGAGTTAATAGTTGTTATGTAATTATGATTTGAAATTAATAGGAATGGGTATCAAAATTAGATATTATAGGATATTTTCAAAGAGATCGACAACTCATAAAGGCAATGATGAAAGGCTAGGATATTTTGAATTTTAGAATTTCCATTTTAGGATATTCATTAATTGAAAATGGATATTTCAATTAGGCATTTAATATTTTTCTATCTTGTTAAATTATTTTGATTAGCCTTTTAACTATTTTAGTATTTGATTTAAGTGCCCCACTTAAATAGGTTCATAGACCAATTTGATAGTTTTTATACCACAAGGTGATTAGGGATGAATCCGTGAGAGGTTATTATTTCATACAATATGATACCCCAATTAGGGATGTCTCAACATGATTATGGGATTTGATGACTAATGCACAAGTAAATTTGGGAAGTTTAGTGATTCTTAGACTTAACTTGCAATGGTTGGTAGGAATCAGTCTAAATTCTAATTGAAAGCCATTTATGGCCAATTTTAGGTGTTTATAGTTTACCCCTATTTGGGAAGATGTTGCAAGCTATAGGAATAGTAACATCTTCTCAAATAATGAAATAGGTCATTAAGAAAGAAAGAAGGTAATGATTGAAGATGAAGCTCCAAATAATGTTTGGGAAGATTATAATGATGCCCCATTGAGGGAGTGGTTGATGTATACAAATGATGGATGGTCCCTCAAAAAGAAGAAAGAAAAAAAATGAAATTAACCCATGGGTGAGATTAATCTAATCGAGATAATGCTTGCATGCATTGATTTAAAGGAGTAATAATTTTCAAAAAGGTAGTCTAATCATTAACAAAGGTTGAGACACTGATTTACCCAAAGATAGTTATAATCAGTGGTGTTAGGGAAGATGAGTTAAAATAATGATTTTCCCATAGGAAGTTATAATCATTAAGATGACCTGGATTAAAAAAATATGTTTGATTGTGCCTCAATAGGGCAGATTGGAAAGCATAACTCAAGGATATAAAATGTCATATAGATTAAATATGAGTGTGTAGAAACATAGATGTGATGGTTTAATGATTGAAGAATCCAAAAATAACCAAGCATACAAGGATGCAAAAATTGATGAAAGAGATGAATAGATGAATAGATAAGTGATCAATATGCATGATTCAATTATACCTTCCAATGTAGAGATATTTATCCTTATTAGCATTGATATAAATAGAATGACCAATGGGTCGATTTGATCAAGGAGGGTGGGAGTATTTTCCAAGGTTACCAAGGAGAATTTTATGCGACTCCATTGCTTGTAAGATCTCCTGAGTTGAATTTTGTTGTAACACATGATAGTATGCATCATGATATAAAACACCATGATAATGTAGCCTATATATGTATAAGGATTGACTCTTGATCCAATAAATAATTTAAATCAATTCAACAATGTTAAAAACCATGATGATGATGTTTATGTATTAATATGGATAGACTCAATAATAATGTGGAAGTAATCACCCAATGAACACATATAGACTGAGTCTAGGCACAAAAATGAAAGAAAATAAACAAACAAACAACTAAGAAAATAAACACACAAAAAACATTAAAGAAAAGCAACAAAAGCATCTTGTCATTAACCAAGTAGACTTCTATGTGCAAAGGCTCAATAGAGTGCTAATAAACATTGCCCTCAAATAAGGAAATATGAAAAAGGGAGGACACACCCCCAATGGAAGTGGAATGGTTTAAAATAAATAATGGATTTGCCATAGTAGGACAGATTGAGGATGATTGACTAGGTTCAAATTGGCAAAATGTTTTTGGCTTTTGAAAATTTTGAATGTTTTTGGAATTTTGAGGTACCTAAATTCTTAAGAGATTGACAAGATACCACTTGCAAAAGGGTGAGAGCATTGGCTTAGGTTTCTCACAAAATAATGAGAGTGTATGGAAAAAGGGGGACTAAATTGACCTCAACATGAATCAAGTATGGCCTATAAGAATCCCATTAATATCTCAAGTCACACTAGTTTTTCCCACATAAAAAGGTGGGGAGAACCGACTAGGTCACAAGTTCTAAAATTAAAGCAAATGGAAAGGAAAATTAGCATAATAATGATAAGGTGATACGACAATGCATGGTAAAGGTGTTTTTCCTAATTTTACCATAGGTGGTTATAATTAGTAACACAAGTTAGGATATTGATTTGTCCATAGGTAGTTATAATCAGTGGCCCCAATTAAATGTGAATTAAAGATAACTTGCCAGATCCACAATCACACTACTTTTATAGACTATCTTTTAAACACTAAATTTTGAAATTGATGAAACTAGATTGGAATCCCTTCACAGAAGGTGCAGGAAGAAACAAAGAAACCAATATCAAAAGGGTTGGATAGGGTAGATAAAAATAGGATTTGGTCAGTAATAAAGGTATGGTAAAATGGCATGTGGTATGACATACGAAAGATGATAGGATGGAATTGGATATAATGGTAATAGGGTTTCCCCAAAGTGATAAGGTAAGTTAAATGGTAGGGTAAATGGAAAATGGCAAGAGGAATGGAAAATGAAAATGATAGGGTAAATGTTATTGGCCTAGTATGGTTTTTGGCAAGGTAAATGTTTTTGGCCAAGTACATATTTTTATTATTCTTGTTGATGTAGAGATGCACATCTTGATCAACTTATGATACAAATAGAATAATAAATCATGAAAATTTATATCCCATACCTCTTCTAAATAACCTGCTCTATCAAGAACTTATTGTAGATTTGGACTCCAAAAAATGTTGTTATGATCTTCATTGGTCGTTGATTTTATTTCCTTCAAGTGTCGAGATAAGATTTCTTTGTAGCCTCTTCAAAGGAAATTATGGCCAAGGATGGTAAATAGGAATAAATTTTAGATGATAGGTATAATTTGGAAATGTAAAGGTCGATGATAATGGAATGTATGATGGTTGGGCAACAAATTAAGTTTGGAATTTTTAGGCACACATAATGTTGTTGATTATATATTTAACATAACTTTGGATGTGGCAGGGCCAAAGACTTCTAAATATTCTCTTGATAGGACCACCAAATTTTTCTATTATTTATACCTAAGAGTAGCTACCATCTGATTATGTTGTAGATTGGAAGTTATATTGATGTCATCTTTAATAATGTCTTCATCAAGTCATGAAGAACTATTGTTCTTATATATTGACTCCTAAAAGAGGTTTTCACCAATGAAGTTGTCTTGATTGTCCCATATCACCTCGAAGAAGGTTTCATTAAGTAATGTGGACTTTTGAATTTGATGGTATTCTAATGCTTCCAAACAATTTTAACTAGAAGATGCTAAGTTTGGAATTTGATTGTCCCCTAACACCTCTAAAAAGGTTTTATTAGGAGATTGTTCCTATTCTACATGAATGTGGTCTTGTCCCCTAATATTCTTCAACTGATATGTCTCCATGGATGCAATAAAATAAGGTATGATTATATCATTCCTAATTGAGACTTTTGGGAGGAAGAAGGTCAATATAATGGATAGGTTGGCTAGTGTTAATAGCATGTGGAATGGTAATGGAATAGGAAGAGGCAACATAATCCTCATAGAAGATACTAAGATAACTTGTGTTGAAGATAAAGTAATCATCCTCAAAAATCATAGAAGGATCATAAATGTATTTAAATTAGTATGCAAGGCATGCATAACCAATGTTATAATAACCATAAATATATTCTGATTTTGAAGCTGGATCTGATTCAAGGGATTATGAATATGATGTTGATTCTGATTCTAATGCTAAATTTGATGTTAGTTCAAGAACAAAACCTAAATTCAATGTTGACTCTTCATCCGGTGTGGATATTATTATAATGATGTTTTGTCAAATGTTTCGTATTAGATAAGCAACATCGTATGATGGCATAATGGGCTCCATAAAGATTGATTTGTCAAAGTGAGACTCCTCCATGAAGGGAAAAAGGTAAAGAGATAAATCTATAGATATTGGATTGTCAAAGGGAGGCTATTTAAAAATAGGATAATGGTTAAGATAATGGTTTTCCCAAAGGTATTTATAATCATTAAGAAGTGACTCGATAAAGACTAGCTTGTCAGAGTGATAATCCTCAACAAAAGGTATAATATCAAGAGGTGATTCATCATAGGTTGACTTGTCATAAATGGGTAGTTCAACAAAAACATATCAGATTGGTTGGTTCTCTTGGACTTGGTTTACAAGTAGTTATAAAATACTAGTTTTTAACAGATCTTGGTCTTTGAATAATTGGCTCGATTGTGGCTTGAAGAATGGCATGGTTTTTATAAAGTTGGGTTATTTCTCTAAAATCTAGGCACAATAAATAGTCTTAAAATTGAATAAATAGTTAGCCTAAGTTACACAACCCAAAAGGGAGAGATTGATGTCTAGGCCAAAATTACATAAGGCATAGGCATAAATCAATCAATGTTTGAATTTAAACTTGGCAAGGCTAATTAAACTAAACTTGGTAAATGAGGCTTCTTTAAACAAACAAAAATTTGGATAAAATTGAACTTCATAACAACACTAGATATAGATCCAAAAGGCACACATGGATTTAATTCTAAATGGAATTTGGCACAAGGCAAACATGTCTTTGAAATGATTTGAGTAGCGTAATGACATTATCAAACTCTAAATATATGATCAATGGTTTGTTTTAATACTTAAAGGCAAAAAGGTTTGAAATTAAATGGGTAGCATAATGGCATTCTTTTCAATCAAGTGACACACATAAACAAGATTTGTCAAAAGACTAAGGCAAAGGCATGGTATCAAATGGATATCATAAAAGCTCCTCAAAATAATGAGTGATGTGTAAACAAAACTCATTTTGACATGGCATAACAAAAAAAATAGATAGTTTAGACTCAAGACCATGAAAGAAAGGATAAATGACATAAAACACCTAAGTGTAACGTCCTAGATCCTAAAACTAACAAAGATGCATAATACTATCAAATTCTATCAATTTAATCACTCTTGAGAGGATTTTAATTATTAATCAAAAAATAAAAGTGCTTGAAAATTAAATTTTTTAGGCCCCCTCTTCTCCCAAGTGTTTGTAATGTGAAATGGAACTTTAGTCTACTCGCCCTGCATCAATAGTATGTCTGTGGTAACTAGGGTTATTTTAAATTATCAATTTTCACATATTTATAGATGGTCCCAAGTGTGGCTAACACAATAGATGCTCACATCAATTATATCCATGTCAACTAACTTTTTATGAAAATTTCTTACCTTTTCACAACCACTACATCCATTGCTTTCTCAGTGTAGTACGAAGTCCAAGTTACCCCTATGATTCAAGATGGAGTACCACAATGAATCTTGTTTAGCTATTAAAACAAGTATCCTAGTGGGTCACCCTTTATTTATATACCCCACCATGGAGTGGGGTTGAAATGATGTTGGGAGATGAATTCCTGGGTTAATGCTTCCTTAGAGAACCTATGAAGATGTGATGAACTCCCACTCACCAGCCAAAATGCATAAACATAAAAGATAAGTGAGAAGACTTTAGGGTCATGTTTGGGTCACCCAAACCATATGGATTTAGGGAGGGCCTTAATGAAATTATTTTCATGCTTTTAAACTAAAGCGAACAAGGTAAAGAATGAGTGATTTTAGTCACCTAAGTTCCCTAAAGGGGATGGGGAGAGAGCATACATGCATCAATCATTTTTCTTGAAAATAAATAACTTCAACAAATAAGCAATGAAAATGAAACTCTTAAGAGCATTTATCTAGTGTGAGAGTTCATTTTAATCACCAAAATGAGATGTATTGTGAATTTTAAGCCCCTTGGCATTTGTTGAAAAACTTACAAAAACTTTGAAAATGTCTAAGGCATAAAAATAAACTAAGTTTATTTTAAACACCAAAGACAAAGTGTGCAAGTTTTAACCATGTTCAAACTTGGTTTTTTCTACCTTAAGACATGTAATTTTTAATGGGTTTTTTCCTTCTTATAAGACCAAAGGTGAATGCAGAGATCGACATCTATCCACATAGGGATCAATGTTGATTTATTAAAATTATCATCGGTTAGTCCATAGGGTATCGATGTCAGTCAATAAAAGTTGATGTTGATTCCTGCTAACATAAATAAAAATAGAATATGGTGTTTCAAATAAAATATTTTTAGTCAAATGAGCTTAAAATCAACAAATAATACTATATCTTATAGGCAAATAGTTAGTCAAGAAATATTCAGGCTCTTAGACACAAAAAAAACCAAAAAAAATTAAGAAAAAATTATTAATCACATTTCTACCATGCTATGTTCTACACACAAAGGTCAAATTCAATTTTGAGAGGATCGACGTTAGTTCCTACAAGATTGACATCAATCTCTGTGTAACATATGTGTTACTAAAAAATTAGAATACATTAAAAACAAAGTTAAAACTCAAATTTTGAAGTTTCTTAGGCATTAATTATCAAAGTTAAGAGCTACATATTAATCTCCTTGAATGTATGGGATGCTCAAATTAGTTCCACCGAGCATACCATTTTGTGATCATAAGAATCCAAGAAGGGAGGTTAGTATAATGTTAGTTCAATAAATATAACACAAATAAACACAATAACACTCACACTCCTAGCCTAGATACTAGGGAGAGAGTAGTAACAAAAGATAAGTGAAAGCACAACTAAAACATAAAAGATAATAACTATTTTACCTTCCTTGGGAGCTCCAAGTGCTTTGTTGAGTGGCTTTATTGTCTTATACATCAAGAACTCTTTAGCAATTAAGATTTTTGACTCCTTCCCTCCTTGGCACCATGGCTTGTGATATTTCTTGGATTAATATTTTGACATTATAACACTATTGTAAAGCTCATCTCTCTCTAAGTTATAATTATAAATTTGTCTTATGAGAGCTTAAAAATGAATGGGCATGGCCTTGTATTTATAACTTTATGAATTAACTCTCATCCAGTGTGAGTTAGGGTTGAGTTAAGGCTTGGAATGGGTTTAAACTTAACCTAAGTGAGTTAAATCTAACTCCAATTGAGTTAATAGTTTTCAAGTAATTATGATTTGCAATTACTAGGCATCGCTCTCAAAATTAGATATTTTAGAATATTTCATAGAGTTTGACAACTCATAAAGGCAATGGTTAAAGGCTAGGATATTTTTAATTTTAGAATTTCCATTTTAGTATATTCATTAATTAAAAATGGATAATTCAACTAACATTTAATCTTGTTTAGCTTGTTAATTAATTTTGAGTAGCCTATTAACTCTTTCAATATTTGATTTTAAATAAGTACATAGGCCAAATTGATAGTTGTTATAATACAAGGTGATTAGGGATGAATTCATGAGAGGTTATTATTACATATGATAGGATACCCCAGTTAGAGATGTCTCAACATGATTCTAGGTTTTGATGACTGATGTGCAAGAAAATTTGAGATGTTCAATGATTCCAAGGCTTAATTTGCAATGGTTGGTAGGAATCAATCTAAAGTCTGGTCAAAGGCCAGTTGTGGCCAATTTTAGGTGTCTACACTAAGCAAGTTTATATAATTTTGATAAAAATATAAGGCTTTATCATCATGCTAACTTATGGTCGTACTAAGAGATAAGCAATAGGCATAAGAGATAGTGGATGTGAGTCTTTTGATAGTGGAAAGGTCTAGTAACTAAAGAGTACAATCATGAGAATTACTTTCCAAGTGTACAAGCATTAGGTGTTATATAATCTAGATTTTATATCTAAAAATATGTAAAACTTTCCTTATTTTTTGTGGTGATATTGTTAATTGTATCAACAACATTCGTTAACCAAGAGAGCTTGCAATAAATGACAAGGATTAATTCCTCGTGAAGTGATCTATTAAACTTTTTTTCCCATATTTAATTTATTGTTTTATAAAACAATGTTAATATCATGAATCATTAGTTTGAATTAATGATATATCAATGGAACATCTACATGTTTACATACACATTAAAATTGAGAAAAAAAGAGTAATAACATATAATACTTGAAAATAAATATCCATAGAAGAGACTTGTTATTATGGAAAAATATACCCACATCATTGTTTCAATTTATTGACTACTCATCTTCCCTATCTACCATGTATTCACTAGGAAGACAATCCATCTAGTTCAACACCATTAAGACCAAAAATGTAGTTACATGAATATGTGTCATGCACTAGAAGAAAGAAAATATAACGATCTTCCATCTCAAACATATAATGTGAACTATTTATTAGGTACAAAAATTAAACATCATTTATTTGTAATAGGAAAATCTAAGAATATTCTCTACATCTTAGGGAATGGTCGTGAAAAAAATATGTGGGTAAGTGCATGGAGTTAGGGGATAATTCCATGGACTTTTTTGAGTAATGTGTTTGCATTATTTCATATTGTGTATGCATTAAAATAATAAATCATACACGTTATTAAAAATTAAGAACAATAGTCACTGAGAAATAATCATGTATGCATTATACAGAGTAAGAACTACATACAACATGTAATAACCACATATACAATATTGTTAATTACCATAAAAATAAAAATAAACCAAGTCCAAATTCCATAAAACTCATTTCACTTTGCCTCACTTCTCTTCTCTACCCTCAAACATGGAACTACATTCGCATTTTGTTTCCAAGAGGAGAAAACAAAACACAATTGCAAATTAACTTGATAAATCAAGATTACTACCATGGAGGGGTGGTAAGCAAGAAAAATTAAAACCTATTAACATGAAATTCTAATAATTATTTTTTATTTACATTATTTTTCTATTTGAATATCCCATTCAAGTTCAAGATAACACCCTCTTAACCCTCTTCATAACCCTCCTCACCATCTTAGCCCTCTTACAATTCTACAAGCCCCCCTAGGTAGTTAGGAGGATTTGGCTACACATAGTCAAGAAAAAAATATAAATTAAAGAGATAATTTGGAGAATGTGGGACCCTATTTCAAACAACATCCACCGTACATATTTAGCTAATAACCTAGAGGTAGTACTAGGACAAGTTGACTCAATAATGAGTCAAATTGATAGATGAGAATATTATAGGGAGAGATGTAAGGATTACTATGGTGAAATATTTTTAGCAAGTGAAATAAAGGACAAAAAAATAATAAATGAATAAATTTTTGCCTTATTCATTGATCCATCAACCAATGCACCTTTTCCATTATCATAAAAATAATTCCCAATCCACTGATGCCAACATAATTTGATAAGAAATAATTTTTGGGACTGGTGGTGGATAATATTTGATTACCCACCTTGTAACAACCATGAGGTTAGATTATATTTTTTAGGAATATCTATCACAAGTTTATCCTCAATGATATTCCTAATTATTTTGACTACTTAGAGTTTAGTGATGAGAGAAAGGCTCTATGCAGGATAGATTAGGTACACGTCATGTGCCTAATTAGCTTGCAATAATCTTTACCCAAAAGCCACTCTAGCCTAAGATCCCCTTTGAAATGAAGGTCATTAAGATTAACACTTTGAATTTGATTGGTTCTTTTACTAACACATTCTTTCAGCATACAAGTAATATTTTTGAGATTTATGTTGGAGAGGGTAGACATGGGGATACTCCACCTAGTGTGCATGCCTAATCATACCCATACATATCCTATGGTGTTATATACAATGGACTTTTAGATGGAGATGGTGGTTCTTTTGAGGGCCTATATGCTATAGTTTTGAGCAATGAACTTTTGTCACGTACATTTGGTGTGCACATGTCAACTACACATATGTATGTATATTTTATATATTTAATTTTAGTTATATTTATATTTAAATGGTAGAAATTAATTTACATATAAATTCAATAATAGATATGTAATTTTTTATTTTACAAGAGCAGACAATACCATAATTTTTATAGCCAATTTATGGGCCATATACTTCTGCATTTGTTTATGTTACTCAGTCAATGTTTACTTATACAAAGGTAATTTTCCATTAATATTATACTTCATGTACATATATATATATATATATATATATATATATATATATATATATATATATATGCTTAACTAAAAATCATATATTATTTGTTTAGTTGATGACCACAATGGAGAATCCTCCATCTTGGTAGGCTAAAATAGACACAGGAATTTCTACCACAATATCATCTATGTAGTCACTCACTAAGGTATGTTAACTTATAATTTTGAGTTGTAAACATATATTCGTTTGAATAATTTTACTCTATACTTTGGAAAATATATCTTATGTGAATGTATTATGTATATAGGGTTATCTGATGACATATGATAGTCCCATTTATATTATTATTAGGGTCCCTTCTCATGTTATTTACCCATTTCACACACTTGTGTATGCATTTTGACCTGCCACTAAACCTATTAGGCATCAAATGCAAATTTAGCATGACCATGAGATTAATTTTTTAACTTGGTTGCATGTATAGTATGTAAATTTTATAATAATATTTATATGATTACAAGTCTAACTATAGATGAGATATGAGTTTAGAAGGACTTGTAGTTAGACCTTGGAGGAATCCAAGGCATCTGATGGATCTCCATCTATGATCAAGGCATCCCAAGGAGAGTCTTCTTCAAGGAAGACAAAGAGAGGGAGGCTTTTTGAAGATTATGATGCATTAGATGATGTAATTTTTTGTATGACTATATGGTATTGTATGTTTTTTTGGCATTATATGCCTATATGGCATTCACGTGCCATTCTAATATGTTATTAGATGATGTACTTTTTTGTATGCCTATATGGGAATGTACATGTTTTTGGCATTATATGCCTATATGGATTTCAATCAACATTATATTATGTTCTTATTTTGTATTACTTTATGTATTTTTTTGATACATACATACATATGTATGTGTGTGTGTGTGTTTGCACATTCATGCATGCATGATTGTGTGTGTGTGTGTCAAATTTTAATGCATATTTTGGCTCTCTCTCTCTCTCTCTCTCTCTCTCTCTCTCTCTCTCTCTCTCTCACACACACACACACACACACACACACACACACACACACACACATGCATGCGTGTATGTGTGTGTATACATACGTGTGCATGTGCGTGTACTCACATTTTATGGTGATCAAAATTTAATGCATATTTTGGCTCACATTATTATTTCAAAACTAAATTTAATGGCTCTATGGCCATATTTTAGTATGATCACCTTATATGTTTTCCTCGTGGAGTTATTAAAACTAATTTACAATCCTTAAATATATGTTGTAATTAAAACTATATAGGATAAAATAGTATAATGTTTGAGATTGAGTCATATATTAGTGTGAAGTGACTCTCATGATTGGGATACACCATTTTATTATTTTATTTGTGATCCTTAATTGGAATGGGGTACTAGGCTTGGATACTTATGGATTTTCTTATCACTCTTATTAACTTTGTTAATGACATTTTATGACATTCCACTATTCTATTGTGGATACACTTGCTACACTAGTTTGATATGATTTGGCACTTATTATTCATTATTTGTATTCATTAAATTTATTAATATAATTAAGGCATTGGAATATTTTTGTGGTGATATCTCTTCTATTTTTCTTCCTCAACTTTGTGCTCTCCCCCTCCCGTACATTTAGCTTGGTCATTTCTTCTCTTCTCATTATATGGCAACATGATAGTGTTAAAAATGATACAACCTATTTGATGAAATGGGGTCCTCTAACTTATGCTTCTCAAATAAATTAGACAATTGCTCCATATTCACCATTGAAGAATCAAACTCCTCATTACCTTCTCATGCATATGGGGTCCATTCCATTGTTTCTTCTTTTAACAAATTGAACACAAATAAATTTGAGGTGATTTTTATATATACATGTCAATCAACTTCTTAAATTTATAAGTATTCTATTATGACACCATAAATGACCAATAGGGATAAAAAGTACTCTATTTTATATCTATTGACTTGTAGGTTATAGGACAACTTATTCCTTCCTAAATTTAGACACCTCTTCCTTCATAGAATGCCCCCTGTAATTATTTGGGTGGAGTTGTGAATGATATTTCCAAAATTTTGTATGAAAATATGCATACATGTTGTAATGACTGAAAAAAACATTTCCCATGTCCTTGGAAAACATTTCCTTCTTCTTTCAATTATTCTCATACTGATTTAGAGAGTGGTCTTTACAACTTTCATCCTTATTTATTCTTATGCCTTGTCCTCTTCTTTGGATTGGAGAGTGGTGTAAACAAATTTTATTCTTTTGTAATTAATTTTTTTAGTGATAGATTTATTATTCCATAATGTTGTCAAACAATGGTTTTTCATTAAAAAATTTGAACATCGATACATATTCCAACATTATTTTTATATATGTCATTTATTTATACAACTGAAGCAAACAATGGAATACTCATCTCTTTCATACCTCCTTAGGATTCCATTATACATTTTACTTATGCAAGTTTGATGAAGTGATTATGTTATACCTCCTCATTTGGGATTTTATTTCTTTGAATATGTTTTTCATTCTTGTTTCATGCTTCTACCTTTATTGAAAGGTTACCCACTTCTTGGAGTGACCTTGCATTCACCCATGTAATCATGAAGTGATGTCTTTTTATCTCCTTCTTCATAGAGTTGTTTCCCTTATCTTAGAGAATATTCTTTTGAATTTTGAATTAGTGAAATTATTCCTTCCTCTTAATTATAAACTTTTCCATTATTTAGACACTCTAATTCCTCATTATATTTGACAAAAAAAATGATTAATTTACCTTACAATTTTGTTTTTGTTGAGCTAGTGACTTAGGTTCTATCTTTGAAAGATTGTCACACTTCAAATATTTAAGAGAATTCTTAAAATTATTATTTTCCACCAATATATCCCAACCCTACATATTGATCCCTTTGTTCAACCTTTATGGGATGTTTCATTCTTTTCTCATTCTAACCTATATGTAATTTCCATCATAACCCATCTTGAATAACAACTTATATCCAATTCCATCTACAAGCTTTTGAAAACTACCAAAGGACTCATTCAAATCTTAATTGGACATAAATTCATATGATGCATTGTTTACCAAGAATACCTTAGTCATGGTTTGCACATCCTTGGTAGAGGTTGGTGTCCTTTGCATGGTAAACTCTAGATATATATTAGAAAAAAAACTCTAGTTAAGTAGTAATATATTAATAAGAAATGAAAACTCAACATTTTGTTGTCAATTGTGTCACTAGAGTTAGGATACCAAATAATAAATGATATTATTTTCAAAAATACATTATTTCACTACTCATAAAGCATCCACTAGAGTAGGAAAATCTTATATAGAATCAAGTGACACTCCAAACAATAAAAGCTTGTATTGAAATAATTTCCAAGTTACCACTTTACTTTAGAAAAGCATAAATAAAATTTGATAAGAAAATAATATTACAATCCAAGGATCTCCATCAACCTACAATTATACATTGGCTAGTACAGTTGCTTCTCTGTAGCCATCATGTTGTATTTGTAGGGAACAACTCTTTATTGAATCTTGCATTTTTATGAATTTAAAATTAGCTCAGGTACTCAAATGTATCTTTATAAAACCATTGGATCTTGGAGATTGATTCCTTACACTTTATTCTAATGAACGTGAACTCTTAAGTTTTTTGATGAGTGGTCACTATTGTTTGGATTTTTATCATCATCCCAATCCTCTCTTTATTCACACCTATGAGAAGTTATTTTATGCTTTAAATTATATTCAATTTCTCTTAGATCATCATAATACATATATATCCTCCCATTTAAAATCCTGTTTACAAGATATCCATCATCATAATGTGTTAGTTGGGGAATGTGTACACTAATTGCTCACATCTATGAACATGCCATGTGGATAGGGATCATGGTTTATTTTTAGTTAGTGGTTATTCTACAAGATTTTTACATAGATATTCTATTTTCATCTAGGATTGGGTATGTTGGGTGAATATTTTGTCAACCAGCTAACTGGTGAGAAAAATAGGTCTCTTCAACCACAACATAGGGAGATTGGTCAGCCAGATGTGTAGGTTTACTACACCAATAGGGGACAAATCTCTCCTCTCATCAAGGGGAGGTTCCTTATAAGTATGCAGGAGCTATATACTATATAAATAAGCAAAAAATAACACTCAGGGGTAGAATACACCATCCATCTCTCTTCTTTCAAAGATGATATTAACAAATAGATGAGAAAATCATGGTGGAAACACTGAAGTCACTTCTCTTCTTTCAAAAGTGTTCTTGCAGGAAACAAAAGGAGTTCTTTTAGGTAGTGACAAGAAACTAGTAACAGGGAGTAGTAACCAGCAAAATGAAGTGTAGCACAAAGTCTACACTTTAGCTACCCAAAGAGTCAAATACGAAGGACAATGAGGGCATAAAGTCATCCCAAAGTCCTTTACATAGGAATAGAAAATAAACACACACTGAAGACAACTATGACAACACAAAATTTGAATGTAACTGGCTTCAGGACATCTTTCTTATCACTTCCACTAGCCCTGCTTGTTAATTTAAATAAACAAGAATACACTCAAGAAACAGACATAAGAACAATCTCCTAGAATGATACAAGCTATAACAGCACAAAGTTTGAAAGTAACTTGATTTCTGGTTTAAATAAATAAATATGATGAACAATCTGAGCTCAAAGTCTTAGTAATGCCTTTCCATTTGGGTAGAGTTTTGCTTTTGATAATAAAGAGATCTCCCTAAAACAATAAAAGAGATTACAATATATAGCAGCCAAGAAAGACCTGGCACTTTGTGTCATGGAATGGCCCATGTTATGCATTCAATGCCTTGAATGCATTTCAGTTCTGTTAGGGGGGGCCATGCTAGAATAAGGTAGCTATCTTAACTATGGCATGTCCATTCATCTAATATGTCTCTTCCTGAGTCTAGATCATCTAGTCTATCCCCTTTGACATCTGCATAGCTATCCATTTTGTCTTTACTCCAAAGGAGACCAATAGGTCATGCTTTTAATGTTTGTAAGCTTGAAAATCTACTTTACAGACTGTTCCAGCTACCAAAATAACTATTGCATAGGTATTTTCCTCTTTGTCTCTTCTTACTATGATTTGAGCTTTTGGGCTATATTTTCCCCTTTTTGGTTTTGTCTTTTCCTATCATTTGAATTGTTAGGGCTATATCCTCAGTCTTTTTGGCTCTTTACATTCTTCCATCAGTGATTCTTCCCTTTGGCATTTTGGCCTTTGAATGCATTCGAGCCCATGCTCAAGCCTTCAAAGATTAACAACTATTTTGTTGCCATGAATTTTGATGTCTGCAGGCTCATCACTTTCCTTGTCAATTCCTTTGGCTTTCTTGTTTGCTTTGGCTAATTTCCACTTATCTTAACAAGTGATGCATGTCATTTTCCACTGTGAAACTGGTGGAGACACCTAACAACATCCGCTTAACTTATAGAAGCTTTAGGTACCTTTTGAGAGTCTTATGGAAAATAACACTTGGCAGCTTTTGATGAGCTTTAGAAACATAATAGAAACATCTGGGACTCATTTGGATTCACACGGATGATGACACTTGGCACACTCCACTCGCTTTAGCAACTCACTCAGGGCCCACCACTGTCCTTACTCAATAATGAAACAAAAAGAAGAAACTATAGATGTTGACACCTGGTAGCTTTTGATGAGTTATAATAGAACATGTGGCACATTCTATAGCTTTGAAACTTATTAAAAACTATGTCCTGGTAGATGACACTTGGCAGCTTCCACTTTGACTTTATAAAGGACACGTGGCAACTTCCACTGCACTTTGAGGTTTGATCTTTCCTAGAGGGAAATTTCCCTTCGAGGTCTTGAAAGATGGTTCATTTTTTGAGTGTCGAGTGTCCCCCATGAGGGTACCTACCCTTTGAGATCTTCTAGGTGGCCTTCAGGCTTTTATTCCTTCAGTGGACTTTTCTTCAGGCTTTTCCTTTAGACAAAAAGTCCAAAGGAATTCCTTTGAAAATTTTATCTGAAGGAAATGTTTCCTTCACTTTGTCTTTTTTCATTAGGCATCAAACCTTTCTCTTTCTATCGAGCTTATTCCTTCAGACAAGAGTCCAAAGGAATTCCTTCAAACTTTTTGTTTGAAGGAATTGCCTTAGCATTTTTTCCACAAGAAATCCTTTCGAAGGAATTCTTTGTTTGCTCGGCCTTCAAAATGGTTCATGTGCTCCCTGCCTACCCTTCGTAAGGGTTGTTTGAGCCCAAAACTATCCTTCAAACTTTTGCAATGGTCCATCTACTTCTCACCTGCCCTCTGCAAGGGCTGTCTGACCTCCCAGGTTGCCTTTTGGAAAAGTTGCAAGGGTTTTTTGGAAGCTAAGTGCCCTCCACAAGGGTACTCTTCAAGCTTTCAGAAGACTTTCCTTTGAACTTCCTGATTGAAAAAATGGCTAAGTGTTGAACCCATTTCTTTCCTACAAAGTCTATAGATTTGAGTCTGTAGAACTGAGGGGAGTCTATAGATTTGAGTTCATAGATTTTCTTCTGGTAGAGTTCATAGTTTCCTTCCTGCAGAGTCCATAGAATTTGAGTTCATAAAAATGAACCTACCTACAGAGTCTGTAGAAACCAAGTCTGTAGTTTTCTCTAACCTTGAAAGAGTTCATAGAAATCTAGCTTGTGGAGTCCATAGAAACCTATTTGTGAAGTTTGTATTTTTACCTGTAGAGTCCATAGATTTGATTTCATAGAACTAGGAGAGTCTATAGATTTCTTCCTATAGATTTCGTAGAAATGAACCTGTAGAGTCCATAGAAACCTATGGAGTCCATAGATTTGAGCCTATAGAGTCCATAGTTTCAAGCCTATAGAGTCTGTAAATTTTTGAAAAGCTTGAAGAATGGAGAATTAGATTACACAGAACAATTTTTGAAAAGGGAAGAGACGATTTTGGTCTATAAGACCAAAATAGTTCAAACGTTGTCCCAAAAATGAGTGATATTTTTGGGGACAACAGCTGCTCCAGTTGGGGAACTTCCTTCAGTTGAAACTTAGAATAGCTGAGGGGAGTAGAAACTAGAATATCCAGTGCCTTGAAGTATGCCATTGGGCTATGGAGTCATGCTACCCAAAAAGAAAGGCACCAAAAATGAAAATGAAAATCAAAAAATAGAACAAAAGACTATACAAATATACGTTTGTACAGGTGAACTTATCTAATACTTCAAGAATTGAAGTGATTCAGGTGCTACCCATTATGAGATAATGAAAATGGTGTTCCATCTTGATAAACTAGTAGTAAACCATTTTGTCCCTAGAATCAGTGATGGGTGAATGGAACTCTCCACTAGGAATCACATTTTCTATGCATTCCTTTTGGTTCTCTCTTCTTGCACCATGGCCAGACGTGGTCTCTGATCTAAAAACCATAAATCTTTGATTTCTTGGTGAAAAGTTCCTCTTCTTGAGTTTGGCACATAGTAGTATGGCCCACTACCGTAGCTTGTTATTCTCCTAGTTCATTCTAGTGCATGATTTGATTGTCAGCATCAAACACCTGTCAAACCACTAGCTTGGCATCTCCTTTGGCATGAAGGAGTTTGACACCTTTGTCTTGAGCAACTTTCAACTTGAGTAACAGAGATTTGTACTCGGCAGTGTTGTTGGAGTTACTAAATTGCAAATCATGTGAAGGAGGAAGAATATCCCCTTGAGGAGATATCAACACCATCTCAACTCCAGCACCGGTAGAGGAATTGCTGCCATCGAATTCCTGGATCCAAACATCATCAGAAACTGATCTTCTATCAGATTTTTCTTCATTAAAGAGGGAAGATCCTTTTTCATATGTACTATGCCTTACCAATTCTTCTGATGTTTTACTTGAATCAATATTTGGATCACCACCTATAGGACTTTCATTAGCTAAAACATGAGCATCCTCTATGGATAAGAAGTAATTACCCTTGCCTAAAGCTTCAAATAGAATCTGAGCTTTAGGTGCTGATGTCTGAGTGACAACATATTTTGCCTCCTTTTTAGGGAGCAACCTCTTCATGATGCCTTTGATAGGGATCCTAGCCTCAGACAGGTCCATGCTCAACTCTCCTCTAACATTTGTGTAGAAATTTCATTCTAGTAGAATGTCGTATGAGGTTGGGACATTGGCCACCAGGACTATCACCTTGACTCTCTTATCTGGGAATGCTACAAACACAAATTGGGCATCCTTGATATGTCCCAGTAGTGGCACTTATTTTTTCTCCATGAAGAAACATCTCCCAAATGTCTTGGTTAGTGTCAGACTACGAGACTCTACCACTTTGGCAGGCATGACATTTTAGATGCATTGGAATTAATGATGTACTTGCTCAGCTTGTGACTGTTTATCAACAGGAAAACATAGAAAGGTTCTATTTTCCCAGGGGCAGTAGGAGGAGTAATGACAAATTTTTTTGGGATGAGCATGTTCCTTGGGGGATCATGAGTTACCTTTCTAATCTCTTGTCCTACAGGGATGGCTATATTCTTCACACATTCCACCAACCTGTCCAACTGCTCAGGGTTGGCTTGTAGGAACTCAAATTTAGTCATTTGAATTTTGGTTTTCTTGACATGGTCAATTATGTCAAATGACTGAAATGGACTAGGAAGAGAGGATGGGAGTTCATCCTTTTGGTTATTGGGAGGGGGAGGACTGGCCTACAAATTTAAAGCTGAAGGTGTAGAAATGTTTGGGGTACTTACTTTTTTAGCAACCACCAGGTCCTTTAGCTGGAAAGGCAGAGTGGTTCCATGCTTAGAAATTGAAATTTTTGGTTAAGGTCACTCCTCTGTCTTTTCTTTATCAGCTGGTTGGGTTGATTGTTTCTTGGACCGAGTGAACACTACATATGATCCCTCAACTGCTTCTCCTTTACTTTTGGGTTCATCCTAGTAATTTAGGAAACCAATGTTGGAGTCACCAGCTGATTCTTCTTAGTTCTCTGTGAAGAGATCAACATTGTTTTCTTGATCAAACTCAGGTTGGAAAGAGAAATCATGTTCAATTTCTAGATATCCAACTGCTGAGTTGGTTAGGGGTGCTTTAAGGGCAAGGTTTCTCTGTGGGGGAGGAAGATGATTTGGCTGCCCTTGATTCTTGGTAGTATTACCTTGGTATGCCTAATTCTAAAATGTCTTCCTTGGCATATCTTGATTAGGGGGAGCATACATACCTTGAGCCACTTGTCTTTTCAAGGCTAGTAGTTCATTTTCTATCTTTTGCACCATTTGATCCATGGTGCCTATAGATGGATATTCATAAGATGAAGAGGATTTACCTCTATTTGGGTCTCTCCTTATCTTCCCTACTAAGATAAGTTCATCTTCTACCTCAGTAGCCAAGTCTTGAGTAACAGCAAGGTCTATGTGTCTAGCCCATCTCAGAAAAAAACTCACTTCAGGCAATTGTGAGTTGATGAAGAAACATTTGAGATTCTTAGGTGTTGGCTGCATGATCATGGGAATCCTATTCCTTAACTTATCAAACTTGTAAATGAAGTCCCTCATAGGTTCATAGGGCTCCTTCTTCATCTGCATGAGTTGAGCTAGTAGGGCATGTGCATCTTTTGTAGGCTTGAACTTGGCTTTGAGAGTGTCCTAGTCAGTCACTGACCAAGCCTATAGATGGTAGAACCAGTCTTTAGTAGCACCTTGTAGTGTTTTCACAAATAGCCTAACTGCCATGTCCTCAAATTCCACTCCTGTTACACCATAGGCTATGTTGAAGGAAGTAATATGTTCATCACGGTGAACTTTCCCATCACCAAAAAATTTGGGGAAATTCTTCCTTGAACTGCGTGGAAGCTCATGTAGAGGTGGGGTCAAATTTAGTGTACCAAAAGAGTTACCCCAGGGGCCTTGAGCCATGATTTGATTATGTAGAAGTGGGATCACAAATCTAGGTGGAGTATGGATAGTCAAAGCTTTACTAACAGTATAAAAAGAAGCTCTACCTTGTATTGGTGACCTGGTATAGGTAGGAGGAAGATTCCTAGTTCGTTGAAGGTGAGGTTATGGAGGAAATAAATCAAAATTGCTCTGCTGTACCAACTCAAAAATAGGGTCAACAACACCTTGATATTTTTTGCTTCTCATATATCATGGAGCTACCAGACTGTAGGATAAAAATGGGAAAGAATTGGCCCTACTTCAGCTTGAAGCTTGAGGCTTCAAACTGCGCATTCTATCCCAGTGGCTCTAGTTTTGTAGACTAGATAATATAATGGAGATGGAGGGAGATGGTAAGGCTATAATGATAATGGGTAAGACACGGAATGGAGTCACCAGAATATGTAATGGATAAGGATGGGAAATGCTTGTTTGAAATCCCTAGAGGAGTCACCAAAAATTGTTGGGTGAATATTTTGTTAACTAGCTAACTAGTGAGAAAAATAGGTCTCTTCAACCATAGCATAGGGAGATTGGTTAGCCATATGTGCATGTTTACTAGATCAATAGGGGAAAAATATCTCCTCTCATCAAGGGGAGGTTCCCTATAAGTATGCAAGAGCTATATACTATATAAATAAGCAAAAAATAACACTCAAGTGCAAAATACACCATCCATCTCTCTTCTTTCAGAGATGATGTTAACAAAGAGAGGAGAAAATCTTGGTGAAAACACTGAAGTCACTTATCTTCTTTCAGAAGTGTTCTTACAGGAAACAACAGGAGTTCTTTCAGGTAGTGACAAGAAACTAGTAACAAGGAGCAGTAACCAGTAGAATGAAGTGTAGCACAAAGTCTACACTTTAGCTTCCCAAAGAGTGAAATATGAAGGACAATGAGGTCACAAATTCTTCCCAAAGTCCTTTACATAGGAATAGAAAACAAACACACACTGAAGACAACTATGATAGCACAAAGTTTGAAAGTAACTAGCTTTAGGACATCTTCATTATCACTTCCACTAGCCTTGCTTGTTAATTTGAATAAATAAGAATACGCTTAGGAAATAGACATAAGAACAATCTCCTAGAATGATACAAGCTATAACAGCACAAATTATGAAAGTAACTTGCTTTTTGATTCAAACAAAGAAATATGATGAACAATCTAATCTCAAAGTCTCAATAATGCCTTTCCATTTGGGTAGAGTTTTACTTCTGATAATAAAGAGATCTCCCTAAAACAATAAAAGAGATTACAATATATAGCAGCCAAAAAAGACTTGGCACTTTGTTTCATGGAATGGCCCATGTTATGCATTCAATGCCTTGAATGCATTTCAGTTCTGTTAGGGGGGGCCATGCTAGAACAAGGTAGCTGTCTTAACTATGGCATGTCCATTCATCTAATATGTCTCTTCCTAAGTCTAGATCATCTAGTCTATCCCCTCTAACATCTGCATAGCTGTCCATTTTGTCTTTACTCCAAATGAGACCAATAGGTCACGCTTTTAATGTTTGTAAGCTCCAAAATCTAATTTGTAGACTATTCTAGCTACCAAAATAACTACTGTGTAGATATTTTCCTCTTTGTCTCTTCTTGCTATGATTTGAGCTCTTAGGCTATCTTTTCCCCTTTCTAGTTTTGTCTTTTCCTAGCATTTGAGCTCTTAGGGATATATCCTTGATCTTGCTGGCTCTTTATGCTCTTCCATCAATAGTTCTTCCCTTTGGCATTTTAGCCTTTGAATGCATTTGAGCTCGTGCTCAAACCTTCAAAGATCAATAGCTATTTTGTTGCCATGAATTTTGATGTCTACAGGCCCGTCACTTTCCTTGTCAATTCCTTTGGCTTTCTTGTTTTCTTTGGCCGCTTTCCACTAATCTTAACAAGTGATGCATGGCATTTTCTACTGTGAAACTGTTGAGGATGCCTGGTAGCATCCACTTAACTTATAGAAGCTTTAGGTACCTTTTGAGAGTCCTATGGAAAATAACACTTGGTAGCTTCTGATTCGCTTTAGAAACACAATAGAAACATTTAGGACTCATTTGGATTCACATGGACAATGACACTTGGTGCGCTTTGCTCACTTTAACAACTCACTCGGGGCCCACCATAGTCCTTACTCAATAATGAAATAGAAGAAACTATGGATGTTGACACCTGGCAACTTTTGTTGAGTTATAACTGAACACATGGCATGTTTCGTAGCTTTGAAACTTATTAGAAATTGTGTCTCGACAGATGACACTTGGCAGCTTTTGCTTTGACTTTATAAGGGACACATGGCAGCTTCCACTACACTTTGAGGTTTGATCTTTCTTAGATGGAACTTACCCTTTGGGGTCTTGAATGATGGTTCATTTTTTGAGTGTCGAGTGTCCCCTGTGAGGGTACCTACCCTTCAAGATCTTTCAGGTGGCCTTCAGGCTTTTATTCCTTCAGCAGACTTTTCTTCAGGCTTTTCCTTCTAAAAAAAAGTCTGAAGGAGTTCCTTCAGACATTTTGTCTGAAGGAAATGTTTCCTTTGCTTTGTCTTTTTCTGTTAGGCATCGGGCCTTTGTCTTTCTATCAGGCTTATTCCTTCAGATAAAAGTCTGAAGGAATTCCTTCAAACTTTTTGTCTGAAGGAATTGCCTTAGCATTTTTGCCATGGGAAATCCATTCAAAGGAATTCCTTGTTCACTCAGCCTTTGAAATGGTTCACATGCTCCCTAATTGCCCTCTGCAAGGGTTTTTTGAGCCCAAAACAATCCTTCAGACTTTTGCAACAGTCCATCTACTTCTCGCCTACCCTCTACAAGGGCTGCTGACCTCCCAAGTTGCCTTTTAGAAAAGTTGCAAGGGTCTTTTTGGTAGCTAAGTTCCCTCTGCAAGGGTACTCTTCAGGCTTTCAGAAGGCTTTCCTTTGAAATTACTAATTGAAAAAATGGCTAAGTGTTGAACCCATTTCTTTCCTATAGAGTTCGTAGATTTGAGTTTGTAGAGCTGAGGGGAGTTCGTAGATTTGAGTTCATATATTTTCTTCTGGCAGAGTCTGTAGTTTCCTTCTTGTAGAGTCCATAGAATTTGAGTCCATATAAATGAACCTACCTATAGAGTCTGTAGAAACCACGTTTGTAGTTTTTTCTAACCTTGAAAGAGTCTGTAGAAATCTAGCTTGTGGAGTCTGTAGAAACCTATATGTGAAGTCCATAGTTCCACCTGCAGAGTTCATAGATTTGAGTTCATAGAACTGGGGGAGTCCATAGATTTGATTCCATATATTTCTTCCTATAGAGTCCATAGAGATGAACCTACAGAGTTTGTAGAAACATGCGGAGTCCATAGATTTGAGCTTGTGGAGTCCATAGTTTCAAGCCTGCAGAGTCTGTAGATTTCTAAAAAGCTTGAAGAATGGAGAATTAGAATGCATTGAACAATTTTTGAAAAGGGAAGAGAGGATTTTGGTTTTTAGGACCAAAATAGTTCAAATGTTGTCCCAAAAATGAGTGATATTTTTGGGGACAATAGGGTACATAGAATATTTAGCAATAGAATAGAGGTTGGCATACTTAGAAGCCAAGTATAGACATCATTTTTATAACAATATAGTTTTCAAGATTATATATTCCTATAGATTGTAGTAGAATAGGTTAGATAGTGTTGGCTAATATTGTATACAAGCCTTTTGAGTAAAGTTGAGATATTTGGAATTAATGTGTTAATGAGTGCTTTATACTATGAATATTATAAGCAAAATTATTAATTTATGGTTAATAGAATAGTTCTACACTTCCTATGTGAGATATATATTTTGGGTACTAATATGTTTTATAAGTCTATCTCTCTTGAAAATGTTTTATTTTCTATTTGACATTATCTGCTCATTGTGAAGCTAGGTGATATTGAATAATAACTTTATGAGTTGATAATATTTGTCTATAAACATCTATAAATTACTTCCAATTGTTAAAATTTTATTATGTTAATGAAAAACAAAAGGTATTTTCTCTATAAGTTTGATAAATCTATCTTCATACCTGATTTTTACCATTAAATCTCTATCTAAGTGGATACTCATAGGATTACTAAAGATTGTGTAAACCTTTACGATCCTAGGATAAAATCTGAATATTGAATAATGATTTTCCTTTCTTGCAATCTTTTCCTCAAATTGTAAGAGTTATCCCTATAATTAGCATGTTCTAGTGAACCCATGAACCTCTACTAAAAATGGTGTGGTGAGAATGGATCTCACTATTTGAGGATATGCTAAGGTGGTTACCTAGTCAAAGAGATGTGGAACTCTAGCCAGATAAAAAATAGATGAGTTTATGTAGAATGAAGCTCAAAGAATAGTGATTTCTAAATAATAGATTGTGTAGGAACATATTTATGGTAAAATCTATTTGATATTCTAGTGAGAATTACTTAGATTGCTATCTGACTAGTTGGATCATCTAGAACAACATTTTTTAGATCTCACACAACTGCTGACATTTCATGGTTTGAGGAGATATAATAGCTTTAGGCTTTAGACACTAGTTTGACCTATTCAATACACCATTGGTTGGTTTCAGCCATTGATAGGTATATCACAGAGATCAAAGTATAAGGCTACATAGCATTTGAAGTAGCAAAGGATATGTTTATGAGACGGATAAGAGGAAAATTCTTGAAGTGACTTCATATGCTCATTAATATGTTGGCTGTGAAGAAATTGATGGTGCCTATTCCTTTCCATATGTATTAGTCACTTCAAGTACCATGCGGGTATGTGAAACATAAGGGATAATGATTAAAAGATGAAAAGATAGATCTTGAACCTAAGTCCAACATGGAGAATCTAGAGGAAAAAGACCAAAAATAGACTTTGGAGCTAGAAAGAGAGTTGAGATAATAAATGAGATGGAATAAACAAAGTGTATTTTAAGATGTGAATAGGAGGTGGAGTAGTAGTAGTATTGATGATTTTTATGAAAGGAGATGACAAGGAAAAGTGTGCAGTAAAGAGAGATAGAGCGAGGAACCTGGTTAAAGTAAAGATAGAATGCAAGGAAGTGACGAGGACTTGGAATGGATGAAAGAAGAAAATATTAGTATATAAGTAGAATATATGGGTAAAATTTCACAGTTTCCAATAAGTCTATTCTAGAAAGAAAATCAGGGATTACATTATAGTCATCAACATAGTATAGGTTCAAGTTTTGAGAGATACACATTTGGAGGTAAGGATCACTTCCCTAGAGAACACACATCCCATGAGACCATTTTTTTCAAAATCATGGTGATTCATACATAGCTTTAGATTATGACACTTGGAAATGACCAATTATAGAATAAATTCATATAAAAACCCTATAAGTACAAAAAACTGCATATCATGAAATTATGTAGAATTTCTTAGACCAATAAAAAAAGAACATAACAACATTATTATCTATAGAGATAAATCCTTTAATTATTGCATAGGCTTAGGATTTAATTACATAAATTCAAATTTTATAATAAGATGAAGGATATGATAGAGATATATTTACAATTACCACATCCATAAAACCAAAGGAGACATCACAACTATCGTCAGACCAAGAGGCACCCCAGATTGCATATAAGCCCCCAAAACTGCAACCATCCTTGATATTATTCATAAAAAAACCAACTATGATAAATAAAATAAACCCCACTATGGCATCTCAATTTGGATTACAAACCTACTTGGCTCCTTATGATGGGTCTATAGACCCAAAATAATACCTATTCACTTTTACTATGAAATGGCAAGCTAAAGGAATCATCGATGAAGTGGTGATGAAATGATATTTGATTGGAGCATTGGATGATAGAACATTATAATTTATATTCTATAAAGGTGTTGACCAAACTACATTACAATAAGTCAAGACAATGTTGATTTTAGAATTTAAAGTCCAGAAATGCTCTAGTCAGACCATACAAGATCTCAAGGAAATTAGGCAAGGAGCCAAAGAGATGGTTTTCAAATATGATCATATATTTTAATACGTAATGAAAAAAAATTAGTTTATTATGGTAGAAAAGGACAATGTTGCTTGGTTTGTAGAGGGACTATGACCAAGGATAAGATTTGCTATTGTGAAAACCTAGTTCACTAATAAAGCAAAAGATAGAATAATTGTAATCTAAGTGGAGAAGATTGAGTATTATGGGGGAGCTTTAGATCCTAGTTCATATATAGAGAACACCTTAAAAATCCTCACTAAAATATTGGAAAAATAATAATAAGTAGTGTAGATACCTAGGTCATATCTTTAGTGTATGGAGTGTGGCAAAGAAGGGCACCATAAGAATGAGTGCCCAAGAATAAAAACTGAGTTCTATGATATCTATCACATAGTAGGACATGTGACATCTCAATTTCATATTCTATAATAGTATGTAAGGACTACACATAATTTTTTCTACAAATTTTACAAATACCACAACCATAATGAGAAGAATTTTTGAGTACTAAAAGAACTGAGAGAAGACATCACCAAAAAAGTCTTTGTAGTAGCTACACACAAAATAAATATGAGAACACAAGCTATCATCACACCTAAATTAAATAAGTCTAACACTAATCTATTTGTTGCACCTTGGGCACCAATGGTACTGGCTTACCAACCTACAAATGTACCTAGTTGGAATCCACCTATTTAGAACTAGATAACCCCTATGCAAAATTGGAATTTGTGGAATTCTCATAGTCCTACATCTAATGCAGTCTAACTGGGAACTGTAACCAACTCAATCTCAATATGGTAGATATTGGGGAAATCAACAACTACAAAGGTGGAAACCTTAATATAATTATGTGAATTATGGACCACAATAATTTGGTAATTTGGGGTTTCAACTAAATAAAGGAGGATATCATGGCAGAATGATAGGAGGTTACCAAGGAGGACTATAAGGATTTAAATTAAATAGATCTTGACCCCCAATTCAATGTTACTTGTGTGGTTAATTTAACCATGTATAAATGAATTACCATATGAATCTGTAACATCAATCTAATTGTGCTTATTATAGGGTTTTTGAACAAAATGATACAAAGGACTATTTGGTGTTGGCAAAGCAGCATGAGGACAAGGCTATAATAAATGTAAATATGGTAACTACATAGCCTTGAGAGGATGCATATTCACAATCCATCACTCATTGGTAATACTTAGATCAAGGATTACCCCCTTTAGAATTGACACATGACCATGGTATCAAGAAAACACAACTAGAGAAAGGGTTGATGCATGAAGTAGCACAAATTATGAAAATAATTCAACAACAAGAGACATTGAAGATGATGTTGCAGCCATAAATACATAAATATATGGGTAGATAGTGTGCATCATTCAAAAAGATGGTATTGTCACTACCTTGATGTACTTGATGAAGTTATTTAGTACACTAAAAAATAAGGACATCTCACTAAACATCACCAATTTTATTTATAATCTTCTAAAGTTGGCACAAAAGGTCTAACAATGAGTGGATCAGATGATATGGTATGTAAAAACCAAAAAACCATGGGATGTTGATTTAAGAATGGACATAGAAATAACAAGGTATGAAGTACCCAATGCAGTGTTCAATTTTGATATCACTGTCAATATGATCCCTCAGTCAACATGGGTTGTTATTGGCTGACCTAAACTAAGTTATAACCCAGTTACATTGAGTTCTACATATTATGGGTGTGTTGAACCAATGGTCGATTAGAGGATGTGGATATCAAAGTCTCAGAACTGAGCTTGTATGGTGATTTTAAATTTATAGATATGAAGATGGATGAGATTCACTATCATGTGATCATTGGAAAAAATGGGCCTATGATGGTCAGATGACCATTAATACAGTAAGGAACTAGTTAGAATCTCATCAGGGAGATAATATTTTAGTGATTCCTTTAAAAAAGGATGGAAAAAAGGCATATTATATTCCTAAAGATTCAAACTCTCCCTATGTCTATAGCGATAATAGTTGGATGAAGGTGAATGGTAAAGATAGATGATAGGCCTTGAGATCCACTGAATGTGACTTTCTCTACAATCTCACAAGCCTACCAAAGTTACCATTACATTTAGAGGAGTTACCTCTCAAGCCTATGTTACCACATATGGAGATTACATCATTATTAGTAGATAATGTACATTTCATGTACATTTACCATTATGTAGAAAATTTACAAGTGTTAACTAATTCTCCTAGATTAGACTCATGGGCTTAAAAAATTTCATGATCTCCTGCTCATAATCTTCTTGATGTTTCCCTTCATTTCTATAATTATATTTTTTTTAATATTATCCAATTATTTTCTCATATATGTGGACATGTTCCTTAGCTCCACATTTGTACCTTGTCTTCTTAGGTATCTTCTCCCTCCATACTATTCCTTGTTCTTTTATCTTCTTTTTAATCTTTCTATTTGCATATTTACCCTCTTGAATAAGGATATTAGCTTTCACCTTCTTGAATTGAACTCTTACTAGATATCTCTTTTTTGTATGCTTCACCTCCTTATCTACTATACCTACACACACATAATCCAATGAAATATGAGATATAAAAATTTGAGACCTTGAGGTCTCTTCCCATGCCTCTTATATTCATACTTATTGCTTAACTATGTATTTTGTCTTGTCAATTAGAATTTATCTCCATTGAGACTCTATTGTCTCATACCACATCTTTATCTTCTTATTTATTATTTTAGGATAGTTTTTATCCTCTTCCTCACTACTTATGTCATAATCCAAAGTTTCCATCTCTTCTTATAACTCCTCTAAGCTCTCATATACAAACATATTATCTTTTTTCTCTCTTAGCAACCCTTCAACACATGTAATATGTTGTTCAAAGTTCCATATCTCTTTCAAGATATCTTATTCATTATTAATTGACATATTCTTAGTCAAATAAGCTACTATTCAAAATAGAAAATTTATCTTCTATCTCCTTGATTGATTTATGTAATACAAATTCCGATTTTTGATCTTCATACCTTTGTTCTTACTTTTGATCTTTGACTTTCATCCCATTGATTGATTACCTTCCATTGTCTTAATATCTATAAGTTTCCTTATCCTTGTGGATGAATATTAATTCTAGTTCAATCACCTAGATGCAAAACTAATATCCTTGATTCTCTTTAAGGTTCCAGGCCCTACAATGAGCCTTTTCTTCATTTTGTTTTGAACTAAGCATTATTCCTTGAAGTGTTTCCTTTTCTTGTTGCATGAGCCTAGTCATTAGTTCAATAGATTCAATATCCTCAACAAATTGTTTACCGACATTTAGAACATCAAAAGTAAAGTTAGATGAATTTTTTTGAGGCCACATAGCATCTTGAGTGGCTTTTTACTGCTATTCTTTTTCCATATCAGATTCTCCAAGTATTTCTCCCTCTTCAGGGTTAAAAACACTAAATTCCATCTCTTCTAAGTGTTGATCACCTTTCCTTTGTCCTTCAATTTGAAAATCTATTCTAATTTCTCCACACTTGAGATTATCCATTTTCTTACATTACAATCTTAATTATATTTTCATTTCAACTTTATCTTTTTACCTTTTTCTTCTTTCAACTATCAAACTGATTGGCCATCTTACTCTTCTTTTCACTTCCCATCCACACCATGGATTTTTTATACTCTCTACCATGAACTCCATCAATGCTATCATTTTATTTATCTCATCCATTTCCATTTATAAATCTTCTTCTTCTTGATTTTTCTTCTTTATCTTACTCGCTTTTCTTTTATTTGGTTCTTACCTCTAAGCAGTCCCTCTATCACTTCCTTCACTTTATCTAGCAAGTATTTTCACATTGATCTGTCCTCTATCCCACCCAAGTCTATTACACCTTGGTATTTTGATAACTTTATCCAAGTTATCTCACCTTGGATATGTCTTCTAGAGCAATCACTATGCTCTTAACCTTATCTTTCAGCTTCACTAACTCTTTATCTTTTTTTCAATCCTCTCTTGGATTTATCTACCCAAATATATTTTTTTGTAAGAACCTAAAACTTATCACTACAATAAAATAATTTCTTCCAAATAGCTGATTCTAAGGATCTGATGCCAAAAATTGATAAAAAAATAAAAAAATATTACCATTCTAGGATCATTCTTATACCAAAATTGATGACATTTATCTACACCATTAGTACAAACTCTAAAAAAACATCCAATCTATTCTCAATAGCCAATTCTTGATTAACTTAACCTTTCTATATTTATTTCAAAGTCTGATCTAATCTTCCTCTTATAAGTTTGTAATAACACTTAGTTTTTCCCTTATTAAAAGTTTAATCCTTATTATATTGGTCTTACAAAACCAATGAGACTCTTTAATAACAATCTTATTCTTTATACATTATTTAGGTTTGATCTCCTATAAACAAACATGACCTTAACCATTAGGCCTTGGTAGATCTATTATCTTCTAACTCTCTAGATTCTATTTAGAACAATATCTCTCTTTATAGAGTGTTTAACTTTTATCTCCTACCATCATCATCTCATTCTCAAAAACCCTTATATATCATTTTCATAACTGTAATAGAATTCTAAATCCACAAGATCCTACTCATAGGATTATAACCAAGTCAATGGATAATATGAGGTTCACTAACATTTATCACACTTTTATCACCTTTAACATAAACCAATTTTGATCCTTATTAAGACTCAAATGCATTGAAACATTGATTTAGGGTTTAGAACTTTGATCAAATTCTTAAATCCTCACTAGACACTACACTTACAAACTTGTCAAATATAGTCCATTATATCTCCAAAATAGAATGTTTTTAGATCCTATAAACATTTGGATTCTCATTATATTAAATTCCATAATATGTAGACCAAATTTAATAAGATCAAGGTCACAACTCTATTCCATATCCAAGTTCTTCTTTTCTTAATGATTGAAATTCTGTATTTTCACACATAGAACTAAAAATAAATTCATCTATTTATCTTTGGTCTTAGTGACTCATTACCTATAATCAATTATAATGGATTCATGTAATCATCTAAAAATGACACTTAAGTGCTAAGAGGGTTACTTGAGGACACCCATCCCTAGTTTATCCCTAGACCTATCTTAAGGCCTATTTAGACACTTATCTAACCTTTATGTAGGATACATACATCCCTAAACATCCTTAATGTAGTCCCAAACCCTTAGTTTAACATTATTTCTCCTAGTGCCTCAAGTTATACCATGTGGACACTAGCACCACAATTTGGACAATAACACAACATGGTGCTAGTGTCTTAGTTTGGGTGCTATTATCTTTTTCCCTCCTTTTGTCTACAACATATATATTTTCAAATGAGAAACCACTAGGGTCTACCTAGACCTCTCTTAAAACCTAAAAAATAAGTAAAATAGTATATATACATGACTTTTAACCCTTTGTCCACTAGATGGAAATCATATACAAATTACACATACAAACTCGGAATAGGTTGTGCACAATCAAGGTTATCAATTCATATTCTAACCTACTTTTGCATACAACCATCTACAACATTCCTAGCTTAGATTACTCAGGTTTCTAGTATCAACTACATTCAAATCACTCAAGTCAACATTCATACTATCTTCACTTGCACTTGTACTTACACTAATATTTAGGTGGGGAAAACTAAATCGTGCTTAATCCATCTCCAAAGTATTGGTATGTAAGTAAATATCATCACAATAAGGTGTTGAGGATGTCTAGCTTACCCCACTAAAAACACACTTTAATATTTATGTTGATCGGATGCCCTAGTAACATGGAAGATTAGGTTTTGCACATAAAATCAATCAAAATAGGTCATCTACAGAGATCCAAAACTTATATGCACAAGAACATGCTTTATAGACCTAGACATAGGTGCACCCATAAGCTTATAATAGTTATACATAAAGGACACTACCTCTAAAATAGGGACACTAATGCCACATGGTGCTACTTTCCAATTAGGGTGCTACTATCTAAGAAGGGTTTTGATTTCTAGATCCTATTTATGACATTCAAAGTAATCTTTATTTTTGTTTTTAGTATCCAAATATCCCATTTCATTCATTTTCAAGCTAATTACTTATTTACATTATTTATTTTAATTTTTAGAAAGGTCAAATTAAGTCAATTTTGTTATAAATCAATGGTTGTATTTATTGTATATTTTTACCCTAATTTGTTATACTCAGACCCTTTAAAAAAATAGGATTTACAAACATGAAGTCCTAAAAAGTTAAAACATTTGGTGAACCTATCTTACTTTGAATATTTCATAAATCCTAACCTTAGATAACCCCAGAGTTTATGTTTCTAGCTTTCTAAGATCCATATTTAGATTTCAGATCCCTATATTTTCTAATTTGTATTTCATATAATCATGATAATAATGACAGATGAAGTTTATCACTTTTTAATAAAATGTTTTATAGCTTCCTTTTCATGTTTTTTTTCCTTTCATTTGAAATGAATTCAAATATGACATAAACACATATGTACATGATGATTTATATCAATTAAAATGTATGTCATATTTCATTCTATCTCTAACATGTTATTGTTCTCTTATGGGGAATTCAATTAAGAAACAAATCCTTACATACATAGAAGATAAACTACAATATACTTTATTGGACTTAATCCATAAATTTAATACCCTAACAACCATTTTTCAAGTTTTAATGTTATGTCCTATGCACAGGAAAGAATCTCATTCTCATCCTCATCTCCATGAGGGTGATAGCTAGTTTCCCACTAACTAGGTCCATGATATCACTCCTCCATCAGATTATGTAGCCTATACTATTATTACTAATACCCATAATCAACCTTACATTCCTCCACCTCTCGACCAAAGGGTGTGTGCCTACATGTTCAATCAAAATCAACCATGGTTTGCACTTGTGAGATTCCAATGGATCAAATTACTAATATGATCAAGCTAATATCAAAATTATAGAATGAAAATTAGTTATTAAGTTAAAAGGTCACATTATTGGAAAATCAAATTACATGTACAAAGTCTTCAAAATATTATAGTGCTTATTATGTATATGCATCTACACCTAACAAATTTATGCCTACCATTCTTTCATATCCAAATCATAAAGTATAAGATGAACAATACAATCAAGATCAAAATAATACATAAGATGGGAATTGAGACACTCTCCCCCCAATTAACAATGGAAATATTATTATTAGTAAGGATGATATTTTATATATTTTTAGAGATAGACTTCAAAAACAAACCCATTATCATGCACAAATTCTTCAAGCCATAATGGAAATAAAGAACAAATCAAATAATGGTCAATCTTCTACTCCCCTAGATAAAAATATTGTTACATCTACTTTGGGGGAAACTTAGCTTGTATAAAAACATATTTTAACTTGAAAAAATTTAAAAATATAAATAAATCCTATGGCTAGTTCCTCCTCTATAGATGTACAATCCCTTATGTAAGTGATTCATTCTTTGCAAGATAACATGTTACATTTTGAGCAGGGAGATACTAGGCAATCACATGCCTTGGATTCTCATGTTATTTTAGATGCACCTTTGACAAATCACATAACAAAAACTCCTTTTCCATATGGATTCATGGCACATAAGCTTGCCTTGTATGTTGGTAAGGTTGACCCAGAGCACCATCTACTAGCTTTCCACATAACATGCTTGAACTACATGTCCAATGGTTGGCTCCTTACTAAGTTGTTCCCATGTAGTCTAAAGGATTATTCCTTATAATGGTTTGATGATATTCCTAATCAATATATCACTGAGTTTAATGCATTGGAAGATATGTTTTTATCACACTTTTCAATTAATATCAGTGATAATATCTCAAATGCTCAAGTAACACAACTGAAACAAAAATCTAATAAGCCTATTGCATAATATATCTTATGTTATAAAATTATATTGGAAAAGATGACTAGCCCTATGGCAGATAAATATATCAAAGACATATTGAAACAAATTTTATTACCAACATTATATGATGTTATCTTATTCAACAAGTTTCTAACCTTCACAAATTAATGCTACACAGTGAAAGAAAGGGAAGTCAAACTTCTCTCTATAGGAAAATTAAAATGTACAAGTGGATTAGAATCAACTAATAAGAGTTATAATAATCCTCCATAAAAATAAAAGGCCAATAAAAATAAGAGTGGTCCAAAGGACACAATTAATATAGCTTCAGAGCCACCTTCTCACTTGGTTTTATCAGTTCCTTTATGGAGAGTTTTTACCAACCTTATAGAATTATCGTCATATGTTTTACAATAGTTCCTAAAATGTAATGTCATATCTCTCCCTCCCATTAAAGAGGTTGATATGACATGGTATCTTCCAAATAACTATGATTCTAATGCATTTTAAAACTATCATAGGGCACCAAGACATACTATAGATAGATGCATTAGCTTGAAACATAAGATACATGATTTGATAGAGGCCAACATAATTGTTGTGGGAAAACCTAGAGAGGCACCCAAAATTAAAAAGATAGAAGCTAAGGAATTAAAAATATTTTTGGATCCATTTATAAAGCATACAACTAATGAGATAGGGAACACTTTAGGTGTTCACTATATATATCAGGCACATTCACCACCAACATCCTATCACACTACTATAGAGGATGAACACCCCATACACAATATCATTGGTGTTTATCATAATATAGTACTAGGTATACCAAAAGTACCAATTATAGTTTTGAGCATAGTTTCCATCAGTACACCACAAACTTTATTTGGGCTACAAATGTAGGTGAGGTCTACTCCTATAGTGTTACATTGTATGCATACTCTCCCATAAAGACCCTTGTTAGAGAGATCCCTACATCAAAGATATGTTTCATATTATATAGGGCCTCCCTCCACCCCTATCCTTCCAATTTTAGTGTTATTGAGTTTCCAGGGTTATCATCATAGGGCACCCATGTCAACTACAACATCTTCTAATACATGGGTCCCTAAGACCCTATAGTTTACATGACACCCTAATCAACTTCATAGATTCCTAGCACCACTTCACAATAAGTGATATCTATAAATCACTAAGTACAATAGGTTTTATAACCTTAGTTACATTTTCATACAACATGCATGCTTATTGTTCCTTTATTTAACATCAGACACATTGATAGTGAGTCTTCCATGAGACTCATTAGTTAGTATGTTCCTCTATTATTGTACATAGTTTCCTTATTTATTGGTCCTTGTATGTATTTTCATTTTCATGTTTCTTGTACATAGCTATATCCAAAAAATATGAAAACAATATAATATGTCATAAACAAAAAAAAAAAAAAACTTACTCAAAAAACAAAAATTTATAGATTGTATGCATTGTCATGTTTACACTTCTTATATTTTCTAGACACTGTGTATGTTATATATCTTAGTATATTATATTTTTGTCATACATACATGCTTCACTTGTTCTTCTCAAGGGCTTATAGATTGTTATAGGATAACATTGCTACTATCTACCCACTAGGGGCATATACATAGATATATGGGTTATTAATTTGATGCATTCACCTATTTAGGGGCATCCAATACACAATTTCATTACCAAGTTATATATTTATAAACTCTACATAACAAATTTAATGTTTTTATATCTTGATATTGATAATGCTACACCTAATTAATTTTTTTTACCACTACTACTCTAGACTCAACCTATGTACATGTTAGCTCTTTTATAGATTTGTATCACATGTTCATGCATACTTTCATTTATATCTTTCATAGTTTAGACTTTATTGTTTCTATACGCTCATTATATTCTAGGGAGTTTGAATATGCCATTTCTCTATAGATCTACACCACTTCTTTTCATTGTATGTATGCTTTGGACATGTGCCCATGTCCTTTTGTGTGCCTTCCTATTTATATATGTAGACATTTAAACATGCCCTTCCATGTGTCTCTAAGCCAATTTTCTTGTTACTTGTGAATTTGGACATTTGAATATGCCCTTTTATATATTGATTTTTAAAAGCTATTGACATGTGCCCATGTCCCTTGTATTGTGTCCCCTTGGCCTACTTTGCATGCTTCATGTGTGTTGTATGTATGCTTTATTGTATGCATTATGGCCATGAAACTTGTCTCTTGATTTTTACACACTCTATTTTTAGATTCCATGATGGACCTTAAGCATCTCCCCTTCCTACTTGGGTGCCATGATGCATATCATGCCCCACCCCACTAGGTAGCTACTAAGTTATTACTTAGATTTATTGCTTATATACAATGTTACATTTATCTTCAAAGCCTTATGAATGTTATACCTAACATATATCATTAATTACACACTTATGCTCAGATTATATTACATTTTGATGTTATGTATGTACATTATATTGGTTTATTGCATAAATATCATATATGCTCTAGATAACACACATTTTACAAATATTTTTATTTTAAGGATAATTCTTATATAGGTTAAATAATTCCCCTTAAAAGAGATGGAATTCAAAAGGGGTTTGCATAGAGATTAGGCTATCTATATGCACCAAATTTATATTTTTTAGCACACATACACATAATATAGAAATCAAATTCTAGAAAACATAGTGGGAATCAATGAAACATAAATCAATTACAAAAAAATCAAAATAGTTGGATATTAGTGCCCAAATTGGGACACTAGCACCACATGGCACTACTACCCAAGATATGTCACCATTGTATAATAGCCTTAGTTTCAAAAAATTATAAATTGGCCAAAAAATTACCTCAGGTAAAGTCCAGATTTGCACAAGTTCAGTTACAAATTACCAGTCTTGGCTTGGTTTAGCTCATATTCACACTAGTTTGCTTAGATTGGGGGTACCATGTGCAACATGAACATTCCCATTTCAATTAAAATACTTATATATTATTAAAACTAATTCCAATATCCATACACTCAAATATTATACTTGGGTGCATATGCATGACACATTATTTCTGTATGCTCACTTATACACTAATTGATCAGATGGAATGATAAAATCCATGCCATTCTCTAAACTATCACATCAAATTCCATGTTCTTGATTACACACCAGATTCATGACTTACTCCATATTTAGTGGTTGGCATTCTTGAGTGGCTTAGAGCTACCTAATATACCTAAATGGCAATAGAAATGACATCTCTAGTTACACATCTCTTGTTACATCACATAATTTTAGTTTCAAATGTATCTATTATGCATAGGTAGGCAATTATGGAGTCATAGTCTACTTGAGTTCTTGATCCAACTACATGAGAGGTTTGTAAATACCATCAGTCTAATCCAAGCTATTCATAGGTCATTATCTACTAAGCAAGGGAGGGAAATGGTGGATTCAAAATCGGATTGAGTTTTTGAGCCACCCACACATGAGGATTGATCAAGCCATCAAATTAGTCCAAGTTATTCACTAATTGATCACTATCTAAATACACACACATAAGATATCACCATGTTTATGCATTGGTTCACATAGCCAATGTGGTGTATTTTTTCCTTTCCTCTCTCTTATATCTTTACTCAGTTTTGTCTTTTGCTTTTGATATCTCTTAAGTAAGGACTGATCTATACACATGTCAATTACAAGACACACAATGGAACATGATTCACATATTCATATCTAGATTAATGGGCTTTAACTCTTAGGTAAGTTCTTGTGTGCTTCTTTTTCCTTTATCCTAGTTATTTGGATTTGTGACATGTCTATCATAAGGGTGGGGGAGTGGGTAAATGTAATCACCTAAAAATGGCACTTGAGTGCTAAGGGTGTTATTTAAGGCCACCCATCCATAACATAGCCCTATACCTATATTAGGCCCTACTTAAACACCTTTCTAGCCTTTAGGCAAGCCACACACGTCCCTAAACATACTTAATGTAGTCTTAGACCCTCAATTTAACATCCTAGCCCCTAGTGCCTCAACATCTACCACTTAGACACTATCACCATAATTTGCATAGTAGAACCCCTTGGCACTTATCTCCTAGTTTGGGAATTATTGTCCTTTTCCCTCCTTTTGTCTCCAATGGATATATTTTCAAATGAGTAACTAGCTATGGTTTGCCTAGACCTCTTTTAAGACCCACACAAGAACTATAATGGTATACATACATGACTTTTAGCCCTTTATCCACTAGATGGAAATCAGATGCAAATTACACATACAAACTCAGAACCAATCAAGGATATCAATCCCTATTATACCATAATTTTACATAAAAATATCTATAACAATTTTAAGATCAGATTATTCACATTTCTAGTCTTAAGAACATTCAAAGAACTCAAGTCAAGATTCATACTAGCTTCACTTGCACTTGTACCAAAATTTAGGTGTGGAGAAGTACATCAGGATTGATCCCTCTTTAGAGTATTTCTATGTAGGTAAATCTCATCACAATGGGGTGTTGAATATGTTTAGCCTACATCACTAACAACACACTTTACTACTTGTATCAACCAGATGCCCTAACAACATGTAGGATTAGAGTTTGCACATAAAATTAGTCAAAATAGGTCATCTATAGAGATCTAAAACTCATGTTCATAATAAAAGACTTGATAGACCTATACATATGTGCACCTCAGATCTCAAAATAATTTTTCACAAAGGACACTACTTGCCAAAATAGGGACATTAACACCACATGGCACCATTGTACAATTAGGGTGCTACTATCTAGGAAGGGTTTTGACACCTGGATCTTGTTGACAACATGCAGGATAACCTCTATCTCATGTTTTAGCCTCTATATCTCCCATTTTAGTCATTTTATAGCTAATTAATTATTTACATTATTTATTACTATTTTTAGAAAGGTCAAATTAAGTCAATTTTATTACAAATTAGTGGTTGTATTTATTGCATATTTCTACCCTGATTTACTATAATTAGACCCTTTAATAACAAAGGATTGAAAAACACTAAGGCCTAAAATTTTAAAACAATCCTTATAATCTTCTATCATGTGCATACCAAAATTTAGACCATTTGGATGCATATTTTCCAAGTTGTGGTCTTTTTACTACTCTAATTAATAGGTTATTTTTACACAATCCTCCAAGAGGCTGAGAGCTTCTATGAATCATTTATAAATTATAGGATCTCTATGAGCCTAAAACCACCTATAATATAATACTAACAATTTCCCCTTATATCTCCAATATTATTTTTAAGTTCATGTAGCTCTTTACATGTGTGTGAAGATGGTTGTGTGCAATTTTAACAGTTTTGTACCTTGTTCTTGAATTTGAGAGGACTCTAAAGAATGAATTTTCATTTTTTTCACTAATAAATTAGTTTTAATGATATAAATATTTTAAATAACACATTTTATTACCTTTCCAAGGGTTTTTTAACCTTCATGCACTCAACTCATGTCCAACTTCTTCATTGTCAGGCTTGCTACAAATTTCTAAATCTTACATTTACATAATTATGTTTACAAGGAATTCAAGTCATATATTGAACTCAGACACATGATAATAATTAAAAAAAATACAAGATACTTTTTACCATGAATATAATCATCTTATTTTATTGATCAAGTCTTTACAATATTATTTAGACCTATATTTACATACCTTTCACTTCAGACCTTCTTCAATCTTTCTTTCTTTTTTTTTTAAAACTCCTCATCCTTTTTATCTCTTCATTAGTTTTCTTTTGTGCACTTATAAATATTTATTTATCCTCTCCTTGATATTTTTTAATCCTATTATTTCCCAAATAATCTTAAACATAGTCTTTTGGGTTGTGGGAAGACCAAGTTTTTCTCAACAACATGTCTTAACATGGAATATGCCAATCTTGCCTTCTCTAACATAGCATATCTCCCTTATATATGGTTATGAGGTGGTATTAAATATTTAAATAGGAATAAAATAATTTTATATCATGATATTGACCTCATAGGGTCATTATACAAGGGTCCATTCCCTTTAGGATTAGTCATAAGGCTTGTATGCCTTCATTAACAATTCAAATATTCAATATGAAGTTTTGGTAGAAAACCTTTACAAGTAGATAGAAGTGTCCATATGATATTTTTATGACTTTGACATCCTTACATGATTACATAAAGTCATATTATTCTCCTTAATACCTATCAATACCTATTTTAACATGAAATGAGGTATGACATTGCTCTAGATCTAATTAACTTTATACATTGACTCACATTGACCATTACATACAAAATTTATAGGTGTTAAATAATAATCCTACATCAATATGTCACACCATAATTGAATATTAAAAATATTACTAATAATTTTTTTTAAACCTATATATCATGCCCTTGGCAGGATAACAAGGAAAAAAGTTTCATTTACTCAAAAATAATTGCATTAGAAAACTCAAATTTAATAGGTGATGTAAAAATGTCAAACACCATAAAACCTTAAAACATCATTACTATATTGTTCATCATTTATATAATACTAAAAAATTATGCAAAAATAATAACTTTACAATAAGATTGTACATCAATAAAATCATAATGAAAAGGAGATTTTATAATATAATTTTGAATAACATAAAATAAAAGAATGCAAGGTTATTAGACATCACTAACCCTTCACCATAGCCTATGGTTGGAATCATACCATAACTTATTGTAAATAATTTTAATATTTTTATAGGAATTTACAAGCACCAATTCGAACATGGCACTTTCATCTTCAATTCATCCAATATAATATAGCTCATGGATCCATAGTCATGAGGATTTTATGTCCTCTCACCAAGCTTGATCAATTCACCTTTTGAATTGTAGTCCCCACTTATGCCACAAATTAACATTGAAGTAGGTTATGTATATAAAAATGATGTGAGATGTCAAATGCCAAAAATAGAAATGACATTAGTAATAATTACATTCCTAAAATGTTGAGAATTCTAGCTACTAAGAAATCCATTGTGAGAGCCTATTAAACATTCCCTAATCTATTTTATAACCCTATTGACATGAATATATTCTTCCTGTTCAGGTCCTTATTGCTGGTTGTTATAACTGGTTCTTATTTTTGGTCCTATTTTTTGGTTCTTGGTCTAAAAATTTATTTGAGGTTCCAGGTCCTTGTAAAACTTGGGTACTTTTATTGGACTATGATTGTGGTTTCAGGTTCCTGTAAAACCTGATTTTGATGCTGCTCTTTAGTAGGTTTCAGGACTGCTTTTCCTGGTGGTTGTTAATGCTTTTTATTTTTTGATTCTATTTTAGGGTTTCAAGGTCCCTTCAAAATCTAATTTTACTGTAATCTAAAAAAATAATATGATCATCACTAAAAAAATAGTACAAATGACTATTTTTTTGACATGACAACTACAAGGAAAAAATTAATACCTTACATAATAATAAAATTATAGTCCAAGATATCCAAATGAAACATAGAGTGGATTAAGGTACCAATTCAATATTTATAGGCACAATCAAGGAAAACACCTCAATAAAATGGTTTCCCTATATTTTATTTCACTCCAACATTTTTTTGATTAAATAGTGCACTTTCATTAATAAAACAAGTACATAGCTAAAAATAAAGAGATAATAAAATAAAGGAATTGAACCACCAATTATTTATCTTAAGAAAAAAATCAAGAAAATAAAATTTTATAGAATAAAAGCATTACACATTCTCTGCATTTTTCAAAATAGTGAATAATGGCCATGGAAAATATACTTTCATACAAAAAATGTATTTACTCACAAAATGATATCAAACTTGGTATAATAGATCACAATCTTATATATTGACAATTTTTTTAAAAATATGTTTCTAATCCTACCATTAACTTAGAATAATAACTTATCATTTGAACCTCTACATCCTTACGTTTACATTAAAAAATAACAAAAAAATAAATGGCATCAAATGCATGAATGTAAATATATATAAAAAATACTTACCACAAACTAAAAAAGGAATAAATGATATTAATTAAATTTGATAACAACTTACCCTTCTATATCTATCATTTCCTCTACAACATGCCAATGCATCCCTACTGGCCACACTCTAGCCCTATGATGCAACCATACTTAAGCACTCCATGCGATAAATATAAATAAATGCAATCATATTCATCCTCCAATAAAAATGTGGGAATTTGATCAGGTATGGAAGGCAAGGATCATTTTAATACATGAATGGTTAATTATATAGTTAAAAATATAAGCACCATGTCTATCATTCACAATGTTTAACAATTGATGGATATGGAAAGGAGTTTATAATTAAAAAAAATGTATGACAAGCCTCAAAAGTCACATCAAATTTCACTCTATGCCCTTGATTTAATGCATTTTATTACACTGTTCTAATGCTGCACAACCTTTTAGAACTCTATCCATATTTTTCTACAATCTCTATATTTTTCCTTGCTCTTGTCAAAATTTAAAATACAAGTGTCAATAAATAATGATCAAGGAAGAATATAGAGATTGAATAAAAATATGGATGGAGTTATAAAAGGTTGTGCAACATTAGAATCATCTAATAAAATGTATCAAATCAAAGGCATAGGGTGCAATTTTATGTGACTAAAAAAATTAATCTATGTCCATATTTTTATGCAATATCTATATTCTTCCTTACTCTTGTCAAAAATTCTAATTACAAATGTCAAAAAGTAATGATTGTAACCTAATTACACAATAATATATTCCTTGTAAGGAATATTATCAAGTCATATTATCCTTTAAAAAATATTATAATCATTATTTCATAACATTTAATATTATTCAATTTAAAATATAATAGTTTGTATAATTAAGTGCATTACAAATAAATATTTATTTTATAATTATATTTATAAATTTATAAATCAAAATAATAAACACATATAATTTACATGTCTACCCCAACTAATCTTCTCTTTAATTTTACCCATCTAAATAAAATAGAGCATTGACATACTTCTCTATGAAAATTAATAAAATTATTCTCTACACATTTACCTCAAAAATAATAATTATTAAATACATTAAAGTTTAAGACATTTTTTTAAAACCACAATAGTTTTGTTCTATCCTTTAGAAGATTTTTTAATTTATTCAATTTTCACTATTCTAAAACCTTCATATTTCATTGTTAGCAAGTAGATTCAAACAATTTTAACATTGTTTATCTATTATAGGAATAATAAACCAATTTGTAACATGATCATCACAAATATATCCTCAAACTATCATCCATCACATGTAAAATAGGATGTAGGCCTTATGAGAAAGAAATGCTCCATGTTTTGGAAACCATGATGTAAGTAACTAGTAAAAAAATGCATTTGTGTAATTGTAGTGTATCTAGAATAGGATTAGTATGAGCTCAAATTCCCCTCTATCTAAAGGAATTTCCACTCTTTTATGTTAATATTCATGAGCCATGTCAATATTATGTAGGCCTTATGAGAAATAAATTCCCCACATTAGAAACCATTTTGAATGATCATTTAGTTTTGATCATTTTCAAAATTTGAAACACCTATCTTATTAATATTTTTATTTAAACATTTCTTGTTTCACTTGAGCAAGATGATCAATCAATCAAAATATTAAGTAACTAGTTATAAATAACAAAGAGGGGATGAATATAACTACATAAATTAATTAGTCATTGGATACACAATGCACATACACACTTTCTCAAAGATGAATGAATCCAAAAAATCCACATGTCCTTACCCTCTCAAGTTTTGTTTGCAAAATTTTAAGGGCACATGCCTGTCACATTGGATACACATTTTTAGATAAATTTATTTATATTAAATTTCACATGTATCTTCCTAAGTTTTCAACTCAAAACATGTGTAATGTATATATAACAAAAATGTCATACTTGTATTCATGCCAACCTTGTCAAACCATACATCAATACAAGTTCATTCCATGTAGGCTTTCCCTCTAGAGATAGTGGGTAGATTGATTGGTGGGAAGTAACCATCAATTTTACCACCACTTCATTTATTTAGAAAATATGTAGCTCTAATTCATAAGAGAGATAACTAATCCTCTATAAGAGAATTCAACTACCTCTCCTAGGAGTAAGAATAGGCTCCGTTAGATGGGGTGTTGTATAATAGTATAATTAGCAATAAAAATTGATACAAATCCATAAATAAATAAAATCAATATTTTACAATACCATGTTCTCTTTTATATCAATGGAAATAAACTATGACACATGTAGGAAAAAAATAGTATCTTAACAACATAGGAACCCCTTAAATCCCTCAACCCAAGCTCAAGTAGCTCTTGAAGATTTTTTTATTGTGATATTACATAGTATGTATCCACTTACACATGATATATCAAATACAAAATTAAATCAAAGTTGACACATACATAAACTAGTTTTTTTAAATGTATGCCCTCTCTAATATCATAGGAAATAGACTATGATAAATGTGTAGCCAAAACATGTCGACCAGTTCATAAATCCCACCAAAATAATCTTAATAAAAAACAAACACCAACCAAGTGCAATTTAGTGAACTAATAAAATCTATTAAGGCCTAGAGATAGATATAACTAGATGAGGAAAAATTATTGATCAAAAAGTTAAAACCTATATCAAAACATAAAAGAAATAGAAGAAAACACCCTACTCAAGTCAAATATAAAATCAAGTTTTTTTCCCATTCCATAGCATCTATAACATCAATGTTTAAATCCTAACATTCTCATTTTATTGATGAAGTTGACCAAAAAAATAACCCATGAATTAAAAAATAAGAACCTTAATTTGTCACCTTCTAAACTAATGATTATTGAAAGGTGTTTTCCTATGACATTATAGAGGATTTCATAATCTTCCCTCAACATAGGAAAATAGAACCAAAATCTTCATAGTTTCACTGACTTCACTAAAAATCATCCAAAGAATAAAAATAGATGTTCAATTTATATATGACCTCATTACCCAAGCCCTCGGGATGATTTCCACCTATTCTAATACAATCCCATACCCACATCCTCTCTAATATTGAGGTAAATAACTCTGACACATGGCAAAAAATATATTAACAAAATAGGAATCCATCAACTTCTTCACCCTAAACCCTAATGGTTCTTAATATTTTTTTCAAAAAATATGATATATTACATGATATTTGCCACCTACTCATGATATATCAAACTATTAAAATACATTTTGTTTTATATAGATGTAAACCCATCATTTTACCATGATGTGTCCTCTCTGATATCAAAGGCAATAGACAACAACAAATGTTTGGCAAAAAAAAAGACTGAATAATTCATAAACTCCATTGACATAAGCCAAATAATAAAAAAGATACCACGTGACTTGAATATAATTAAAAAGCAACTATAAAGGCCTAGATAAATATATAATTGTATTAAAAAAACCCATTAATATAAAAGTTGAAACCTATGGAAAACTAGAAAATAAATAGAAGCAAACACCTTGCTCTCAAGATAGAGATAAAATAAATAAAAAAGCCCACATAATGGTATTATAGCATAAGTATAAAATCCCAAATTTCTCAACATATTGATGAATTTGACTATAAAAACTCAAAGAACATAAAAATAAACCCTAACTTCATCACCCCACAACCTAAGAATTAATGACAAATGTTTTTCTTTTGACACTAGACATTATTTTTCCACCTTCCCACAATATAGACAAATATAAATAAAATATCAACAGTTTCATAAACATCACAGTAAAATCAACCTAATAATAAAATAAATTCTCTATGAATTTATGAAGTTGTCCACCTAGGGTCACTATCACCTATTATCCTACAATTCCACATGATATTTTTTCTCTTTATCATGATGGCTTACTATAACAACAAATCTAATAGATTCTAACACTTAAAAGTAAAAATCAATAAAATGAATGCCATGACTTTGTCAATATTTGGCCCCAAGATTGTTTTCACCTTCATTTAATAACAACCATAAACCATAAACAAAATTGAAACTTTATTTCACAAAATGGACAAAGTTTTGTATCACAAAAATTTAACAAATACATCAAGTATAAAGACAAATGTAAACAAAACATACATACATAAAGGCCAAAAACCCATTGCAACAATGGATACTTACAATGCAACCTTCTTGGATCTAGAGAGAAATACCACCTAATATTTTAAAAAATGTATAGGCTCAAATCAAATCATAATAAATATATTGTTCACAACAAAAAAAATTAAAACATCAACATTCAATAATATATATTGTCAGAAAAAATACTATCTTCATTGCTAACTAATTCAAATTCTATCATAAAATATTTTCTTACCTATTATAATCCCTTGATAAAAAATTTGTCATAAAATAAACATCCAAGACAATATTTCGTTAAATAGGTTAGAATATAACCTAATGTTTGTGGTTTATTCAATATGGAAGAGACAACCATCACTGTAAACCACATGAATGCACTTGGAAATAAGTAATCCATGTGTCCAAGGATGAAAAATGTGACTACAATTGAAAATGATAGCACAACATTTACCCAAAAATAATAATTCAGTGCCAAAAAAAATCTCATGGTAGTTCTTCACTAGATATAGACAAAAAAACTTAATTTTTACTAGTAAAAAAGTCTTGCATGGTTAAGAAATTATTTCCTAACTAATGGAATTCAAAATAAATACCATTTAAATAAAATAAAATGAAATCAACCAAACTATATCCCAATCATTTGACATGATATATGTCACACAATAATTAACTATTTAAAAATAAGTACTAATAGAAAATTTGAAACCTATATAGCATACCGCTAGCAGGATAATAAGGAAAAAGGTTTGAAACCTATATAACATGCCCCTAGTAGGATAATAAGGAAAATGTTTCATTATTTCAAAATAAATTTACATTAGAAAACTCAATTTTAATAGGTGATGTAGAAATGTAAAACACCATCAAACCTAAAACATTATTACTTTGTTGTTCATCATTTTTAGAATACTAAAAACCTATGTAAAAATAACAACTTTCTAATAGGATTTGTACATCAATTAAATGCAAAGGAAATTTTGTAATATAATTTTGAATAACATATAATAAAATAATGAAAGGCTATTAGACACCAATAACCTTTCACCATATCCCATGGTTGGAATCATCCCATAACTCATTGCAAATAGTTTTTAGAATTTTTGAGGAATTTATAAACACCAAATTAAACATGGCATTGTCATCTTCAATGAATCAAATATAGCATAGCTCATGAGGCTTTGACTTCCTCTCACCAAGCTTGATCAATTCACCTTTTGAAGCATAGTCCTCACTTATGCCAAAAAATAACATTGAAGTAGGGTATGTATATAAAAATAATGTGAGATGCCAAATGCCAAAAATAGAAACAACATTGGTAATAGTTACATTCTTAAAATGTTAAGAATTCTAGCTACTATGAAATCCATGCTTGTCCATTGCGAAAGCCTATTAAACATACCCTGACCTATTTTATAACCCTTTGCCATGAATATCTGCAAGCTAAAAAAAATTATAAGACAATATAAATAATAATATGGCCATCACTAAAAAAATAGTGCAAAACACTATTTTTTTTGACATGACAACTGCAAGGAAAAAATTAATACTTTACATAATAAGTAACTTGTAGTCCAAGATATCCAAATGAAGCATAGAGTGGATTAAGGTACCAATTCAATATTCATAAGCACAGTCAAGGAAAACACCTCAATAAAATGGTTTCCATGTATTTTATTTCACTCCAACATTTTTTTTTATTGAATAACACACTTTAATTAATAAAATAAGTGCATAGATAAAAAAAAAAGACAATAAAATAAAGGATTCAAACCAATAATTATTTATCTCAAGAAAAAAATAACAAAAAAACTGTTATAGAATAAAGCATTACAAATTTTATGTATTTTAGGAAATAGCGAATAATGGCCATGGAAAATATACTTTCACACACAAGAATGTGTTGCATACTCTCAACATGATATCAAACTTGGTCTAATAGATTACAATCTTATATATTGAAGTAAGGGCATGTGTTAAGTATGACACATGAAGGACACATTATTATCCATGAGCACTGGTTGTTGGTATGAATTAAATGATAATGGAAGCTCATTTTTGTGGTTATAAAGCCAAGTCACTAGAAGAAAAGGTCAAACCTATGATGAGAGGACATGTGGAAAAACCAAGAGCAATGATTGGCCAATTCCCAAATGTGAATTTTTGAAGCTATCAGAATAAACTAAAGAGCCACCTGGGATTTATGTCAAATAAAATGAAAGATATTTACCATTTATGGATCTTATCTTGTAATTCAAAATTCTATGAAAAATATAGGGTTTAAAACTCCAAAGCTTAGCATTCACCATTACTATCTGTTGAAAACTCTAAAATACTCTATATAAATTTTTAAGAAACTTCTGCACATTTTTTTGATATTTAAGCAATCCATAGGCTCCTCACTCAAAAATTAGAAGTCATGGTCAAAGAAAGAGCATGTAAATCCACCAAGATAGAACAAGTCCCATTCCTATATTCCTATAAAATAATCATAGTCTTTTGAGACAACATCTTCAATGCAATTGCATTGACCATAGATGACAAACACTATAATGACTTATTCTACCATGTAGAGAGGATGGTAGACCAAGACAATGACAATGACAATGAGGAAGTTTCTAGTGTTGTAGAGGAAAGGTCTAATATCTTGGATCTTAAGTTTGTAGGATTACACAAGGCTACATCCAATCTAGAGGTGCTCCCATATGTGGACTTAGTCCACCAAATTTTCATTCACTCTAGATGTGTGGATCACATGATCAAATATTTTAACTTCAATAATGATATCACTTATATAGATGGATTAGCATTTCAAGCCTATTATGACTTGGCCAAGCCTAAATTTTCTTACAATCAAGACACCATGACCCAATGGCTCAATTCACATAATATCAAATAAGTCTTGAGAATCTAGGTAGAGAACCTAGGGAGGTTCATTTGTAAGTCTAAAATAAATCATATTCCCATCACCCAATTTAGAAAAGGGGTGAGAATGGGGATGGCCATGATGAACAGGTTGCATGGAGCAGAAGACATTGGCCACATGGATGAGAAGTGGGTTCCACTATTGTCTATAATTATAGATGACTCCATGATTCCCCCCTTAGGGATATCATCTACTACAATTTGGATATCAAAATTAAGAAGACCATGGACAACCAAAGAAATAATTTATATATGATGTCCTACTTGGTTGATGACATCTCTGTCACTCTAAAGTTCCCCTAGTTTACCAATTGGGACCCAAACATGAGATGGACCATCCCCCATGCGTCAAGAAGGTTAAACTTTACAAATATAGGTAGGAGATGCAAGATTTTGTTGAGTATTTCTAACTAGTTATATATAGATCCTTCCATGAAAGAATAATGCCTAAGATATTAGCAAAGGTCAAGGTAACCCTTAACATATTGGGATTCTACTGGCACTACCTAGGCTACACCATAATTAGAGTTGAGGGAATCAGGACAACCCCATTTAGATTACCCACCATAGTGCTAGATAAACTGGTTGAGCATGAGATTTCCTTCTAACTACACATAGGAGTATATGGACTATGCAAAAGCAATAAAAAGGGGCTAGCCCACCCCTAATTGGTCAACATTGATTGACTCAAAATTAAAACTTGGTACTCAATCATAGTTGCTACCAAACATAGGTGCACTTTTAATCTAGAGAAAGATATCAATAGGGAATGAGACCCTATATACTTGACATTAAATCATTACATCAGACACAAGGAAAATTTTAGTATCACATATCATTATGAACCCAAATATGGAGACTAGTTCTACATTAATGTAGCTGATAATGGAGAAGTCAAGTAGAGGCTAAAGGTTTTAGGATCAAGCAGGTGAAAGGAAGATTGCATGGCATTGGGAATTTTTAGGTAGGCAAGCACTAAGATACTTAATTAGGAATGTTGACATCTCCTATCCATACTCATAATTTTAAATAATAAGGGCCAACTGATCCATAACCCAATCACAAAATACTCTAGGCATTATCTCATACTTTAGAGAAAGGAGGGACTAGCATTGGGAAACAAGTTAGGTAGGTTTCCACCTCAAGGGTCCCATCTAGTAGCATGTCCTAGGTGGAAAGTGATACTACAATGAAGGCCATACCTTCAATAAGAACAACAATATCTCATACTCTAGAAACTTCAATGTCATCATCGCTTCCCCTTCCTCCTATTGGAGAAGGACTAAGTGTTTTAGGTTAATAACATATTACCTTACCCCCTCTTTCTTAGATAAACATCCTTTGAGTGTATTTAAACCCCCAAACACTAGGTCATGTCCACCTCCAACCTTACAGACCCCTCACCAGACCTGTAATCAGACCTATAACCATTCCATTACTTTTCATCACCCCTTTCACCATATCATCCACTTTTAGGGTCTTTGTGATGGCCAATTTTCCCCCAGTCATGCTCAAGCCTATGCCTAAACCAAACCCATAATTTCCCAAGAATAATCCTATTTTCATATTTCCATAAGTTCCCCTATTCTTTGTTAGTTCTTCAACTAAAACTAATGCTTCTTCACCCCCTATCTCTACATTCACATTGGTCACAACCACTAATATCTCCTAGATGTTTGAATTACAAGGGCTGACTCTAGCTCAACCATTGTCTCTCTCATTAGAGCCCCTAAGAGGCTATTTATATAAATCATGGATTAATTATATGTAGCTAGCCACTAGGGAGAACTCATACTAAGTCATAATGGACCCTCCCCAAGTTGCATTAAAATTTGATATGGAGTTTGGGGGAATGAAGAGGGTGACCAAGAGGAAGGTCACCCACCCTGACTAAACAATCCTATATGAATCAAAAGAAACCTTATTTGAGATAATAAAGATAAATAAGGATAGGCAAAACCAATAGTATAAATATGAAGAGGACCCCATTATCTCTCCAATAAATTATGGATGTGACTATTGTATTGGTTAAGGGAGTGCATCAAAGAATGGCTAACTTGGAATAGTAGCACAAGGCCACCTTACTAGAGTAGACCATAACAAGAGTAGAATGGGACATTAAATAAATGTTTGATATGTTGAATACCTTGTATCAATACAAGGTAAATGGAGATAAAATATATAATAAGGTCCTCAAGGCATAAGCTAAGTATGGAGGATACAATAGTAAGATAATCAAACTAATGAGGTTGATTAGAATGAATAAATTTGAGGACCTAAACCTAATTCCCTTGGAAAAATTGAGCATTGATTATTCCTATGTAATTCAAAGGATAAATAAATTGAACCAGTGTATTAAATTATGAGGTCCCTGGGGAGATCCCTTATGTAACAAGGTGACAAAGTTATCACCTTACTTAAGGATGTTGAAATTATGCACTTGGCTAACAAAGATGGATCCATCATTAGCAAGGATACCTTTAGGGCTCAACTATATAACTTCATGGAAATTATTTGAAAGAAATCCATGGCCATAGGGGTGGCATTTATACAAGAGGAGGTGGATTTAGCAACCTCTAACAACCAAAGAATAGAGAAGGTTGAGGCCATCAACACAGCTATGAGACCTATCCTAAGCAGGCAAAATGCAATGGTTGGGTTCATAGCCAAGTTGTTGAAGGAACCTATCATTGATATGAGATTAATCGATAGTGAGTAAATAAATGCTCCCAAGTATGGAAAGGGTAGGTTGAGGCCCCAAAAACAAACATCCACCTCAAGAGCCATAACCTCATCATCGCCTCCTACAATGTCTTGTTCCTCAACTGGCATTAGGACTCCATATTCTTCTGTAGAAACATATTAATCATTGATAACACTAATGAAATCTTGGTATAGTTCCTCAAGAAAAAAATAGCCACCTATTAGGTTCCTTATAAATAGGAAACATGTCCCATGGTCCCTCGAATTGCATTGTAAAATATTCCCATATTTTGAATAGGGAATATTATTTAACTTTAGGATATATGAGACCCTATTTGTTGATAGGTGTCATGTTATTTGGTTCCTTTTTTAACCAACTAAGGCATTCAAATTACCTATGTATAGGGGTTCTCCCCTTCATTGTAAACTAGAGACATAATTTTCTAAATTAATGCAAAGAGAAAGTAAATTCCATCAATTAACTCATTGTTTCCATAATTTTCATGCATTCCTATTTCTCAACCTTTGTTAATAATATATGATCTCATTTATTTAATGGTTGAAATATAGTATTAGTTTTTTGAATGCATATTTTTAGTTTGTGCTTTTAGCTAGGATAACAAAGTATGTTATGTGTGATCTATTTTCATCCTAATTTGCTAGTGAATGTGTTTAAGGCAATTTACTGTAGGTATCATTTAAAGCATCCTTTTCATATATGTGCATTATATTCACCTTATAATCCTAACTACACTTATGATATTCTGGGTCTAAGCACTAACATTTCATAGTTTTTAGTTTCATTTATGTTATTCTCTGAAGAAATTGTTGGTAATTTGTCTTGTCAAGGCCAAATTCCAAACACTATAATAAAAAAAATTTAATGGACATCATAGTGTCTAATATATAAAGTGAAGAGTAAGTTGTCCAATTTCATGTTCATAGTGTCAAGTGTCATTTTGAGTATTTGACAAAGTTTCAAGTGGTTATGTGATCTGAAAGTGATTTAAAGAATATGGTGAAAAGAGGATGGTTAATGACTTATCATGAAGTTTTCCATCATAATTTGGTATATGGAATGAATTAAATGATATATAATATAAAAAATGTGATAAAAATTCATAAAAATTCTATTTGAAGCCTTTTAGAAGGCTGTGATATGCTAATATGACATTCAATGGCAATTATCCTTTGAAAAACTATGTTTATTTTGCCTAAAAGGATAATTTTTTATCTTTAAATGTAAAATATGGTAATAAAAATCCATTAAATTATTCAAAATAACCTTTAAAACATTTGTATATATGAATCTATATTAGTCATAAAGTTTCATATTTGGAAAAAGTCACTTTATGCAAATTCAAGTGTGAAAAGGGTCTTTTTTAGGTTCCCACATGATAATTTTGACCATATAAAGGTGTGAATTGACTTAATATTTATCATAACATCATGTTTGAATCTTTTATACATTATAATTCTCTAATTTTTGTGGTGGAAGCTTAATTTGTGAATAAAAAGCAAAGAAAGATCATATTTCATGCATATTTCAAGCAAAGTATGGACTTGTCTACTCATTCCATGTGGTGGAAATCATGAGAAGGATAAAAATGGTATAAAAAGGGTTAAAAAATAAATTTATGGAAAAAGGAATAAAAACAAACCCAAAATTTGTCTCTTCCATTCACCTTGCTAGTTTGCACACAGGAAGAGCTCTTCAGGTTTGTAGGTGGTACAACCATAAAAGAGAAAATCCATGTCTACAATTTTTTCCAAAAAAAGTAGACTCAGAGAGATTCTAGTTGGAGTAAGTCATTTTCAAGTTGGTCATATCTCCCTCTTGAATCATCCATTTGAAGTCAATGCATACATCAATAGTCCTACATCCATGAAGGTAATCTATTTTCTACATTTTCTCCTCATCAGAGCATCATATCAATAAAATTCAAGTTTACTAGGCTTATTAAGACATGAATCACCCTTCCATGGTAGACATCACATTTGTTTCACATTTTTAAAGACCAAATAGTTCTCAATAAGGTAAAATATTACAATCCTATAGTCTACTAACAAAGGAGGAATAATTAGACAGTCTAAGAGAGAGAAAGGGTTTCAAAATTTCTTGTTTTCTTCTTGGTATGGATCTTCATCACATTAATATGTCCTTCACATAAGTTTATCAAGAGATTTTCCAAATATTTATATCAAAAACCCATCATTATGTTCTCAAGCATTTCAAAATCCCTATTTAGCAAATGTTAAGGTTGTTTAGCATTTTTTAAGGTACTTAGCATATTCCTAGGTTTCAAATTCAGCTTCTTATCCTCCTCTAATGACCCACAAATTGATATATCATGTAGGGGATAGGATCATGCTTGCATAGGATGCTTCAAGGTGACTCTAATATTTCCCTTTCACTTTTTTTCTCTCCATCTTATTCCTTCTCCATGATCACTATCATACACTACCATTTCTCAATTTGATCATGCTCATTTCACCCTTCATTCATGTTTTTTATCTTCCCACCTCATCATCACCCCTCCAATCATCTACATCTCACCATTCTTCACAAAGAGGATTCAATAACAAGTGAAGGGCATCATGGTCACTAAAAGAGGTTATGCCCACCTTGAAACCACCACCTATATCCAAAAAAGCAACCTACAATAGCACACCAATATTCAACACTTTTCATGAAAGTACAAAAGGGAAGGATATGTTAGAAGATGTCTTTTGAAAGTCTAGGATCAATATCTCTCATCAGGATGAAAAATATGGGAGGACAATGATCATATCTATGAGTGATGACTTTATTAAGGCCAATAATAGTTATTGTCCATATAATGGACATACACATCCACCTACAATTGAAGAAGGATACAATCACCCCAAGGTTGAAATCATGGTCCAAATGTATATGTGAAGGTTGATATGCTATAAAAGGGTTTTCAATCCATCTTGTTCCTTAATCTATGGTATAATCCTAATAAATAAAGATTTAATAAACCAATCAAGTGTCTTTGAGATACCTACATGCTTGGTTTCAAGTCAAAATATGCTACAACCAAGGGTTTGGATGTCTTACGACCTTTTCTAGGCTTGTCGAGGCTGGTTGGACCATCAAATGCATGAACTATTGAGATGAATAACATTAATATAGAGATCAAGAATGATACATATGAGGTTCAAATAGGTCTAAATAAATGAAAATTTACATCTACAACTAGCCTCAAGAGCACTACTATAGTCAAGTGGGTGAACCATGCTTAATGGAGATTTTAAGGGTATAGACTTTCAAGCAAGGTAATGAGATTATTAAGAGATCATCATACAGAGATCAAATTATGGGTACTTTGTGTATTTTAAAAACTCCCAAAGAATCTTTAAACCCTATCATAGTTCATATAAAGGACATGACATCATGCATAATGTTCTATATAGGAGAGGTTTGATTTTATAATGAAAGAATGGTGAACATGTGAAGAAGATAACAATCTAAAAGGAATGCATTAAGTTGTGGACTTTGGAGGAGACCTCAAGGAGACAGACTAAATTGAATGTTCAATTCCATGAAATCTTCACCTATAACTACTTAAGGGACTCATAAAATATGTTGACAGTCAAGACATTGAAGTAATAAGGTCTTGCATATTTTCAAAGTTCATAGGGTCTTGTTATGTTTGAAGAATCATTTCAGTTTATTCCTTACTCTTTTCATCCCAAAATCTAATAGGTTTAGTAATTGATCCTAAATTCACATATTCAAAGGAGTTAGCCTCAAAACTAGGGTCTGGTCTAGATTCAAGCATCCCACAGCCTTAGATCACTCCAATGTTAGTCCAGATATGAATCAAATCTGAGCAGTCTGATTTCAACTAGGTAATATCTAGGTTACTAATAGAAATCAAGGATATTTGTTGGTATTTGTTTTTGCAAGGTAACTTTCTTTTTTTACCTAACTTACTCCCTCATTTTGAACCTTTTTAATATGAATCACTTTATATTAATGCTTTTTATGTATATCCATTCATTTGTTAAAGAGTTTGGGCTTATATTGGCAAATACAAAGTAATTTACATCATAACAAGTTTAGGTAGATTGTGTCACTACCATGTTCTTATTGTTCCTATAGTAGCATATGCTTGCAGACTAGAAGGTGTTAACCACATAATCTCTCCAACAAAACTAAGTGAAGCCCTAAGGTTTTCTAGGACCTACACTATAATATGAGAAATGTTATTTTGTTGTTCGCATTACATCCTTAACATAAACACACATCAACAGTCTAGAAGGACCTGAGGATGAATCTGAATATTCTCAACCTATTATTTCCTATCATACACTTTTAGGTATAAGTACTCCTCTAAATATTAAGGTGGTTAATTTCCTCAAGAAATTGAAATTAAATATATTTATTTACTCTGGGAGTACTCACAAATTCATCAACAGTAAATTGGCTACTCAATTGAACTATTTCATTTACCCAACTCCATAATTTCAAATCCTAATTAAAGGTGGGGGTATAATCAGTTGTTCTAGTAAATGCAATAGCATAAAGCTATGGGAGACTACCTATTATATTATATTATGTTTTCTATTATCAGGGATGGGGATAACATTTCTTTTGGATTGAAATGGCTCACCATTTTATGCATGATAGCTATAACTTTTGAGTAACTATTCATGCTCATTGATTTAGAAGGAAGGGCATTTGAACTACATGTTTTTTGGCTAAATATATGAAATTAGTTAGTTTTCACTAGATGATGAAAATGATAAATAAAGGTGCAAAGTAATTATTATGTGACTATTTTCTATAAAAATTAAACCAAACAAGGAGTCTACCCATATTGAATTACAACTGGTGGAGTCTACCCATTTTTGTCTTATACACCCACTTGACTCCTTTGACTTCTTTTCCTTTTATACTAGGCTTTACAGTAGGGCTCACTACTGCCTTGGCCAACCCAGGGCCTCCCTGAGCTCGACACATATTCTTAAAAATTGTACTATTTTTATTAAAAATTGATTGAAGTATATACATGTAGAGTATTTGGAATTATATTTATTGTATTGTTTTATGAAATTTTAGTGTTATAATTTGAAAACCCTATTTTCCTGAACAATAGTCATTTGCACACTACTTTAGTAAAAGGCTTGCTCACATCATAGTTGGGTGCACTCCAGTAGGGCTAAAAATATTACAATAATCTAGGTAGACTATTTGAATCTTAGCAATTTTATTACATAAAGTGCTAAATAATGAATAAAAAGACCAAGTAAACACAAATAAATCACACATTTTAGATAGAGTAAAAAAATATATTAAATATAAGTAAGATTAAATACCTAAAAAATAAGGATATGCATAAATGATAGTTAAAAATATGGTCAATGCTTTGGACACTCTACAACTTGCTCTATTTCAATCTGTCAGTGCTCTATAGAGTATGCTCAGAAAATACTAGGAATATGTAGGAATATGAATATATTTGGTCAAACATGTTTGATGTTTTTTTACCTCTTAAAAATGTGTTAAAATTATATGGACCCCATTTTGCAAAGTAAATTTGAATTTCAAATTCATTGGGGACTCCTGCCTATTTCTGAACACAAATGCACCTCGAGAGTAGTCAAGTTGAATTGAAGGCAAGTGATATATTTAATATATTAAAATGATAGTTATATATAATATATTTAAATATATAATATTTATTTAAAATATATACTAAATAATATTGTAATATTATATTACATTATATAATATATATTTTAAATAAATATTATATATTTTAATATAATATATATAAATATCATTTTAATATTATTAAAATATATTATATAATATATTTTAATATTATTCTTATTATATAATATATATGTCAATATAGTTTATAAATCAAATTATATATTATATATTTTAGTATAATATACTTAAATTTATATTATATAAAATATATAATTTATATACAATATTACTCAGTTTAATATATAAAAATATTATGATATATAGATATAGATATAGATACATACATACATACATATACATACATATATATACATACATAAATATACACACACACATACATGCACACAAACATATCATGACATAAAATTTACATATATATGTATTAGTAAGAGGGGTATGTAAAGGCACAGAGTCTAAAATTATAATTGACAGTTAAACCTAGTAATTCCAAAGCCTTCACAATGTCATAATAAGTTCATCTTTAAAGATAATTATGGGCATAGATTGATCAATATCTGAATCACCATGCAATGCTTGAGTCTATGATGGTTTTCATTCTTCGTGTAAAGAGATAGCCTCTTAAAGTATGTAATCTCTATGTCAAAACTATAACTCCCTTGGTTTTGATTAGGACACATCTATATTCTTTGTATAAGGAGCTCAACTATGGTTGATCACATTTTGTCTTGGTGATTTTAATGGAGAAATTAATTTTGTTACAATGGCACTAAGAAAATTAAAAGGACCAAGAGGAATTTCAGGTTTATAGACTAGATAAAAAATTGAAGTGGACATATATGTTCCAAAGACACCATCTATTCCATGTATTCCTACTATGCCTAGTGATGATGTATTCTCAAATATACCACCATAGTCTTATTTCTCCTAAATATACTATTAATGTTACATCTTCAAAAAATGTGGATGAAACTCCACTTAATATTATGCAAGAGCCTATTTCTAAATCATTACCATCAGTTTAAAAGTTTCATGCTGATAATTTTACTTTTATTCCATATTTGAACTTCTATAATTTTCATTGTAATATGGTCTTGTAGTAGATTATTAAACATTTTATAATTCTTATGATCCCTTAGATGTGATCCAAAACCCATGGTATGAGACCCATCAAGTGTAATTTTTTTGGACTCGAATAAATCCTAAAGCTTATATCACAAGGATAAATAATTGTTAGTAGAATGCATATAGCCTTGGTATAAATCACAATATGCATTCTCATCATATTAATATCCCTGTGGAAGAGTTTTACTCATATCAACCTCTATATCTCAATGTATGGAGAGATATGAGTTGATACTCAATCAAGCACCATAGGATTTTTGAATCTAGTAATTTTTTTGTGTGGTGCATTCTATAATATAGCTCGACGTGGCACTTCCATGTTCATTATTTTATAGGTATCACATTTTGATTCATTTAGATTAAATTTATAAGATGGCTTGATCTTAAATTTTATATTGGATGAGGTCAATGTAATCACCCCATACTTTAATAGCTTGTTTAATGCAAGGAGTTTAATTTATCGATCATGCTTAGGGTCACCCTTTATGTTTCTCATAAGTAAGAAATTTTAGTGCCACAAAGTGTGGTGGAAAGGGTTGAAATGATACCTCTAATGCAAGAGGTTTATAGAAGGCATATTGTGAGTCAATTGGGCCATATTTGGATGCCTTTTAGGTGTTATTTTCAATGAGATAATTTTATTCCTCTACTGCTTCAATCAAATGTAATGAGGATTGTGAAAAATCATCACCTTATTTTAAAATATTCATTGAAGTTGACATCAAGGGGGATGAATATGTATTCCCACTTTATGTATGCTTAATTTTCTATGTGATTAATGGATGTGAAAGGGGAACACCCTCCATATTGGTCTCTATCATATATGATATCTGACCATGTTAGATGTCTATTGTGTTATAATTGTTTAAATTAACTGAAAAAGTCACAAGTGTAAATTCAAGAAAGGCAACTCACCATGAAAAGTATTTGAATTGGTGAATTTTATCTCAAAGGTATTCTAGGGGGATAAAAATTAAAGAGTCAAATCCCTATTAGACAATTTAATCATGTATATTAACAAATATAAATAAACTAATTTAATAAGAATAATTATAATAAATGGTAAAAGTTTATAATTATTTTTATATTTAAAAACTATGTTTATTATGTTTAAATCTTTAAATATTTTTACTAAATAATTTATGTTTAAATGTTTTTCAAGAGTGGTTAGTTTTTGTCTCCTCATAAAATGAAACATTTTTTAATGCAATGTTATTTTTCTAAATTAATTATTCATATTCAAGTGGTGATAAATAGAAGTAAATCCATACTCATAAAAAGATATAAACACTATCATAATTCCATTGCAAATATTTTGACTATTTTCTACAAGTCTAAATCTCTCTTAATCTAGATAAGGTTCTATCCTCTAACCATAGGAATAACAAGAATCCCTCTACCATTTACCAAAATGAACTGTGCCAATATTTGTATACAAGTCCACCTCTAAATCAATTTTAATGACTTGTCATGCATGTTAAGAGTTGTTTATATATTCCACTTAAACTATAATCAAATGTTTAAAAACACATCTCATACTTAATATAATTTTGACTACTTCATGTGCCCTTGATATTGAATTAAACAACCATAAATCGTTAAGATAGTGGTAGTTATCTAGGTTTAATTCAATAATTCATGAAAGTGTAGATCTCTAACTATATCTTGTAAATATTATTTGTTTCATTTGACTAAGACTCAAAATAACAACAACTGCCAAATGGTTGTGTAACATTGACTAATTATTTTTTTTAGTAAACCTCATCCATATGCATTACTATTATAATATAATAAACTAATAAATCAAATAATATAATTAGAATAGTGTCACTCCATGGTGTATCCATCAAATTTCCATGCTTCTCCATAAATGTGAATACAAAAAAACAACACACCTATAAGTATATGAAGTACAACATCCCTAGTTATTTAAAATTATGATAGGAAGCCATTAGTTGGGTATTAAAAATATTACTTTAGCTAATCAATACTACCATAAGAAGATATGTTGGACATATTGTGAATCTATTAATTTTTTACATGGTGCATTTTGTAATATAGTTTGATGTGGTGTTATCATGTTTATTATTTGATTGGTATCACATTTTGGTTCATTTAGATTAACTTTGTAAGATGGATTGATCTTAAATTTTATATTGGATGAAGCCAATGTAGTTGCCCCATACTTTAGTTTGTTTAATGTAAGGAGTTTCATTTCTTAGTCATGCTCAGGGTCACCCTTCATGTTTCTCATAAGTAGGAAATTTCAGTGTCACAAACTATGGTAGCAAGGGTTGAAATGATACCTCTAATACAAAATGGTTATGCAAGACATATTGTAAATAAAGTGGGCCATATTTGGATGAATTTTAGGTGTTTTTCTCAATAAGATAATTTTTTCCTCCAATTCTTTAATAATTTATAATGAGGATTGTGAAAAAGCCCCACCTTGGTTCAAAATATTCATTGCAAGTGACATCAAGGGGGATGAATATATATTCCCACTCAATGTATGCTCAATGTTTGATGTGATTAATAGATGTGAAATAGGAACATCCTTATTCTTATTCAAATGGTGATAAATAGGAGTAAATCTATACTGATAAAAATATTTAAAAACTATCACAATTCCATTTCAAATATTTTGACTATTTTCTACAAGTCTAAATCTCTTTGAATCTAGATAAGATTCTATCCTCCAAACATAGGAATAATAAGAAACTCTCTGCCATTTACCAAAATAAACCATGGTAATTTTTGTATACAAGTCCACCTCTAAATCAATTTCAATGACTTGGCATGCATGTTCAGAGTTGTTTATTAATTTCACTTAAATTACAATCAAATGTTTAGAAACACATTTCATCACAATTCCATTACAAATATTTTGACTATTTTATACAAGTCTAAATCTCTCTAAATCTAGATAAGGTTCTATCTTCCAACCATAGGAATAAAAAGAAAATCTCTACCATTTACAAAAATGAACCATGGTAATTTTTGTATACAAGTCCACCTCTAAATCAATTTTAATGACTTGGCATGCATGTTCAAAGTTGTTTATATATTTCACTTTAACTACAATCAAATATTCAAAAACACATTTCATACTTAATATTAAATTTTGACTACTTTATGTGACCCTAATATTGAATTAAACAACCACAAACCATTGACAATGGTAGTTATCTAGGTTTCATCCAAGAATTCCTAAAAGTGTATATCTCTAACTATGGCTTGTAAATATGAGTTATTTCATTTGACTAAGACTCAAAATAGAAACAACTACTAGATGGTTGTGTAGCATTGACTAATTAATTTTTTTAGTAAACCTCATCCATATGCATTATTATTATAATACAATTAACTAATACAACACATAATATAATTCATAATCATAGTGTCACTCCATGGTGCATCCATCCAATTTCCATGCCTCCCCATTAATTCAAATACAAGACATTAATGCACAAATAAGTATATTAAGTACAAGGTCACTAGTTATTTAAAATTATGATAGGAAGCCATTAGTTGGGTATTGAAAATCTTACTGTAGCTACTCAATACTACCACAAGAAGATATGGTGGTCATATGTGACCCATTAAAAATGTCCATAATTAACTAAATGCTAACCATATTCTATATGATTAGTGACATAGTGAAATAGAAATATTGAAGGATGTGATCAACTTCTTTTGATGACATGTGCATTATGATCAAACAATTTGAGGCTACAATTATATCTATGTGTAGAGTTTTAATAAAATAATAAAATTTAAATAATAATATATAAAAATTAATTACAACAAGGTTAAATTTATATATGTACGTATATAATTCTTAAATGAATATAAGATGTGAACATGGGGGTTCTTATGTTAGGAGATTTATTAAAAAAAATCCATATTTACACTTAAACATAATTTATAAGTTTGAATCACATCTCAATAAGGTGTTATAAAAATGAAATCACATTAGAAACACCTATGTCTGATCCTACCCATATAAATGGAGAAGTATCAAATGAGGTCAATAATGAAACAAATAAAATATCATCATTAGTTGATAATACACACACACACACACACACACACACACACACACACACACACACACACACACACACACACACGTGCGCGCATGCATGCATTCATCTACATAAATGACAACTTATAGCATTCAAAATTACCTCTATAGATATAAACATCAACCAAGTAGCTATAGCAATATATGAACTACAAGACAGTTCACAATCTAGCTAAGAAAAAGATGGTATTGTCTCTTATTACAACCTAAAAAATTACATATATATTATTGTAATTTATTATTATGTAACATAATTATTATCTTATAAAAACTATTTATAATTTAACAGATCCAACAAAAAAAATTACGTCAAATTTAAAAGATACTTTCAAAGGTGCGTGTGATATTTCCAAACCAAATGTATGTTTCAAAAAATTAGAAATGAGAAATGCAGTAATGTGTTCACAATGAAAACACAATGAGACACGAGACATGATATTATAAAATGTTGCACATAAGAAATTCTTTATATATATATATATATATATATATATATATATATATATATATATTCTTAAAATCTAACCATATTTAAATGTTTTTTATTTTTATTTTTTTATTGTTAATATTTTTAATATATATTTTTTAAATATTAAAACATTAGGAAAGGACCTCAACGTGTTATCATTAAATTAATCTATGGAAACCATCAAAATTTAGGCTACGTAAAATGAGCAACAAATATAATTATACTAGGAAGTGCTCTCATTTAATATTATGATGAACACAAGGATTATGGTATTGATTAAGCCCCATATACCTGCCATTGCCAAATACTAAAAAATGTAGAAGCTAAGCTTATGATATTGGATGATCTATTAATGCAGCTTTCACTGACATCCCAAAAACATTGTAAAAGTAATAAACCCTCCAAAAACAGCCCTAAAATGTAGTCTTAGTAATAAAGCCATCAAAGATGGCCCTGAAATGCCATTTTTATGGCGTCCATGTTTCAGACCATAAAAATTCATAATGATAGTTATCCATCCCTTTATTTACAGTAGGGGTCAAAACCATATCATCTATCCAATAATAAACACCATCATAATTGGTTTCAATCAAATCCTTCTCCTCATATAATTTAAGTTTCAGTGCATAGAACACCATATGATTTGTATTAGTGTGGTTAAGTAGAAATGCTAATTAGACCATATCCATGTCCACTCTCATAAGCTCTATTATGGGAAAATTGGCTGATATATTACATGAGGGTGTCAATAAGTGCCTTAAGTGCATGTAAACTATCAGTATCTACAACATCTTTCACTAAAGAGAGGATTGTCTTAGGATAAAGTGGTTATTTAATAGAGACTCTCATAGGTTGATTAAGCACATGATATACACCTAACCTATCTTGTCAAAAGCCTTTTTATTGGCCTTAAAACTTTTAATAAAAAATTTCATTTAGGATATTAAACTTACATTAATTTTTTCTCAAAAAATATGAAGGAACCTTATTGTTGTTAGAAGGTAGGACATCATAACCATCCACCATTAGTCCCAAAAATTCTTTCTCATCAATTTATGGTGGCAGTAGTGGATTGGAAAATGTTTGAATTACTTTAGAAGTGGCACATTGGTTTTTAGATTAGTGAATAGTGATTTTTTTTTTTCATTTTTCATTTTTTATCTCTCAAACTAACCGCTAATAATTTGACATTATCATAGTAGTAATTACACCTCTCTATAAGATTCATATCTATCAATTTGACATGTTACTATTTAATCAAATTCACCCACAATAATGATTCTAATGTATTTTCCAAAGAAGTATGGTAAGGATTGGCTGAATGAGGATCCCTCATTGGCCTAATTAATTCCTCAATCTCTATTTTTTATATTATATATTCGACCAAAGCCTCTTGATTACATGAGGGTTCTTATGAAATTTTAGGAGGGTTAAAAGGTTTTATGATTTTTTATCTTCATCTTCACTTTCCACATTTTATTATACATTTTAGTCAATAATACACAATCATATGGTAGTTGTTGCCATTTTGAGTCTTAGTCAAATGAAATAACTCATATTTACAATCCATAGTTAGAGATCTACACATTTAGAAATTCTTGGATGAAACTAAGATACTTAGGAAAATAAAATAATATATTATTTTTTCTAAGAAATTAGTGAACAACAAAAAAAATAGATTTCCCTACTATTTAAATTGGATGTGTCAGTGTAGGTTTTTATTTTTCCCTATTATTTAATTAGGGAAATTATATATTTGTGCATACATGGAGTTTTCCTACATTCGTGGGATATGCTAGCTTATGTAGAGATGTGTGTCATAGATGTGTCATAAGTAACTCCTTTGACCGGCTATTTTAGGTATGGGAGTTACTTCTCTATTCTTAGCATCCTGTCACCACCTTTCATGGAGGAGTTACAGTCTATTCTTGGGGTGCTTTGACCACCTTTTGTGGAGGAGTTACATACTCTCCTATATGTATTCTTCACTTTGGCCATCCTACGTTAATGGAATATTGGTTTTTCTCCAAATTTTCTATGCAATTGTCTCTTGTTTGATTTCATTTACTTTAGCATTTTGTGGTATTTACTTGCTTCATCCTGTGCAACCACGACTCATGCATCCTCGTTATTCAGACCTTGGTGAATCCTATGATATGGTATTAGAGCCACCCTGGTAACTATTTGTCTATTTTTCTATTGCTTTCATTGAAATCTAGAGCTTTGTTAAGGCATTTTTTTTGTGAAATTTGAAAATTTTTGGGAGATATTGCTAGTTCTCCGTGTTATTGTTCCTTCCATGGCTTGTTTGGTCTCTCCATATACATGTAGGCCTATGATCATGATCCTCTCAGCACGATGTTGAAAGTCTCACAGTGTTCAAGATCTGCATAAGAGTTTGTCTCAGACCCGAGTGTAGAAGTGTTGAGTTACAGCCATGACGTTCCAAAACAAGTGAGAAATTTGAGCACATAAAGGCTGAGTTTGTGTAGGAAGAAGGAAAGAATTTGGTTGGGTTCATAGCTAAGTCACTTAATGGTGATAAAATTCCAATCTTGGAGCTTTCAAAAAGGGTGTGATGGTAAAACGCAGTCCTACATCCACCTTGGCGCACTTTCCTTGGAACTTTTCAATCCAGCTCTGCGCCCTTTTCTCCTTCTCCACGTAAGTCATTTGTTGTGGTATGCTTTCAAGACAAAGTCATTAAATTCAAGCCTTCCTTGGACCTATGATCCACTTTAAATTTAGTGTCTCTACAATCTTTTTTGCCTAGCAGATTTAAATCTGTGTTTTCCTCAAACTTTGGCACCCCTTTCCTTGTTTGGCATCCCATGTGGGCCCTTAAATACTTGGCAATCCATTAAATTCTATCTTTTAATTTAATTTTTAAGTTAAAATTGACTTGTCCAAAAAAAAAATTAGTCAATTTGACTGAGTATTGAGTATTTTAGACAATTTTTAAGTTTTGATAATTTGGGGGTTTAAATTTAAACTTGTATCTTCGCCTGTCGAAGACAAAGGGTGATGCCCAAGTTGGAAGGAGGCCAATTACCCCTCACAAATACCTCCTTTGGATTCCTTGCTCTGTGTCGAGTCTAACGAGTGGTTAGAAGGCCACTTTCTCTCTCAAAACAAGCATTTTTTTAATGTTTTAGTGTTGTTTTTTTACAAAAACACTAGTTTATGGGAAATTGAATCTTTAATATCTTGCAAATGGTAGCTCAGATTTGGGTGCCATTTTTTGAAAAATTATTTTTATTTAAATTTTCCACAGCGTAGGCTTGTTATTTGTTAAAAATTTACTAGTTTATAAAGTGCCTAAAATTTGGGTCTCTTGGGATGCATTTTCGACTGAGTCCGACGTCCTGTTTGCTTAAAATTTTGCACTGATTGCTCTAAGATGCATTTTTGACTGAGCTCAACATATTTTGAGCATGCACTTGCATATTTGGGGGGGGGGGGGGGTTGTGATTGATTTTCATCACTTACAATCTTTTCTTTCATTCTCCTTTCTACATAATTTCACAACTTGCAATCAACACAACTTCAACTAAATTCAGCTTAAAATAGATTCTTTTCAACTTAAACTCTTAACACCCTTCAACTATCTTGAATGGAAGGTTAAAATTTTAATCATTCTTGGAAGTAAAGGGTTGATAGGATCACCATGGGTACTGAAGTAGAACCCAACATTGATGTTGAAAAGGTCAAGTGGTACAATTGTAGTGATGAAGCCTATGGATTACTGAGCTTGTCCATGTCTCCAAAACTTATCTTCAATTTAGAAACCTCCAAGACTCAAAAAGACATATGGGACACCCTAGAAAATTTATTTGGGAAGCTTGATGAGATGAGAGGTCATGAGCTTGAAAATGAACTCATAAGTCTAAGTCCTAGCAACTTTGACACCCTATAGGACTTCTTCACTAAGTTTAAGGACCTTAGATTGTAATTGAAATAATGTGGAATAGAGAAGAAATATGATCAACTCATCTTTTCTATTCACGCAAAGTTATTTCCAAGCTATTTGGTCTTTGTCTCCACTTTCCATGGCACAAAAAGTGCCCTTGGCACTACATGGAAAATGCCTTCTTTGGATTCATTCATTACCAACCTGACTAGGGAGCAAGATAAGCTAATTCAAATGGGCACAATAAATTCTACTCAAACCCAAGCTTTGATATCTGGAAATGGTAAGGATAAGACTTCAACAAAGGAGAAGAAAAAAAACAAGGACCAAGAGAAGAAGAAAGAAAACAACAATCCTGCAAAAAACAACATTGAGTCTTCCTCCTCCAATGCTAAACCTAAGAAGGAGAAGGTTAAGTGTGCCTATTGTAAGAAGACAGGGCATGATGAACACAAATGCATGAAGAAACAAATAGATCACCTAACTCATCTTCTAGAGAAACACAACATAGGTGTTCCTAAGTCTATCAAGTAGAATTCATCTACCCAAGATTATACTAAGGCAAAAGGCAAGGGTAAGGAGAAAGAGAAGGGCAAGGCCCTTATAGCTACATCAGCTTCTACATATTCATGGATCATTAACTTGGGTGCTTCTCACCACATGGGCTCTTCCCTAGTTGAGTTTTCATCTTTAGAGCCTTGTAGCATGACTTTAATTAGTTTGGGTGATGACACATCAGTTTTTGTTGTAGGGAAAGGGTCAGTTGAAATGGAAGAAGGAACATTCAATAATGGTCTAAGTGTTCCTTCTCTTTCAACCAATCTCTTATCAGTGTACCAAATCACTCACATTGATTGGGGCATGAGATTTGAGTTTTCACCAGATTTAGTGGCTATCAGGGAGTTGCATAGTGATACTATAGTGGCAGTGGGTATGGTAGATCACCAAGCAAGGTTATACACCTCAAATTTTGCACTTGATTATTCTCCAATAGCATTGCTGACTCATTCAGATAGAGTTAGCAAATTATGGCATGAACGGTTTGGCCACCTTAACTACCGCTACCTTGAGTAACTTTGCAAACATGACATGGTCATTGGCTTGCCTTGTGTCCAATTCTCAAAAGGACTTTATGAGGGGTGCTCCCTTAGGAAGCATCCTGAAGCAAAATTTAACAAAGGCAAAGCTTGGAGGGCTTCACAACCTTTGGAGTTAGTCCACAGTGATGTATCGGGACCCTTTCCCAAATCATCTTTCACAAGGGCCAAGTACATCCTCACTTTCATTGATGATTTCTCTAGGTACACTTGGATATATTTTCTCAAACAAAAGTTTGAAGTGTTTGAAAATTTTCTAGACTTCAAGGCTCTTGTTGAGAAATAGAGTGAGAAATCCATCAAATTTCTTTGGATTGATAATGGAGGTGAGTATGTCGAAAATAGGTTTGAGTAGTTTCACACCACAGAGGGGATTGATTTGCAGTGCATAGTCACTTACAGTCCTTCACATAATGGGGTTGTAGAATGAAAAAATAGGTTCTTGAAAGAGATGGGTAGCCGTATGATTCACTCCAAATCCTTAGCACCACAGTACTGGGCCGAAGCCATAAATTGTGCTTACTACATTCAAAACAGGGTTCGTCTCAAAAAGCTTTAAAAGGGATAACACCCTTTGAAGCTTGGCATAAAAGGAAACCTAATGTTAAGAACTTTAGGGTTTTCAGATACCCATCCATGGCCCACATACCGAAGAAGAAATGCAAAGCTATGGAACATCAGTCTAAGCCTTGCATCTTTGTAGGATATCTGGATGGTGTTAAGGGGTATCGCCTTCTAGATCTGACCACTCATGAGTTGTTCATTGAGATAAGTGTCCACTTTAAGGAGAGTCCTAGATACTCAACACTTGGCACTTCTCTCTCATCAAATCTCCTTCTTCATGATGATTCCTCAGATTCAGATCAGCCACAGTAGGTTCTTGAGCCAGAGACATCTTCTTCTTCTTTGAATTCAGATAGTGAGGATAGTGATGCAGATTCATCCAGCTCTAGTCAGTTAGAGGATGAGGAGTTAGCACCTAACTCACCCACTTTTGGGCCACTTTGGGCCAGACAGACACTTGAGAGTGCTAACACTTGGGTAGGAGATCCTACAAATGATAGACGCACTAGGGGGGATTATTAGAGAGATCCAAATGCCTTCTTTGCTTCAGTTTTAGATCCATAGACTTTTTGAGAGGCATCGGGGGTACTTGAGTGGGATAATGCTATGGAGGAAGAATATTCTTCCTTAATCAAAAATCACACTTGGGACTTGACTTCACTTCTTAAGGGAAGGAAGATGGTTTGATGTAGGTGGATATATCAGACCAAGTTTGCAGTAAATGGGTTAGTTGATAAGTACAAGGTGTGATTGGTTGCCAAGGGTTTCTCACAAGTGGCAGGGATTGACTACTCAGAGACCTTTGCACCCATTGCAAAGATGACTTCTATTTGACTCACCTTGGCTATTGCCACATCACATGGTTGGAATGTGCACCAGATGGATGTGAAGAGTGCCTTTCTTCATGGAGACTTAGAAGAGGAGATTTACATGGAGCAGCTGCCAAGATTTATTCAAGATTCTTCCTTAGTATGCAAACTTAGAAAATATATCTATGGCCTCAAATAGGTCCCTCGGGATTGGTATGCCAAGATGGATTATTTCCTTCTCATAGCAATTTTCACTAGGTGCCATTCTGACCCCAATGTCTACTTCTTGCAGTAGGATGATTCGCTCCTGATTTTGGTTCTATATGTTGATGACCTTTTAATCACCGGGAGCTATTCATCGGCTATTGCAGTGGTGAAGGCATCTCTCTGGGATAGATTTGACATGATAGACTTGGGTTTGTTGTACTACTTCCTTGGCATCGAGATCTCACAGTCAGATTCAGGGATTTCTCTTGCACAACCTAAGTATGCTCTTGATTTATTGTCTCAATTTCACATGGCTGATTGCAAGCCATCTTTGACTCCCTTTCTATCAGGAGTCAAGCTTGAGGTTGACTATTCTTCACCATTAGTTGATGCCACTCGGTATCGACAACTTGTTGGAAATCTCATCTACTTGACTCACACCAGGCCTGACATATCATATGCAGTGGGACTTGTCTCCAGATTTATGTAGGAACCTCATGAGCTACATTGGAAAGAAACTAAGAAGATCTTACATTACATAAAGGGTTCACATAGATATAGGATTCATTATAGATTTGGCATAGAGGTTGACTTGGTTGGATATACAAATTCAGACTGGGTTGGTGATTCACAGACTCGCAAGTCCACTTCTAGTTACAGTTTCTCTCTAGGTTCTAGTCCTATCAGTTAGTCTAGCAAGAAGTAGGATGCTATTGCTATATCATCCATAGAGGTAGAGTATAGGGGAGTTGTTAATACAACTACTAAGGCTATTTGGCTTCAGGAGATTCTTTCTAAGTTTGGCATTCCTATCAGGTAGCCCACCATCATTTATTGTGACAACCAGAGTACCATTCAGATTTGTAGGAATCCAATTCAACACTAGTGGACCAAGCACATAGAGATTCACATGCATTTCATTTAGGAGCTTATTCATAGTCAAGTCATTGACTTAATCTTTTGCCAGTCTTTGGTGTAGGTTGCAGACATCTTCACCAAACCTTTCACTGAGAGCAAGTTCATTCATCTACGAGCTCTTCTTGGGGTGTGGTCTACATATGCAGTAGCATCATCTTAAGGGGGCCCTTCTAGCCTTCTCATTTATTTATGTCTCTCTTTTTTTTTGGGGGGGGGGAGTTTTTTCCTACAAGTTTTCTCCTTTTCTCTATCTTATGGGAGATTGCTTTTGTACATGGGTACCTCATCAGGCCTAGTTTCCAGGACCCATTTTATATTTCCACACTGCCCACCTAAGCTATGCTTATGGGGGGTGTTAGTGTAGGTTTTTATTTTTTCTTATTATTTAATTAGGGAAATTGTATATTTGTGTATACATGGAGTTTTCCTACATTCATGGGATAGGATAGTTTATGTGGAGATGTGTGTCATAGATATGTCATAGGTGTCATAAGAATGTCATAAGTAACTTCTTTGATCGGCTATTTTGGGTATGGGAGTTACTTCTCTATTCTTAGCACCCTGTCACCACCTTTCATGGAGGATTTATAGTCTATTCTTGGGGTGCTTTGACCACCTTTTGTGGAGGAGTTACTTACGTGCTCTCCTATATGTATTCTTCACTTTGGACATCTTACGTTAATGGAATATTGGCTTTTCTCCAAATTGTCTACGCAATTGTCTCTTATTTGATTTCATTTACTTTAGCATTTTGTAGTATTCACTTGTTTCATCCACTGCAACCATGACTCGTGCATCCTCATTATTCAGACCTTGGTGAATCCTCTGATAGGATGTTCATCGCATATTGAAACAATGAATTCATAATATAAAATAAAGAGTTTCTAACATCTTTAAGAAGAAAAAAATTATAGTTGACTACAAGTGCGTGAATACATGCATCTTACTATGCATTATAAAAAATCACCAACAAGGTCGAGGTATACATGAGTCAAAAAAGAACTAGTCTTATCTGTATAAACTGATGAACTATTCTCCAGCTCACTTTATGGCACCTTCATCTACAAAACAATCTGCCAAGAAACACATCTCATAGTTAGACTTTAAAATTGAAGTTAATAAGTAATCATTCTGGTCTTAATAACCTAGAAAAATAAACCAAAGGATTTAAGTAGATAAATAAACTCACCATTAATAACTAGAATATAGATTCATTGGTGTTAAATAAATTTTAGCTTAATTTAAATAATTTCAATAGAAAAATTATGCATTACTAATTAAAATTGCAGTTCCAAATATCTCATGGTTAACTAAAATTTGATTGTCATTTTATAAATTAGAACAAATATTCATCTGTATAATTTATTCGTAGACTTTTTATAACCAAATTTGAAGGGTTATAAAATTAATCATTCATATTACTTGAAATTTGATTGCCCATCTCCTTTACTGTCCATTATTCCATGCCAAGTGTCATCTGCAACACCAAATTTAATACTTTGTGATACATGATTTCAACTTCATGATATGTGATTATAACTTTTAATTTAATTCCTATAAAATATTAATGTTTGATAGATTTAGTTTTTGAATTAATCTACCTCATCGACTATGCACATGGTGAAGTGCCATAGAGTTTTAAATCCATAACTGTGAACAAATTTTTGACCCAATCATGTACATAAATGTTAAATGAAGTAGAAAATCAATCCATTTTCATGTTACATGGCATTATAAAATACATTAAAGACATAAAAAATTATTTAATTTTATTAAAAATTTATTATTATTTTTGTACTATTAATTATATGCATGTATGTATGTATTGAAATTTATTATACTAAAATATAAAATATACAATATTGATTTATAACCTATATTAACATATATTATATGATATAATAATATTTATTAATATTAAATTATATTTTACAAAATATATAATTTTTATAAAATATTAATATATAATGAATCAATTTAATATATAAACATATTATGATTAATATTATATGTCAATATTTATATAATACCTAATATAATTTGTGTGTTGGTAAGAGGGGTTATGTGAAGTGAAAGAGTGTAAATCAATAATTTAACCTAATAGTTACTCTAAACCCATGACAATATCAAAATAATGTCATCTAAAGTAATTGTAGGTACAAACCTATCAGGATCTAAATCACCATGCAATGATTTAGTCTATGATGGCATGCATTCTTCATGTAAAGAGATAGCCTCTTAGCAAAATCTCTATGTCAAAACTAGAAATTCCTTGGTTTTAATTAGGGGGCATCTATATTCACTAGATAAGGAGCTTAGTTGTGGGTGATTAGGTCTTGTCTTGGTAATTTTAATAGATAAATTGATTTTATTACAATGGTGGTAAGAAAATTAGAAGCGATGAAGAGGAATTTTGGGTTTAGAAATATGATAAAAATTTGAAGTGGACATATACATTCGAAAGACACCATCCATTCCAATATGTATGCCTACTATTATACCAACACCACTTGTTTCTCCTAAAGATATTATTAGTAATTTTACATCTTCAAAAAATGTAGATGAAACTCTACTTATTATGCAAGAGCCTATTGTTTCTAAATCATTACCATCAGTTCCAAAGTTCCATGATGATAATTTTACTTATATTTTCATATTTAAACTTATATAATTTTCATTGTACTATGGTCTTGTAGTGGATTATTGAACATTTTTTAATTTTTATGATCTCGTAGATATGATCCAAAACCCATGGTAGAAGACCCATCAAGTGTAATTTGTTGTGACAAATCTGTTGCTATATTATTGTGATGAAATTCCCAAATTATATAAATATAAATTTAGATACAATCTATAAATGAAAAGTCTATAATAATATATAGAAATACTATATATAGTAAGTGTTCTAAGGTAGCTAAAAATTGCATTGATCATCTTGGGATGTACTAGTTAATTATCAAAATGCCCTTGAAAAGCTTCCCAAGAGATATAATTAAATCTTGTGTTTCATCTATAATTTCTAAAATCTTGATAAATGAAGTTTTTGTGATTCTTGTATTGAATTATTCTTTTCAAGAAGAGTAAAGTTGCTTGGCTTACTTTCTTGTTTAAATTTAATTGATTTTACATGCATGTGATTTGGCCATGTATTTTTGACCCCATTATTGGGCTTCAAAGTTGAAATGTTTAATCCTAACTCTGCATTAAGATATAACACCTTGTTGTTAGGACTGAAAATTTAATTTTTATAGATTGGTATGTGTAGACTGCTTATACCCTCACATAACCATAATTTAGATAATCATGCAACATCCTTTACAAATAAGTCTTCGAGTTAATAGGTATGATTTTATGTCACTTATTTTAATTACCATTCTAGGGTCAAATTTGTCTCTAAATATTAGTTTGTAAATTCAAGAAAAATGACTTGCCTTCATATGTATTTGAATTAGTGAATTAAATTATCTCAAAGGTTTTCTACAGAGCTAAAATTGAAGGAGCCAAATACCTATTAGATAATTTTCTTTTGTTACATCTTCAAAAAATATGAATGAAACTCCATTTATTATGCAAGAGCCTATTATTTATAAATCATTATCATTGGTTCCAAAGTTTCATGATAATAATTTTACTTCTATTTCCATATTTGAAATTCTATAATTTTCATTGTATGTCTTGTAGTAGATTATTGAATATTTTATAATTCTGATTATCCCTTGGATGTGATCCAAAACACATGGTACGAGACCCATCAATTGTAATTTGTTAGGACTCATAAAAATCTAATATTGACCAAATATGCTTAAGGGTTGCTTATAGGTGTAGGGAGATATATGAGTCGACAGTCAACCAATTTTGTAATAAGAAGCATCAGAAGGTTTGTGAATCTAGTATTTTTTTTTGCATGATGCATTTTGTAATATAGCTCATTGTGGCACTTCCATGTTCACTATTTGATTGGTATCACATTTTGGTTCATTTGTATTAACTTTTTAATATGGCTTGATCTTAAATTTTCATGTATTAGATGAGACTAATTTAATGGCCCCAATATGTAGCTTGTTTAATGCAAGGAGTTTCATTTCTCGATCATGCTCAAGATCACCTAGTTATTTCTCATAAGTAGGAAATTTTAATGCCACAAAGTGTGGCAACAAGGGATGAAATGATACCTCTAATGCAAAAGGATTATGCAAGACATATTGTCAATCAAACACATAATTTGGATTCCTTTTAGGTGTTCTTCTCAATGATATAATTTTTTTTCTTCCAATGCTTTAATCATTTATAATGAGGATTGTGAAAAATCCCTACCTTGGTTCCTTTACCTTGATTTACAATATTTTGTCTCAAATACAAATTTATATCTAAAGACATCTATAAAAATAAAGTCTATATAATAATATATGGAAATCTATTTATAGACAAACTATATAAATAGAAAGTGTTCTTGTGATAGCTAGTAATGATTTTGGTCATCATAGAATGGACCAATCAATCATTAGAATGCCTTAGAAATGCTTTCCAAATGAGTCTATAGTTGAAAATGAAATTGATCATCATAGGATGTACTAGTTAATCATCAAAATTCCCTTGAAAATCTTCCTAAATAAATATGTTGCTATTTTGTTAGAATGAAATTCCCTAAATTATACAAATGTAGATTTAGATACAATCTATAAATGGAAAGTCTATTATTATATAGGAATACTATATATAGTTAAGTGTTATGAGGTAGCTAAAAATGACATTGATGATCTTGGGATGTAATAGTTAATTATCAAAATGCCCTTGAAAACATTTCCAAGAGATATAATTAAATCTTGTGTTTCATCAGTAATATAATTTTTATAATTGTGATAAATGAAGTTTTTGTGATTCTTGTATTGAAATATTTTTTTCAAGAGTAAAGTTACTTGGCTTATATTTTCTTGTTTAAATTTAATTGATTTTACATCGATGTAATTTGGCCACGTAATTTTGAATTTTCACTTTGTAAAGTAGACAAAAGATTAATTTCTATAATTTATATGTAATTTAATAGTTCACAAACTTTTTATAATCAAGTTTGAAGGGCTAAAAATTAGTAATTCACATTACTTTAAATTAATTGATTATCCATTTACTTTATTGCCCACTATCCTATGCCAAGTGTCATCTACAACATCAAATTTAATGCTTTGTGATAGGTGAATTAACCTTCATGATACATGATTGCAAATTTTAATTTAATGCCCATTGCCTACTAAACATTATTAATGTTTGACAGATTTGGTCTTTGAAGTAAACCACTTCATATGCCGTGCACATGGTGAAGTGCTATAGATTTTTAAATCCATACCTATGAGTGCATTTTTGACTCCCTCCCACACATTAATTTTAAATAAAGCAAAAACCTAGCCCATTTTCATGCTACATAGCATTATAAAATACGCTAAAAACATAAAAATTTATTTAATTTTGTTAAAAATATAATATTATTTCTATATTATTAACAATATGCAGATGTATTGAAATATATTATACTAAAATATATAATATTGATTTATAACCTATATTAACATATATTATATGATATACTAATTTTTATTAATATTAGAATACATTTTATAAAATATATAATTTATATATAATATTAATATATAATTAATCAAGTTAATATATACAAAATATTATGATATATATTATATATCAATATTTATTTAATAACTAATATAATTTGTGTGTGTGTGTGTGTGTGTGTGTGTGTGTGTGTGTGTGTGTGTGTGTGTGTGTGTGTGTGTGTGTGTGTGTGTGTGTGTGTGTGTGTGTGTGTGTGTGATAAGAGGGGTTATGTGAAGTGAAAGAGTTTAAATCAACAATTAAACCTACTAGTTACTCCAAACACATAACAATTTCAAAATAAGTTCATCTAAAGTAATTATGCACAAGCTTATCAGGATGTGAATCATCATGCAATGCTTTAGTCTAGGATGGCTTGCATTCTTTATGTGAAGAGATAACCTCTTAGCACAATCTCTATGTCAAAATTACAACTCCATTAGTTTAGATCAGGAGGCATTTGTATTTGTTGGATAAGGAGCTTAGTTGTGGGTGGTTAGGTTTTGTCTTGGTGATTGCAATGGAGAAATTGCTTTGATTACAATGGTGCTAAAAAATTAGAAGTGACCAAGAAGAATTTTGGGTTTAGAAATATGATAAAAATTTAAAGTGGACATATACGTTCGAAATACACCATCTATTCCAATGTGTATATCTACTATTATACCACCACCATTTGTTTATATTAAAAATATTATTAATAATGTTACATCTTTAAAAAATGTGGATGAAACTCCACTTATTAAGCAAGAGCCTATTATTTATAAATCATTACCATTAGTTCCAAAGTTTCATCATAATAATTTTACTTATATTTTCATATTGGAACTTCTATAATTTTTATTCTACTATGGTCTTGCAGTAGATTATTGAACATTTTATAATTCTGATAATCCCTTGGATGTGATCTAAAACCCATGGTAGGATATCCATCAATTGTAATTTTTGCAACGAGCTTATTGTTATTTTATTGGAATGAAATTACCTAAATTATATAAATCTACATTTGGATACAATCTATAAATGAAAAGTCTGTATATAGAAATACTATATATAGTAAGTTATATAAGGTAGCTAAAAATGGCTTTGATCATCTTGGAATGTACCAGTTAATTATCAACATACCCTTGAAAATCTTCCCAAGAGATATAATTAAATCTTGTGTTTCATTTATAATTCCTATAATCTTGATAAATGAAGTTTTTATGATTTTTGCATTGTAATATTTTTTTAAGAGGAGTAATTAAGTTGCTTGGATTAATTTTCTATTTAAATTTAATTGATTTTACATGGATGTGATTTTCCCACATATTTTTGACCCCATTATTGGGCTTCAAAGTTGAAATACTTATTTATTGGTTGAAATGTTTAACATAAACTCTGCATTGAGATATCACACATTATTGCCATGAATGAAAATTTAATGTTTATAGATTGGTATGGTCTAGAATTATTATGGCCTCACATAACCATACTTTAGATAAGCACACAAAATCCTTTCCCAATAAGTCTTTGAGTTATTAGGTAAGATTTTGTGTCACTTATTTTAATTACCATTTTGGGGTCGAATTCATCTCTAAATATTAGTTTATGAATTTAAGAAAGGTGGTTCGCCCTCATAGGTATTTGAATTGGTGAATTAAATTATCTGAAAGGTATTCTAGTGGGGTTAAAAGTTAAGGAATCAAATCCCTATTAGACAATTTTTTTATGTTACATCTTCAAAAAATGTGGGTAAAAATCCACTTATTATGCAAGAGCCTATTATTTATAAATCATTACCATTAGTTCCAAAGTTCCATGATAATAATTTTACTTGTATTTCCATATTTAAACTTATATAATTTTCATTATATGTCTTATAACAGATTATTAAACATTTTCTAATTCTGATGATCCCTTGGATATGATCTAAAACCCATGGTAGGGGACCCATCAAGGTGTAATTTGTTGGGACTCATATAAGTCTGGGATTGACCAAATATGCTCAGGGGTTACTTACAGGTATAAGGAGAGATATGAGTTGACACTCAACCTAATTCATAATAAGAAGCATCAGAGGCTTTGTGAATCTATTAATTTTGTATGTGATGCATTTTGTAATATAGCTCGTTGTGGCACCACCATGTTCACTGTTTGATTGGTATCACATTTTTGTTCATTCAGATTAACTTTGTAAGATGGTTTGATCTTAAATTTTTATGTATTAGATGAGACTAATGTAGTGGCCCCAAAATTTATATTTCTTAATGCAAGGAGTTTCATTTCTTGATCATGCTCAGGGTCACCCAATTGTTTCTCACAAGTAGGAAAGTTTAGTGCCATAAATTATGGCAACAAGGGATGAAATGATACCTCTAATGAAAGAGGGTTATGAAAGACATATTATGAATCAAGCACATAATTTGTATGCTTTTTAGGTGTTCTTATCAATGAGATAATTTTTTTTCTTCCAATGATTTAATAATTTATAATGAGGATTGTGAAAAAGACCCACCTTGGTTCCTTTACCTTGATTTACAAGATTTTGTCTCAAATACAAATCTATATCTAAAGATATTTATAAAAGGATTCAAGTCTAGTATATAATAATATATGAAAATCTATTTATAGACATACTATATAAATAGAAAGTGTTCTTGTGATAGTTATAAATGATCTTGGTCATCATAGAATGGGCCAATCAGTCATAATAATGCCTTAGAAATGCTTTCCAAATGAGACAATAGCTAAAAATAAAATTTATCATCTTGGGATGTACTAGTTAATCATAAAAATTCCCTTGAAAATCTTTCTAAATGAGTCTGTTGTTATTTTATTGGAATGAAATTCCTTAAATCATACAAATCTACATTTAGATACAATCTATAAATGGAAAGTATATATATAAATTCTATCTATAGTAAGTGGTTTGAGGTAATTAAAAATGGCATTGATCATCTTGGGATGTACCAGTTAATTGTCAAAATTCCCTTGAAAATCTTCTCAAGTGATATAATTAAATTTTGTGTTTCATCAATAATATAACTTATATAATATTGATAAATGAAGTTTTTGTGATTATTGTATTGAAATATTTTTTTCAAGAGGAGTGAAGTTGTTTGGATTATAGTTTCCTATTTAAATTTAATTGATTTTACATAGATGGGATTTGGCCATGTATTTTTGGCCCCAATATTAGGCTTTAAAGTTGAAGTACTTGTATTGTTGGTTAAAATGTTTAACCATGACTCTGCATTGAGATATCACACCTTGTTGTCATGAATTAAAAGATAATATTTATAGTTTGGTATGGTGTAGACTACTTATGCCCTGACATAATCATAATTGAGATAAACCTAAAAAATCCTTTCTCAAGTCTATGTCTTTGAGTTACTAGGTATGATTTTGTATCACTTATTTTAATTACCATTTTGGGGTCAAATTCATCCCCAAATATTAGTTTGTAAATTAAAGAAAGGTGACTTGCTCTCATAGGTATTTGAATTGGTGAATTAAATTATCTCAAAGGTATTCTATGGGGACCAAAAATTGAGGAGTCAAATCCCTATTAGACAATTTAATCATGTAATTTAATAAACAAATATAAATAAACTTTTGTAATAAGAATAATTATAATAAATAATGAAAATTTGTAAATATTTTTATATTAAAAAACTATCTCAGTTTATTATTGATTTTTATTTATGTTTAAATCTTTAAATATTTTTATTAAATAGTGTACATTGTTTAAATATTTAATATGGTTAAATATATAAATAATTTTATATGTTAAATTTTTTTATATAAACTTTTAAATTATTATAGAATTAAATATTCTCATGTGCTTGGAAATTAGGGTTAAGTTTATCTTTTTCTCTTTCCATTATTCTCTTAGTTTTTATCTCTCCCTTTATAAGTCCAAAAAATATTCTTTTATTGATTGTTAGGTTAACTGTGGCATTAGTGGTGTAAGCGTTGATCACATTTTCACTGTCATTTCTATAGGTCCTTCTTGTCAAGTATTTAATCTATTTATTGTATTATTTTATTATATCTAAAATGTGTGATGTGTTTGGATTGACATGACCCTTTTATTCATTGTTTACCTCTTTAAGTTATGAAATCATTGAGATTCGAATAGACTTGGATTTTTGTTATGAAATGGATGAAATAATGAAATGGCAAAGATTAGGATTGTTTAGAACTTACTTGTATTCAATATTGACTAAAATGGTGAATGTGAGGGAAAAGAAGACATTTTTTTATTAATTTTAAGTAAATAATCATAGTAAACAAGTTATGTGATGCAAAAGGGTTTCAATGGTTCCACCTTGTCTCTATCTCCTCGCATCATTTATTTGTTGGCTTTGTTCGAGATATTGTGATTTGTTTCCATTTTAGACTGAGTTGAAAAGTCATTTTTTAGCTTGTTCCAAGTTATTATTATTTGAGTTGAATTATTTCCATTTTATATTAAGTTGAAAAGACATTTTTTGGGGTGGTGAATGTTTCCCTGATACTACATCATAAACTTTAATAAATGAATGCTTGAATAACACCTGGCATTAGTATTTAGGATGGTGAACTTTTCCCTCATGCTTTGATATTCTTGGATATAGGGGTCCTATGCATCATTATATATGAAAAAAATGATTGTAAAATATTTACACCTTGAAAATATGAGAAACTACTATTTAGGGAGAAGTTTTCAAGAGGTGGGAAGCAGCAGGGGGCTAAAGATTTGTATGGCCACTCCTTTTTTTTGGTTTCTAGCTATTATTTACATCCAATCAATTTTTTTTCAAAAAAAAATTTTGGATTAAAATTTTCCTAATTTCTCTTAGCAGCATGTATTACACATAATTGTTGTAGTCTTTAGAGCACATCTAGGTATATTTGAAGCATCCTGTACAGGTATTTAAAGAATCTTGTACAGGTCTTTAGAGCATTACTAGACTTCTTTGAAACATCATGTGTATGTCTTTGGAGTATACCTAGAGCATATTCAGATTACTTCAAAATCATCTTTAGAGTGTCTTAAGAGTGTTAAATCTTCAAATCTTTCTTTCTAAATCCTCAAAATTATAGCCAAAAGAATTGTCAAAATTATGTGTTGCCTTCTCAAAATTACCCTATAATTGAGATGTGTTATTATACTCAAAATTATCCCATCCTTAGGATGTGTTTTTGTACTCCAAATTACACTATTAATCTAAGTTAAAAACAATAACAAGGTAAATAATAAACAATAAATTAAATACAAACAAAGAACAAATTGCATTTATATCCTACTTAGATCAAACTTTAACTATTAAATGCAATATGATATATGACCAAATGCATCACTTTATGGATAGTTTATATAACTATGATGAGCTATATGAAATTCTCATCATTTCTCCCCCACACTTTAACTTTTGAAATTCCTCTTGTAAATAAGTGGGATGATTGATCCTTAATCCAAATTTCTTGGGTCAAACCACTGATTCAGACATAAACTTCAAAATGATGGCCCCAGTCATGGTGGCCCCTTGACAAGAATCCAAGATCTTTGACAATTATGTGTAACTAGGTTTGAAATTAAAATTATACCTAAGAACTCAAAAAAATCCATGGAGATAGAGGACAAAGAATGATAGGAGGCCTAACTTTATCCCAATCTAGACATATGAACCTATTTCCTCTAGGAGTTAAGTGATTATATAACAAATTATTTTGGCTTTTCTTAGAGCCCATCTAGTATTGGTAAGGTTGAAGACTTCCTTGTGATTCAAATTAATAGGTAATGTATCTCACCTGGAAAGAATTTCATTGAAAACATTGGCTTGAAAATATCATAGTCAAGAAAATTGCTCAATGTGTAGATTTTTGTGTGTTTCTAGGTGCCAAATCAGCCTACATAACTCTTTTCAAACACCATTGTGCAGGATCAAATCAAGTTTAGTCACCTTCACATTTCACATGATGGTATCCAAATGTGATAATAATGTGGAGTTCAAAAAATTCTCAAAAATTAGCTCTCACATGCAAAATGTGCAGCTATTAAAATTGGCTTTTAAGCTGATTTTTACTTGGTCAATTTTTCGTGTTTCCAGTTTTTAGATCTAGCCAATACGTACATTTCAAGCTCATTTTATAAGAGGTAAAAGAGGTAAAATATTGTTAAAATTTATCATGGTGATATATAAGTGTCATTTTAATGAAATTAGAAATATTTTATGCACATATTAGTTGTATAGAATGTGCGGCTATAAAAATCAACTTTTATGTTGATTTTTACTTGGTCATTTTCTACATCTTTCAGTTGTTAAATCTACCCAGTGAGCACTTTTGAATCCCATTTACATAAGTTAAAATGGATTATAAATTTAATGAAAATTTATATGATTGTAACCTGATGATATGAAAAGGTAATGAATTTTATTTTTTAGCTACATGAGCTTCTGGGGAAAAGTTATGATGGTGTGAAGTGACCCTTCTGGGAAGGTTTATCACTCAACCAACTTTTCACCAAAAACCACTCAAAGGGAAGGTCACAATGGTTATTTTGATCTTTAAAAAAAAATAAAAATACCCTTTGAGAATGTTCTTAATATATTTCTTGAAACATAAGATATGATAGGTTTTGTTCATATATCATTTTATGATTTTCCATTTTTCCATGTTTTAAAGGTGCTGATGCAACTATGTGCAACTATATGTTGGTTTTTAGCCATATATTTTGATCCATAGCTCCATTTTCTATACCATTTATTGTATTGGAAAGTTGACTCTCCTTATTTTTAATTAGTTTGATTTCAATTTATAGAAATGTATGATCAAAATTGGTTAATAACGTAGCTGCAATACTGTGTTGATTCGATAAGCCTTCACAAAGTGTCTAGAGGCTTATAGAAGACCAAGTGGAAGATGTGAAAACTTTGGAAAGTGGGAGAGGTTAAGTGGAAATAGGAGGAAACTAAAACCATTTAATAATCTTTATATAATAATGAAGACTTTCTCCATGTAGGATGACATCACTCAAGTCATTATCTATTTTCCCCTCTTTTGTCTTTCATTTTCTTCTATATATCTCTCATTTTTCTCATTGTAAGAGACTAATTTTTCTTATGATATGGAATAGAACTATTTATTTTGTAATGAAAACACCTCTTGATATCAATATAAGAGTTCATTTACCTTTTTATATACTTTCATCTTGTGTTTAGTTGAGTTTGTGCATGAATACTTTGTGAAGGATCTTTATTTCTTGGTGTTTATCCTCTCTCTCTATCTTGCCTCTATGCAAGATATTTTTATATTTTCATGTCTTAGAATGTGTTATATCCATCATGAGGTAAAGATAGGCTATGGATATTATCATCCCTTCCTCCTATGTCTTATTTCCTTGAGCCTTCTTAAGAAACACTTATGCAACAAGCTAGTTATGGAGTTTATGTGAGTGTATGAGTTCTTGGCTATCATATGTGTGTGTCTCAAAGCAATGAAGAGCATCAAATATTGGTGTATCACCTTTTTTTTTAATTCATCCCTTTCTCCTCCTTTTAACCCTTTATTTTAGTAATTAGTAGTTTAGATTAGTTTGCTAAGAGCATAATTGATAAGCTTAGTTATAGGCTATCATTATACCTCTCCTTTAACCAATCAATATATTGGTGTCATTTTCAACTAGCGAAGTGTCTAATGGATATTTATAATGAAATTATTTGGTATTGGAGTTATAAAATTCACTATTTGGTGGGTTTTACTTTTGCTATACTTTCTAAATCCTAAAAATAGTAAATAGAACTCTAACTCTAGTTTGCAAGAAAGTAAATATAAATTTTTTGTTAATACTTCAAACTATCAACATCCATAACTTAAACATATAGAAATTTGAACTAGGAACTTAAAAATTCCTTGGAATGAGAAAGAGATGTGTATTTAAACTCATCTCAACATCTATTCATAGGATATAAAATCTTTGCAATCTTAACACCCAAATATGTTTATTCAAAACATAAAAAATTTAGGAGTAGGATCCCATGCTTCTAAGAAGGTGTTGGAACTGACTTAACTAACTATAGATAGGAAATAACTAATCTAAACTGAAGATACTTATCTAGTTCAAAAAATAAATATACAAATATATCTAGACTATTTTAAGCTATTACCATGAATGGTAATGTCTAAAATAAGACATAAATATATAAATTATATTTTTAGATATCTATAAAATTACTATTCTGAGTAGTAGGATCTAGTTGGTCTTCAGAGCACATCCAAGTATAATCAGAGCATCCTATACAAGTCTTCAGACCACCTCATATAGGTCTTTAGAGCATTCCTAGACTTCTTTAGATCATCCTATTTATGTCTTTGGAGCGCACCTAGAGAATCTTTGAAGCAATTCTAGAGTGTCTTCAGAGCATTCAATCTTTAGAGCTTACTTGTCAAATACTCAAAATAGTAGTCGAAAAAGTTTTTAAAACTATGTGTTGCCTTCTTAAAATTATCCCATCATTGGGATGTGTTGATGTAGTCAAAATTACCCCATCATTAGGATGTGTTGTTTTACTCAAAATTGCATTATTCATCCAAGTTAGACATAATATCAAGGTAAAAAATCAGCAATAAATTACATACAAACAAAGAACAAATTGTATTCATATCTTACTTTGATCATACTTTAACTAATAAATGTAATATATTATATAACCAAATGTAACACTTTATGGATAGTTTATATAACTATGATGAGCTATATGAAATGCTCATCATTTCTTCCCCACACTTTACCTTTTGCAAGTCTTATCATAAAGAAGTGGGATGATTGATCCTTAATCCAAAATTTCTAAATCAAACCTCTGACTCAGATCATAAACTTCAAAATGATGGCCTTAGTCATGGTGACCCCTTAGTAATGATCCAAGATCTATGACAACTATATGCAACTAGGATTGAAATTCAACTTCTACTTGAGAACTACAACACATCCATGGAGATAGAGGATATAATTATAGGAGGCCTAAACCTCTTTCCTCTAAGAGCTGAGTAATTATCTAGTAATCTACTTTGAATCTTCTTAGACTCCATCTAATATTAGTGGGGCTAAAGAATTCATTGTGCTTCAACTCAAAAGGTAATGTCTCCCACTTGGAAAGACTTACATTGATAACATTGGTAGAATGGTGGTTTAGAAAATCTATAAAAGTAGTAATATTAGATCTCAATAGATCATGATACTTATTCTTCATATACATATAATACAATTACTAAAAAGCAAAAATAAGTTTCTTTGCTTCTAGAAATTATGGTCTCATGCATAACCTAGTGGTGCTTTGTAATTATAGAAATCTATTATTATCCTGTTGCCATGCCATTTGATTCCATAAAGTCGAGGAAAAGGCAAGAAATTATGTCTCTCCAAAAAATAAATTTGCTAGAAAACCAGATTGATATCCTAACAACAAATTGAAAGTATAGAACTCACAAATAACACCTTGCCTTTCTTCAATGCTCTTTAGAAACATGTACATAAATACATGCTCATCTTCATCTTCAATGACATATGAAAAACCAAGGGAAATTAACTAAATCTACCATTTATAAAATTGCTCATTTAATAAAAGAACATAAAATGATGAAGGCTACCTACATGCTAATAGTTTCTATCAAATAACACAAATATGTTGGATAGAAGCCTATTATTTCTATAATTATAGTTGGGATTCTACCAATTGCTTTTGAGATTCCTCCTTAAGTTTGGCATTTTCATCCTTCAGTTTTTAAATTTTGTTCTGGGTGTTATGCCAGATAGAGATTATTTCATGTAATAGAATAGGGAAAGAGGAAATAACTCTTATTAGACCTTTTGTCTGAACTATAATTTCTCATGTCTCTCTTTGCATGGCCTAAATAGAGGCTTATAACTCAAATATTGAGTGGTGATCTCTATTATTCTATTAGTATGTTGGGAAATCATTTCATTTATATCAAAAATACTTTTTCTTAGATTATTAATTAGATTACACTTATCAACATTGGCATTTTATAAATCAATAATCTAAGTGTATTTGATAGCAAGAGAATTTTTCAAATTACTCAATTCTTGGGTCTATGAAAACATTAAATTATGGACCCTAGTATGTTAAGCTTGTATATCCTAAAGAATTATTTCTTGTTCACTAACTCTAGTAATATATTATTCCCACCTTTGTTTCAAATTAGAAATAATCAAGTCCTTACCTTCAAAAGTTGAATGGAGAACATCTAACTCTATTTGTTTTAGTCTGATTGTTTACTCATGGCATGATGCAATTATTTTTCTTCATTGAAAAAATGTGGAGAAGATGGATCTTATTCAATCAAGGGTGCCTTACCTTTATTAACAATAGAGGGCATAAGATTTCTTGAGGTACAACTTCTTCTGCTAGGGTTACCTCTACAGATACAACTTATTCTATAGACTACACATCTTCTTCCTCTTCTTCTTACAAGATAAGTTACTGACTATGATAGAGTTTAGTTGGAGGAGGCTGAGGGGGTTTGAAAAAATTCCCATTTATCACTTTGATCTCTAGTGTAGTATCTTTAGAACTAAAGGAGGTGAAGATGGCTACTATGTAAATCAAACTGTGGGTTCTTCAATCTAGATTATAGTGGAAGGAGGAGAGGTAGGGCATGGTGTATTTTTATTAAGAACTAGAGAAACATTTTGGAGGAAAGAGGACCAAGCCTTTTCACCCCTTGGTTTATTGAGAAAATAATGGTGACAAATGAGTGTAACCATCCCATGATGGTAGGTAGACCCAGTACCTCATCTTCTCTTCTGATAAACATTAATCAGATAATTTTAAGGGAAAGAGGGAAGATCGATCTTATATTCTTCTTGAACAAATCCTTTTCTCAAGTGAATAAGGAGTCTCATAACATATCCACCCACTACTGTAAACTAACCATCACAAGTGATATATTTCATTATCTAGGAAACAACATTTTTTCAAGGTTGAGAAAGATTTTCTCTCAAAATTCATTTGGCCACTCCTTAAGGGGATTTGGCTAGTCTAGGGTGTGGCTCATTTCCTTCAAAAAACATATAAATCAGGTTATAAAAATATATCTTTTCAATGGAAACTACTCCATCCTTGGGAATCCTAGATAAATGATTAAGTACAAAAGTATTTACTAGAATGTTCTTCTCTTAGATAATAACATGATATTCATAAAAATTCTCATAAAATTCTTGCACAATGTCTTCATGGAATTATTGAAACATTTTAAGGAAATTTAACCAACCTATTGTTTCAAAGACATATCTAACTAATTCATCTTGTAGTAATGCATCAGAGGATTTTGGTTCACTTTTTTTCTTTCTCCCACCCATCTTTAGAGAAAGCACTATTTAATTAAAAATCTAACTATAATGTAAAAACATAGAGCTCAAATTCACATAAGGAACATGGGGAGCAAGAGGTTAGAGATACAACACAACAATTTATGGTAATGCAAATGTAATAATGAATAACAAAGTAGGTCATATGATGTGATTATGACAAGAATGATGGTGGCAGTTATGGCTATCTCTTCAAAGCATGCAAAATATAATGGGAAGGTGCTTTATCTAATCAAGTATTAATGATGTGTCATAGAGGTCATTATTGGCAGTATTGAGAGAAATAATCCTAATGAATTATGTATCATACCAAATATTTTTGAAAGACCCTTTATTTAATACATAGTCATATTAATCTTATTTGAAAAAACCATTTGGAAACATTTTCACATCAAATCTATTAGAGGAAATCTTTTGAAACTACTATCACATCAAAACTATTATAGGAGATATTGTGAAAACATCATCAATTCAAATTATGTATTGTGGCATTGGTGGTCTAATGGAGTTATCTTGATTCTCAATGATGGAAGTAGATTCTTCCCATTCACGATTTTCATCTTAAGAGCATAACTATCAATCTTCAAAGCATATCTTATAGTCTTTGGATCTAAGTCACTAGTCTTCACAGCTAATAATATAATCTAGACTTTGTGTGTGTGTGTGTGTGTGTGTGTGTGTGTGTGTGTGTGTGTGTGTGTGTGTGTGTGTGTGTGTGTGTGTGTGTGTGTAAATTACCTAATTTAGTACAAAAACCTTTAAAAGGTAGATGTCTGGGGATGAATCCTATCCACATGGTAGAATAAGTCATTGTAGTGTTTGTTTTCCATGGCCAATGCAATGGTATTGAAATTGGTGTCTCAAAAGACTGTGTTTGTCTGATATGAATAGAGAAATGAGACCTATTTTGACTTGGAAATTGTAAACATTCCTGCTTTGACCATGGTTTTTAAATTTTGATTGATGATCTCATATATTATCTTAATTTTGGATGAATGTAAAGATGTCCTTTAGTGAATGGCATAGACAGCTTCAGAGTTTAATAGATAACAATTAAAAGTGAATGCAAAGCCTTGAGATTTCAAGCTTTAATCTTTATATTTTTTAGAATTTTGAATTATGAGATACAAGACATAAATGGTAAGTATGTTTTACTTATTTTGACTAAAAACTAGGTTGGATCTTCAATTTTGTTTTAACAGTTTTGAAAATCCACTTTTGGGAACTATCTAATCACCACTCTTAGTTTGTTCATGCATCTTCCCATCATAGGCTAAGAAAATATGAGATAGGGGTCCATGTGTCCTCAGTCTATTTATTCCAGCTATCAAGTGGTTTCCACATAGTATTTAGCTATCCAAGATTTAAGTGACTAGCTTCTAGGTGTCATTTTGTTGTGTGATTACAATATTGAAATATTGAATATTGAACCCTACATGTGAGTGTGTGAAGGGAACAACTGAGTACTAAGTGGCATGATTCAATTGGATAATTTTGTTATGGGACTTTAAAATGTAATTTGGGCCTTAGATGGTTGTGATTGGGCATCACATGTTATATTTTTGGTTGGGTTATAACTCCTTTATGCATTAAAAATTAGAAATTGAATGACAAGTGGCACATTCCCATTAGATCAATGGGTTGCAGACTTTGTAACTCTTCCTTGGACTCAAAATTCCATGTATTAGTGCCAAGTGGCATGATGTGATAGGGTTATAGGGTCATGAGACTTTAGAAAACAATAGGATCCTTGGAAGGCCATGATATGGTGCCAAGTGATAGACTTTCATTGAGTCATTAGGTCACAATAATTTTCAAAGGCTAAAAGATGTGTGATAAAGCTCAAAACTTTATGGCTGAGTGACCAGTGCATGTGACACTACCACATGTCAATTGAGGTTGAGTTGGTGTCAAGTTCTTTAAAAATGAAAAAGTGTGAAAGTAATACCTTCATGGGTAACTTGAAGGTATCTCCAAGGAGATACCTTGAAGGAGAAATCTACTCTTGTCCCTATTTAAAAGGTATCTCTTAGGAGATACCTTGAAGGGGAAATCCACTCTTGTGCATGTTTTAAAGGTATTTCCTAGGAAATAACTTGAAGGTATTACAAGGGCCTTCAAAATATCACATAGTAGTGCCTTCCATATAATGGAAAATTTTAATTTTTTTTTGAAGGAGAAATCCACTCTTATGCCTATTTGAAAGGTATCTATTAGGAGATACCTTGAAGGGGAATCCACTCTTGTGTATATTTGAAAGGTTTCTCCTAGAAGATAACTTTAAAGTATTACAAGGGCCTTAAAAATATCACCAAGTAGTGTCTTCCATGTAAAGGAAAATTTTACTTGTTCCTTGAGGGAGAAATTAACTCTTGTGCATATTTGAAAGGTATCTCCTAGGAGATACCATGAAGGGGAAATACACTCTTGTACATGTTTAAAAGGTATCTCCTAAAATACACCTTGAAGGTATTACAAGGGCCTTCAAAATATCACTTAGTAGTGCCTTCCATGTAAATGAAAATTCCACTTATTCATGTTAAAGGTATTTGTTACAAGATACTTTTAACATTCTCTTCAATGTATGATAACTCCCTTCGAAGTATATCCTAGGAGATTCTATCAAGGGCCTTGTAATTATTTTAAGTTATCCATGAAGGTATTACAAGGCCCTTGAAGTAATCTTGTAGTAGATATATTGAAGGGAGTTTTCATAAATTCAAGGGGAATGTTGAAGGTATTTCCTAAAAGACTTTATACACAACAATCAATGCATTTATAACTACCTTCTTTGATTGAAACACCTATTTACTCATTGAATCCTTTATACAACTCGATAATGTTGTTCAAGTTCAAAATTGATGTATCTACTAGGAGATTTCTTCAAGGGCCTTATAATTCCTTCATGGATAACTTGAAGGTGTCTCCTAGGATATGCCTTGAAGGAGAAATCCACTCTTGTGCATGTTTGAAAGGTATCTCCTAGGAGATTACTTAAAATTACTACAAGGTCCTTTAAGTTATCACCCAATAGGTCTTTTAAGAAAAAATTCCACTCATGTGCATGTTGAAGGTGTCTCCTAGGAGATACTTTGAATGTTCCCTTGAATGTATGAAAACATCCTTAGAATTATCTCTTAGGAGATTCCTTTCAAGGGCCTTATAATTCCTTGAAGATATGGTAATGCTCTTGAGTGTAATTCTTGTTCATTACAAATGGTGCAATGAAGGATTTACCTTATTTAAATCTCTCTTGATGATCTTATGAGGTCTATAATTTTGTTATGTTTCACATTGAATCTTGGAATTAAGACACCTTAACCCCTCAATAAGATCTACAAAAGACCTTATACATAATAATAAATGTATTGTTAACTACCTTCTTTAATTAAAACACCTATTTACTCATTAAATCCCTTATACACCATAATAATAGTGGGAAAGTTCATCCTTGAGGTATCTATTAGGATATTCCTTCAAGGGCTTTGTAATACCTTAATGGGTGACTTGAAATTATCTCCTTGAGGGTAACATGAAGGTATCTTAATGGGTGACATGAAATTATCTCCTTCCAAAAGTATCACTCTAGGAAGTTTCCAAAATAGGGGGAATGGTAGAGAATAAAAGAAGGGCTCTATGGTCTCAAGATTTACCTTTTAAGCTAGATCTTCTATGGACAAGTTTTTTTAGAACCAATGTTTGTTATGAGAAGTTGTGTCACACACACAGACAAACCTAGTCAATTAGTCTAGGAAAGTTTGATATAATAAACTCAGAGATTTAGGCTAAAGGTTGTTCTTAGGAGATATGTTGAAGGATAAATCCACTCTTGTGACTTTTTGAAAGGTATCTCCTAGGAATATCTTGAAGGGGAAATATACTCTTGTGAAGAGTGTTGATGCAATTTTTATGCACACCAACTCATAATGAGGTAGCCTCTAACATTTATAGATCTTAATGGAGGTAAAATCCACTCTAGGGCATGATTTGTAGGTATACAGTTTTAACAACCAAGTGATGGAATAGCAGGAAGGGAATATAGGTTTTTAACTAGGGTTATTAATGGATGGCTGCTAATCTAAAGTGGGTAGGTTTCAAAATAAACTCAAAAATGAGGGAAGGGTAAAACATAGAAGAAAGGTTTTGAGGCTTTAGGAATCACCTCACTATCTTGTTTCTCAGTGGATAAGTGATTTCAAAACCTATACCTATTGCTAGAAGATATTACACACACAATCAGACATGATCAAGCAGTCTAGGATAATATTGATATAAGAAACTCATAGGCCTTAGTCAAAGGTTACTCCTTTTACAACATCTATTGTACACTCTTAATCAAGAGATTATGTCTCGAACTTAGTGAGGTATCTGAAATAGATGTTCCAAATACACAAAAGTATATAAAATGAAATCACTCCTACACACTTAAGAAAATATGAATCAATCAACTTAATTGCCAATAATTAATGTATTTTATTAATCCTTCAATAGTTGTTACACATCTAAGACTAACATATCAATCAAGATAAGAAATAACTCATTCATAGATTTTTCACACTAAGATTTATTACATCATAAAACCAAATAAATAATCTTAATTACAAAAACATTGGAAATAAAATACAAAAACACATGAGTTGACAACTAAAATTGCTTCTACTCCTGTATATTGAAAATTCTCTGACCCTTCAAAACTGTGGGTTACATGTGTTTAAATAAACTTGGGGAAGGGGTCACCTCATCCTCTAGGTAAATGCAATATATATTACATGTCATAGTTATAACTTCAATTCTAAATATGGTCAAAACTATATAGAGTTATCTTTCCAGTTGTTAATAACTTAAATTAGCCTTTATAAAAATATGTAATGTGTGCATGTTTACAAAAATGAATAGGCAAATTTACAATATGGTTTGAACCATAAGAAAACTATAAATATATAAATACACACCACTATAGAAATTTACATGCAAAAACTTGGCTATTTTAATGTCTAGATGGCTACATTGACTTTAGTTGGCATTATAACTATGGTTGTTGACATAGAAATGGAAGTGGTAACTTGAGTTTGCTTCTTCTTCACCTCTATCTCAAGCCATAATTTATTTGATAAATCATGTTACTATTAAATTATGTCCAAATTCAAAATAGGGGTTCTATTCACCCCCATTGACATGTCTTATTAGCTTTTCATCTCTACTTTAATCATCTAGAAGTTGATCTTGAAGATCTCAACTTCAGTCGCCTTCTTCCTAGAAAAGCTCAACTCAGCTTCTATGTCCTCTAATGGTAGTCCTTATAGACTTTTCTTAAAATTATCTAAAGCCTCCTAAATAATTTAATCAATTTTCATATTATTTTTCAACTTCCCTATATCATCTTTTACTTTGAATAATTTTAAATCATTCAAAATTTGGATAATGAGGGCCTTGTGCTCTTGATATTTAGGGACCAAAGCCCTAACTACTATCACCCATTCCCTATCCTATTCTATCCTAATTACCACCAAGTTGAGTGTGGTGGATGACTCTAATGGTGTCATGAGATCTAGGGGGATATAAGCCCTATTTATTTGTGTAAACAATTAACATCTTCAATTTATTCTCATCAAATTTCAAAGAATTAAATAATTTGTGAGTATTCATAACATAGGGTGATAATTCATCCCACATAAACTCTAATGCATAAAAATAATTGTAGCACTTTGATGTTATCTCTTAGACCTCAGCTTCAATGCTAGTTAGAATATGCATTATATTATGTTGTTCTTTTGTTTTCTCTAACTCTACCCTAGCCAGCTCTATGCCTTTGTGAATTGACACTATGACATCCTTATGTGCTTCAGCTAGATATTTGAAGTCTTCATTATAGGGATATTTACCCAATTGTCTATTTTGTCTTTTGGTCAAAGAAAATACCTCTTGTATCTCTTCAAAAATTAATTCCCTACTAGCATAATCTTCTAACTTCCTCTTCCTTACCCTCTAAATACTCCTAGATGGCTTGTCAAACAAAGTTGTAATAGATAGGAGCTTTGTTATTTTAAATATGGGAATTTGAGATGCCTTAGACCTTAAATCAATGGCCTATGGAGGAATTATCAACTAGTTAAGGTCTATCTCCTTTTTGGTTTTAACCATAACTTATTCTTCAACTTCCTCAGCTAGTTGTTGCTTCTTTGCTACCTTGACAATTGTGTTAGGAAATGAAGGCCAAATAATCTTAGATAAATCCAAACCTCCATATTGGGGGAGTGGATGGACTATGATAACCTTTCTTTTCCTTTTTTCCCTTGCCTAAGCTAGTGATAATAGGTTCCTAGGATGGAGTGGTGGATGGCATGGAGAGAGTGATTTGGGTGGGTGAGACATGGAGTTGGGTAGTGGCCATGGTTGTATCGATCTTCCTAGATGCCCTTTTCCTTTTCAGTGATCTGACTATGGTAGTCCCATAAGAAATATTGGAAATGGCCATGATGGAAGTGGATGGCATGGTGGTGGAAGATGGTTCAAAGGTAATGGAAGGAAGATCAATAGTGGTAACATCCTTATCAATTTTTGGGGTGAGTAGAGGAAAATGAAAGAAGGAGGAGGTGGTTAATGGATCATCAGGAGTGGAAGTAACAAATTCCATTGTAGGAATTTTCAAAACCAATGAAATTGGCACAAATCGAAAAATAGGATTAAAAGAAGAGAGAAAGGAGATGGTATCTAAAGGTAAAGCCTTTTTACCTATTGTGTTTTCCACAACTGGTGATTTAACCTTGTTGGATTTGAGGATCAAAGCCTTAGCTTTTTATAACTCTAATTCTTCATTGTAATCTTCATCTTCTTCCTCCACTATTACTTTTTGGGGTATTATAAGTAAGTTTTGAGATTTTTCTATAGTAGGATTTCATGTGGGAGGAGTCTTAGGCTTACTTTTGTAACAAATATTAGTCTTAGGTTGTGAGGAGGATCCTTGATAAATTTAGTCAGCTTCTTCCTATGTGGCTACCTCTGAACATGTAGACTCTTATTTCTGGGGGATAGTCATAGGCATTTGAATTGTACTGGCAGATGGGGGCTCTTATCCTTTCTCTTCTTCATCAGAGGAATCTAGATTGATGGGGTCTCTTAAAGTTACCCTAGGATAAATTTCATTCACCCCTGGTTCCTTCTTGACATCCTTAAACTTGAAAGGAATCTCCTATGATATATCTCCTTATTCCTTGGACTACTTTATGAGCTGGTCCTTCCAAAAGTCTAAGGATGTCCATCCTATAAAGAGTGGCATTCTATTATACAATTCTTTCATAGTTATTGAAGGTTTTTGTTGAATCACCCTTAAGTGACCCTTTTTTAAATTGGAAAACCTTGCCCTTTCCAAGACCTCATCATCATTTTATGCATTCATGAATAAAAATTCATAACCGTAATGGATGTATGATTAGGGGATACTAAGGCCCTAAATGTGTTTTTGGATGTAGTCATGAGGATCTCAATACCTATGTGGTATTGTGGGAAAATGATAACTATTTATTTTATCACCCACATATAAAGTGATTTATCATTATATAAACCATCTTGTCAATGACCATATGGTGCCCATAGAATGTGATCTTCTTATTTTTGATCAGGTCCTCCTTAATGCTCCACCAGAGCTAAAAAGCAATTTATTGTCAGCTAATTTATTAAGTACATATTTTGGAAGGCTCAAAAGATGAAACTTGTGCCTGAGAATGATGATAATAGTATAATTAAGATACATAAAATAATCACATCTTCTAGATAGTGTATTCATGATGCTTTCTCTAACTCTGGGCATTGAAGACCCATGGATTACTTGTCAAATTTGAGGATAAACATCTCAAAAATCCTCATCTGTTCTTGGTATATTCATAAATATATATAAACTAGAAATGATTGTAAATGTGATTCTTGATACAGTCAGTGGTCAAGGTCCATAGCTCACTAAGGACTTTATACACTATTCCCATGATAACACTCAAAAGATATGACATCATAAAGAAGTGGCCCACCATAGTGTACTACTTGTCCTTATGAATGACATGTTATCTTAGCTGGCATCTTATAATTTCACCCAAGATGAATGTTGCATTAATGGTAATCATCATATACAATAATGGTACCTAGTCCAAATTAAGGAAATGGATGTTCAGCAGGCCATAGAGCCTGTTAAGTAGTGTCATCCCAATCCATAATCACATCCTAGATTTGTTGATAGAGGTGGGATTATTAACTTTATATGTCATGGTTTCTCTAGGGATAATCCATGAGTTCAACACCTTATCCATTGAATTCTCATGGTAAGACAAAACTAGCTTATGTTTATCAAAAAACACATTTTTAACTGGTAATGATAAATACCTCTAAATTTCAGCTCTAGATTTGCACACCACATCTATCTAGTTTTCTATATGGTGCATAAATCATCTTGTATAATCTTCCCTATGAAGAATAAATCTCATAAGAGGTTAAGGGCATCACCTTGGGCTTATCTACAAATGAATGTAGTGTTTATCCATTAAGTGAGAGCAAGTCTCTAATGAACTAGAATTATATGGGAGATATATGTAGGAATGCTTGCCGTTGCGCCAAAAGGTCGACCTGTTAACGCCCGATACAAACCCCAGATAAGTACCCACGGGAGGCTGTTAGTCCATGTCACGAATCCCTAAGGGGGATGCTGGCGATTAGTCCAACAATCCCCCCCTCAGCATCACCCGAGGGGATTCGAACCCGTGACCACGGCTCTGATACCAATTGTAGGAATGCTTGCCGTTGCGCCAAAAGGTCGACCTGTTAACGCCCGATACAAACCCCAGATAAGTACCCACGGGAGGCTGTTAGTCCATGTCACGAATCCCTAAGGGGGATGCTGGCGATTAGTCCAACAATATATTTCCATCCTATGAACATACATCAATAGAATCAACAAAATCCCATAATTTAGAGTAGTTTACAAACTAGTTGTCAAAAATAGTGGCATCATAGACTATGTCTATGAATTCGATCAAAACTTTAATAGAAAATGGTGATGGTGGAAGTGCTCACTTGAATGCCTTAGATTAAGATGCCATTTTAATTATGTGTAGTGCTTAAAGTTTGTTTATGTTATCTGTGAAAAATTCTCTTTTTTTCTAGTTACTTATTTACTTGAAATAGTCTCATAGGTAGTTAGGGATTTTCTTGCACATGATAGTAGTTTATGCATTATAAATGCCCAAAATTCACATGTTTCATATTTTTTTCATAGTTTAAATCTTGTTAGTTTAGTTTATGGGTATCCTTAGCAAGTATTAAGAAGTATTTTTCTTTATTGGCCAAGTATAATAGGATTTCACTAGTTAGGAATTGGGAGTCAAGTTTTGTGTTGGGACTGAGCCTATAAAATATCCAAATAAATATTTCAAACACAAAGGCTAATACAAAAAACTTGAAGAGAAAAATATCTGATCAAATACAAGTCATTTGAAACATTTTTTCAAACAAAATGTCCAATGCAAAAAATCGAAACTAAAAAGTTTGAACAAAAAGTCCAAAGACCAAAAGCCCCAAATAAAAATTATGAAGACCAAAATCCATTGATCAAAATATCTGAGTAAAAAACCCTAAGATCAAAATCTAATAAGAAGGCCTGAGAAAATTTTCCAAAAACCAAATCCCAAATATAATTCTTCTGAATAAAACTAAGTCCCAAAAAGGTCCTTTAAGTTATCACCTAGTAGTGCCTTTAGGGTCAAGGAAAATTTCACTCATGTATACCTTCAATGTTCCCTTCAATGTATGAAAATTACCTTAAAATTATATCCTAGGATATTCATTTCAAGGGCTTTGTATTTTCTTAAAGGCATGGAAACACTCTTGAGTGCAGTTCTTGTTCAATACAAAATGATGTAATGATGGATTTTCCTTGTTCAACTCTCTCTTGATGATCTTATGAGGTATACAATTTTGATGGGTTTCACATTGAATCTTGGAATTAAGACACCTTAAACCCTTGATAAGATCTATAGAAGACTTTATACACAAAAATCAATGTATTTTTGACTAGCTTCTTTAATTGAAACACCTATTTAATCATTGAATCCCTTATATACCAAAATAATGATGGGCAATTTCAACCTTGAGGTATCTACTAGGATATTCCTTCAAGGTCCTTGTAATACCTTAATGGTGACTTTAAACTATCTCCTTGAGGTTAACATGAAGGTATCTTAATAGGTGACTTGAAATTATCTCTTCGAAAAGTTTCACTTTGGGAAGTTTCCAAAATTGAGGGAAGGGTAGATCAGAAAAGAAAGTCTCTATGGTCTCAATATTTACCTTTGAAAATGGATTATGTGGAAAAGTTTTTTCAAAACCAATGTTTTTTATGAGTAGATATTACACACACACACAAAAACATAGTCAAGCAATCTAGAAAAGTTAGATATAAGAAACTCAGAGATCTAGGTCAAAAGTTGCTCCTAAGAGATACCTTGAAGGAAAAATCCACTCTTGTGCCTATTTGAAAGGTATCTCATAAAATCCATTTACACATCAATAACACTGGGCAATTTCAAACTTGAGGTATCCACTAGGATATTCCTTCATGGGTAACTTAAAGGTATTTCCTAGGAGATACCTTGTAGATATTACAAACCTCAGTAATACTAGGTAAGTTCAATCTTGAGGTATTTAATAGGAGATTACTTCAAGGGCCTTGTAATACCTTCATGGATAACTTGAAGGTATCTCCTAAGAGACACCTTGAATATATTACAAGGACCTTCAAGGTAAAGCAAAATTTCACTCAACAACAAGGTAATTATTCAAATCTAAAAATATTAACATAATACGGAAAATTATTAAACTAAATTTAGGTGGAAAGTGCATGTGTATATGGGGACCTAAAATGTGCACTATTATATTTGGCTTGTCATGACCAATGCATGCTCTCCAAATTATTATAAGGCCCTTCAAGTTATGAAGTTATCACCCAGTAATGCTTTCAAGGTGAAGGAAAATTTTACTGGGAGATACATTCAATGTCCCTTTGAATGTATGACACCACCCTTTGAGGTGTCTACTAGGATATTCCTTCATAGGAATTGAAATACACTTGTAATACCATCATGATTAATTTTAAGGTATCTCATATGAGATACCTTGTAAGAAAACTTCACTCTTGTGCATGATTGAAAGGTATCTCCTAGGAGATACCTTGAAGGTACCTATTGATGGAAATTTTTACACATATTAGAAACATACTTCTCCAGAAATATTTTTTTGTGGATTCCTTTGCCCATCAGATTATATTGGCTAGCACACATATAATTTATTTCTGGTTTGGTCATACATTATTAGTTTAAGTGCAACTTAATGTATATATTAAAAAGAATCAATATGTATTTTGTATTGTAGTTTATAATTAACATTTACTAATATACAGTTAATCACTAATTAATCACAATTTTTTTTTATAAATTGATGCAATATGTAATTTACATTTCACAAAATATTAATATTTAAATCATTTCAATTGTTTTGAAAAATGTCTTCAGTCAAAAAAGGAACTCCCACACTTAAAAGGCAGAAGAAGGCCTCACTCCAAGATAATTTGGATATAATACCATTTAAACTACCAAAACTAAAATTAAATCCACATCACCATCTTACATTTTATGGTGGTAATAAAATTCCTCTTGCTAATTGGTATTTTGTGTTGTTTAATCTACCAAACATGCATGAAGATATATACTTGTTTAGCACTACATGAAAAAAATAAACTTCTCAGATTGGAATAATCATTTCCTTTGATAAGGATGAACTTGAAGATTCCATTTAGTTCTAATTCAAAGTATGGAACATAAAGGAGAAAATTATTCATTGAGTTACTGCTAATTTCAATAAATTTATACCCAGTAAAATGGAATTGATAGAAAATAATTTTTTCTCCTTCTTGTGAAACATTTGGGTTTCATTTGAATAACTATGACACCCTTCAAATGTCTAGATTTATAGATAGAGATAATTTGGTCATTAGAATAAATAATACGTTTACATAAAAACATGAACAAGGGGCAATAACTTCTTCTACTTACCACCATGTAAACATGTATTTAAGATAACCTACAGTCATGACAAAAAAAACATTAGAAAAAATAAGGAAAGTAAGGGTAACATATGTGTATGCATATTTTTTTGAGGCTATACAAGTACTTACACCAATATAGAAAAATAAGATCAAACAAAAGGTTGGGACACTTTTGTTGACACAAACTTCTGATCAGACACATAGTGAATTCTCTACATGGTATAATTCCTCTAGCAATTATGCCTTGAATATTCCTATAGAGCTATGTGAATTGGGGGACACTAATATCAAAAAAATAAATTTGAATGAAATAGGGGTAAATTATATAATTCATTCATTTATAAAATATAATAAGGTTTCAATGAAGTATGCTTTGGTAATTCCTTTTGATCCAAGCAACCCTCAATGTATTATTGAATCAAAAGAAGTCCTAAAAGATATGATGGATAAAAAATCATAAGGTTCAAAATTGTAGATGGCCAACACACAATTACAACAAAATAGACAATTCTTTTAGAGGAGGAATACAATTTATTATTGAGAAATAAATATTTTGTTAGAAGAGCAATATTTTTGAAAACTTGTACTATGTTCCATATTGTGCACAAAATATGTAACCAGTATAATAAAGCCAACAAAACAATTTATAAGGTTGTATTTATAGAAAGAGTTTAATCTATATGTGACCTTATCCAACTAAGGTTGGAAGTATCTTGAAATATAAAAAAGAAATGGAATAAATACATGAACAAGATAGACACTTGTTCACACAAATAAATTGTTCAATACAACAACTATAGGAGAGAATGCCTTCTTTTCAAGGAACCGTCTATTTAAGATTATTTTGATAAGGTGTTTGATTTGTTTGAAAGTGTTACTTTAACTAGTTTGGATAAACAAGATTTAAATCTGATTGATACAACAATACTTAGAAATATTCAAGGGATTTCAAACAAACAAAAAATAGAACTAGAATATTTATTTGAAAACAGGTCTATTTCCTTCTTGAAAACCCCTAGGTACAACAACATGGATACTTGGTGCAAAAAGGTGAATTTGGAAAGTTACATATTATAAAAAAATTGTAGATTATTTCAATAACCATTATTTGACACTACCACTAGACAAAAAAATCACACCTGAAGAGGTAATGGAGCATTATAGTCTTTATGTGAAAAGGTTTATAGATTTTTGTGACTTGAATGAAGGTATTTCAAAAAATAAAAGAGGTTGGGAGGCATTATCTCAAAATTCATTAAGCATATTGAAAAAATATATACATAGTGATGGGGTAGCATCCTAGAATAGATACAAAAATATTTAGTTACCATTATGGCCGCCCATGTCTTTAGCCATCCATTTTAGAATATTTTACTGAAATATTTATTGTTGGTATGAAAACTGATTTGATAATTATTGCTCTTTTGAATCTCATTGAAGTTTTTAAGGAAGAACATCTTCACCTATTTCTTCAAACATTGATTGGTAAATATATTTTTGGGGCCTTCAATGCATTCATCATCCACAAACTAAAATATTTTTATAGCATTTAAACCTCTCTCAAAAATTTGTGTGTTGGTGATTTCCATTACATGCAAAAAATGGGTGTCATACTATGGGGTCTAGATAGTGATGGATTCAATCAGACTCATCTTACAGAGATCAATTTTTTTTAGGATCCCACTATTTTTTATCTTCAATATTTCATCTTCCATTCACAATAAAGTAAATTAGAGGAAGGTTTGACATCAACAAAGATGTACCAACATTTCAAATGATCGGTTCATAAAAAAAGGAAACCCATTCAAAAATGAACTAGATAACTTCTTTTGGGAGAGGCTTATCTCTACTTTCATCAATTAGGATACATATGAAGTGTTAGGGGCATATACAGGAGCTATATTGGTGTGTACTTGTCCACAATTGCAAATAAATTTATCTTGCATTACCAAAACTGAAGAACAAACAATTTTTAATGTTCAATTTCAAAATTGTTTTATAAATTAAGAGCAACCAATACAAGAATAGTCACTTCAATCAGTACCAAGTGCATAATATTTTTAATTTATTTTATAATCATGCTTCATTTTCCAAATATAACATATTAACAATATTTTGATGTGTATGCTTTATTTTTCAAACCTAACAACTTATCAATATTTTAGTGTGTATCACTTATGGCATTGCATGCAAGTGAAGAAATAATAATAATGAAAAATCATATTAATGAACATGACACATTACAAGTTGAAATAGGCAAGATAAGATCATGCATGTTTTTTAAATTATATAATTTTTATTTATCAACTATTTATAATACTGAAAAAATATTTCTTCATCTATTTATAGCTCTAGAACTTTGTGTCTCCAACACAATAACCCATGATATAGCTCTGTAGGTTGTTTCCTCCACAAAAACAACACAAGGTAAAACTCTACAACAAGACACGTTTTTAAAATAAAAATATCAAATCAATTGATGTTGAGAATTTTTAGTTACTACATTATATAATACCTTGTAGGTAATAAATAAACAAAGGTTCAATGAAAGAGTGCATCCATATAAACTATAAAAAGACAAAAAAAAATGTGAAAACCCCTTTTAATAAATGTCTAATTATACAATTTCATACAAGTCTAGAATATATTAATTATCTTTATGTATTTAAACATGTTACAATTGAATTTTTCTTCATAGACTTGAGATTTTAGAATACAATAAAATATATACTTGCATCAATTTGAGATTTGAAAGTGTGGGTTCATTTTATTGTTGTGTAGACTTGAATGTGGTTGTACTTACCTATTAAAATGTTGTTTACATGTTTAATTTACCCATTGAAATGTTGTTTATATGTTTAATTTACCCAATTTGAAATAACACAATATGTGTTATACTATGTCTTCAATACAATAAATTTTGATGCAAAGTATCCATGAGATCTTTATCAATAAAAAAACAATAAAATATAATGTGCTAGAAAAAATTATATTGCTATTGATTTAAACAATTCAATTTTTAATTTGAAATATCTGATTGGAAGTATATGAAGGGGGTTAAACTATTGGTATATATTCATTTGAAATTAGTGATAGTGAACTTCAACTTATAAGAGCAAATCCTATTTTTTTTATTGTGATGGGCTATATAAACATATAAATATGTATTGGCATGCATAAAAACAACTTATACTTCCATTATTGTAAGAATATAGATGTTGGTTGATAAATTTTAAATTCCTATCAACATCTATGAGAAACAAGTTATGGCAAAATGAGATTTTTTCATAATATGATAAATTTATGGTCAAGTTATAAGGATTAAATATGAACATTTATATGCATATGTGTGTTACAAAACTATCAATAAAAATGGTACATCCATGTATAATGAGTATAGTTACATGTGCTTGAGCATGTATTTATTTTTATATATGCTTATATGAATCTTTATAAGATTTAAAGAAATGCAAATAAAAAATGCATCAAATGAAATGCATTATGTTTATATGTTATAATATTAAATGCAAATCAAAAGTGCATCAACGATCAATCTAGTAACATGTAAAAAATTTTCTTAGAAAATTTTCATGTTATATTTATTATAATATAATATTCTTAATAAATGATTCATTTCTTTTTTAATAAATTGCAGACATTTCAAAGGAGGAGCTAAAATCGACTTCTAAAAAACTATTGATTTTAGGGTTGGATGGCTTATTATTTATTGTGCACAAAACAAAATATATGTAAATGAATGATATGGGAAAAAAATAAGATTATAAAATAGAAAATATGTCATACTACATTTGATATCATTCTAAAGACATTTTGAAGGTGGCACTATAGTCTTTTTCTCACATTGGCATTTAGTCAAGGATAGAGGACAATCATTTGAGGCTACTTATTCAAGCCATGGGTTACACAAGTTCAAATTTATTGTTTGTTTGGGGAAAATATATTCTAATCCCTTCAATATAAACATATTGAAATTGGATGAATTTATTTTTAAAGGGACCTTTGGAGATGATTTTCAATTGCCAACATGTTGTTCATTGATTATAATTTTCAGAATTGTGTTACAAATAAAAAATTGAAAATGAGTTATTATATGTCAAGTAGATATACTATAAATGGAATTTATAAAGATGAAAAGGATTAGAGAATCAAAATGATGTCTATCATCATATTCTTGGGAAAAATCAAAACTTCCATTCTAGCAGTTGTGAACCAGTGTTTATAAAGATGTAATTTCACCATATTATGATTCTTTCAAGTGTATTTATTGATTATAAACTTTAATTCTAGTAATAAACATTATCATAAATTTCATACAGATAAATTATAAATTATTTCAAATTTAGTTCACTTTATTTCAAATTAATTGATTCTAATTTATAATTACTTTGATCTAGTTAAGTGCAATTTGATTTATATTTGGAGATTCCTTGAAATTATTGAATTAGGTCCAAGTTTCAAATCTTATCCACTTATAAGTGGATACTCCATTATTTTATCTTGAAATTTCCAAAGTTGATCCTTTAGTATATTGACATCTACTCATGAAGCAATCTTCCCAATGAATAACAAACAATTATCAAGATATTTTATTAATTAGATGAACTAATTGATTATTATATTTTCATCCATTATTTGGCCAATTGAATGGTACCATGTGTCCCAATAATGAAAGTTAGTTCAATGGATCAATGATAAATATAAAGTCCTAAATAAATGTTGTATATAATCAGATATGCATCATGTCTATAAATCAATCCTAACTCAAAATAGATAGATCATATCATACACTTCTAATTGAGGATACATTTGTTAAGCAAGAACATGAACAATATGGGGATTTAATAGACCTGATTAGGGGACCCCTTCCCATAATACACTATGTTAAGGAGGGTTAAAAAGTCTCTAATATAACACAATCATGTAATAAACTTAAGGGGGTCCTAAGTTTTGATATTTCACCTAAACTAATAACAAGTAAAGTAAATCTTATATAGTGCTCACCAAAGCTTATGGCACAAAATAAGAGTTAGAAATAATCAAAACATGTATATGATAATGTCAATTATACTATGTATGAGTAAGATCCTAATACATGGAATATGAAAAGTAATATTATTTGAAGCCTATACTTATGTTACTTCTATCTACTAAAAATAGGAGCAAAGTTAAAGAATATTTACCTAAATGTGAACCCGTCATGACTCAATCTCTCCCTTGGCTAAAAGGGATTCACAAGAGGTTGTTTTAGTTTGTAAGGATCACTAAGAAAGGCCAAACCAACCAAGACTTATCCACAAGAATAGACTCTCCAAGCAAAAACCCTAAGCTAAGACTCTTCAAGTAGAATGGTGGAAGAGTAGATTATAAACAGGCATGAGTGAATAATAGATCTTGAATGTCTATTGAAATAATGATGAAATGATATTGTATTTATAGGTGGATTTTACCCTAAACCCTTATGAAAATATTGGTTGGTAGGGTCAACCTAGTCAACCTAACGTAATTTTGGACAATTATTTACTAGGTTTCGAGCTAGGTCAGCCAAAGGCTAACCTAATTCCTAAGTGAAAATATCCTGAAACTATACAGGGTAAACCTAGTCAACCTAGCACAATCGATTGACAAAAAGGGATTTAGGTGAAGAAAATAAGGATAGAAAGTGGGAAAATACTAGAGGAATGTGCAAAGGAGAAGTAACAACTTGGGGAATGGTTTTAGGATCTAGTTATATTGGTAATAAGTGACACTCAGAGACAATAATCCTATAAAGCACCAATTTTTTGCCCACCCCTTTCTCAATGTACTCTTTAAGACGTGAAATTATCGAGATTGAGTCTTGATGGGTTCTTGTAAAATTTAAAGTGTTATTATTTTATAAAAGTTTAAAATATATCTACATACATATGCCCCAATTGAATCTCATCATGTGTCACTAAGGTGCAATAGGGGATGGTGCTTTGAGAAAGAACATAGGAACACATAATACTAATGCTAAAATAATTTTCAATATTTTAAAGTAAAAAAAACTTAAAGTAAATGACATGAAGGGAAATAACTAAAAAGTAAATGAATAAAAGGTAAATATGATGTGTACCTTGACTTAACCTTATCATTGGATGGTTGTCTGTTGTGTTGTTTTTTTTATTGTGTATGGTGTAGAGACTAATTTTGATAAACCCAAGTATACAAAACTAAAGATAAAAAACAAACAAACATAGGAAAGGCAAGATAATTGGTGTTATAAGGATGGGATATACTTGGGAATTTGGCAAGCTAGGATGACAAGTGTTATGTTAGACCAAATGACCAAATCAAAAACAAGAGTAAATCAAGTAATTGAAAAGATAAGGCTACTAAAGACCAAAAAACTCAAATAATTAAACCTAAAGTAAGAAAAGAAAACTCACCAAATCAAACTAGCGATATATGTCAAAAAGGATGGTAATAAAAATATCAATGTAAAAGATAAAAACAAAATGGTAAAACAACATTGATGAGTGACCAACAAAAATCCTTATCTCATTCAAAAATGGAAAAAGGTGCATAAAATGGAAAATAACATTGATTAGTGAGAAATAATAAACCAACCTCACTCAACAATGCAAAAATGGTACAAACTTAGGTGTTCATGATGAAAGGGTGGTACAAAAAATGGTAAATGGTAAAATAAAACAAAATAAGTCTAGGAATGTAAATCTATGGTGTAAATAAAGTAATCCATAATTTATCAAACATGTTATTTCAATTCAAGGATAGATAAAACTAAAAAAAGTAGTGCTAGCATGTTTTTAAGATGTGAAGAAGAAGAAAACAAATATGGGAAAACAAATTTAGAATCACAATTTTTTTATCAAGGGGGAAATGAAATGGGTAGAGGGGAGAATGAAGGAAATACCAAGGTAGAGGTACTCTTTATTGAAGTCAAGACACACAAATTAGGTTTGTCAAAAGAAGAAGACTTTTGACCTTAAGGACTTTGAATAAATTCTCTTAGCTACACAAGTCTTAGATCAAAAAATGCAATATATATATCATCCCGTGAAGGCTATATGAATGAAAATTTAAATGGACCTATCTTCCCATAAATTATTTCCCTTTCTTTAGGACTCCTTATAGATCCACCAGTCTACTACAAATATTGGGTACTTCTATGAGAAAGCAAGTAGCACTATAGATTTTGTTGAATTACCCTATTCTAAGTTACTAGCCTATTTTACCCCAAGGGACCTTGGTTCTATATGAGGTCAAATATACAGTTTGAGCTTTGATTAGAGATAAGAAATGTATTTGGAATCATGTCTCTTATTGTGATTTTGAATTTTGAGATTTGTATATTTCTTTTTGTATATCATTGCCTTTTGTTTCAAATAATTTAGATTTTAACTTTCTTGATGGATTTTTATATTTCTCCTCCATACATATTTAGAAAACCAAACATGGGTGCTAAAAATGATTTTCATTTGAAAACTTGGGACTTGGTTGCTAAGAGAGAGAAATTCAGAGAGAATGGGGTCTAAGAGTATCATAAATCTAGGTAAAATAAACTTTTTATCTTAACTTTGACCTTGTTTTATCCAATGAGGATTGAAAAGAAAGGAAATCAAGAAGAATGACACATGGAACAATTTGAATTACTTTAAATCACAAAAAATGTGACAAAGGGTAAAAAAGGATAAAATGAAAATAAAGTGTGATTACTTATAATAAGAATGAAGGAAATAGAGTAAAACATGCGAACATAGATTGTTATGAAAATTCCATCTACTAAAAGAAGCACAAGCTAAAGTTGAGAACAAAGATAAATAACATTTTATTATAAAAAGAATGACAAGATGATAATTTTATGAGGAAGGCCAGGTCCTATCCATGGTCTTATAATTTAACTCATAAAAGAGAAACCCATCAGGGTGCCATAAAGCATGTGAAAAATAAATGAGATAAGCAAACGATGGTATTTGTGAGGAAGACCGGGTCCTATCCATGATTATATAATTCAACTCACAAAAGAAAAATTCAAGGGATGACAAAAAGTGTGTAAAATTAATATACAAATAAAGAATACTATGGTATATCATGATGAATACTAGGTCCTATCCACGGTTTTACAATGTAACTCATGAGAGAAAAGAGAAACTAAAAGAACAAAAATGAAGGACTAAAGGTTTGTGAAAAATTGAGATCTATTGTAGAGGGAGAGGCCCATGTAAGTAACCTATAAAAAGTGTTAGATAGATGTGGATAAAAAACATGAAAATAAAGGAAGTATCATACACTAACATCTATATCAATGATGACCATGTGAGAGACAAGTTTGTGTCTCAGAAGGTTTTTTGAAGTTGAATTATTTTTTTAATATGTAATGGAGAATAAGAGTGGGCATCACTATATGCCCCAAAGGGTAAGTAGATGCAAGTATGGGCATTTCAAGATTCCCTAAAGTCTGAAATGGTATGTGGGTGGGAATCATAAGATGCCCCAAAGGTTAGAGTAATGTGTGGATGGGCATCACAAGATGCCCCAATAACTAAAAAGAAAAATAAATTATAGAAAAAGATAAGAAGCAAAGAGAACCCCATATAGTGTCTAAATGGATTTAATTTATCTAAGAAGATTTTGGTAGGGGATATGGTGCTTGAGGAAAGAAGAAAATGCTAAGGAAGAGAAACAAAGAACTAGGTTGATAGATAGAGAAGGAAAAAAAGGTACACAGTCAAGTAGGTTAACCTAGTAAAAAAAGAGGTCTAAAAACTGTACCATGTTGACAAAGTTAACCTAGTCTAGGAAAATAAGGGTTGGAAATTGTATAAAGTGGATAGGGTCAACTTATTATAGCAACTAGGGTAAAAATAGGTAGCATCAAAATGAAAATATAAAATGATGAAAAATGTGAAATAAAACCTATAAGGGTTAGATTCACATCAAGTTCACCAGAATGTATTATGAAGTTGATACCAAAGTGAAGATAATGCTAAGAAAAAAATGAAAACATGAAGACAATCTAATTAGTGGTGGGATAGGATTCACATCAGGTTCACTTGAATATATGCAATTAGAAATGTATCATGTCTATAAATTAATCCTAACTCGAAGAAGATAGATCATACCATACACTTTTGATTGGGGATACATTTGTTAAGTGGGAACATGACCAATATGGGGATCCATGATACCCTATTAGAGGATCTCTCACCATAATAAACTATGCTAGGGAGGGTTCCAAAGCCTCCAATATAATACAATCATGCAATAATCCTAAGGGGGTATTGAGTTTTGATATTTCATCTAAACTAATAACAATTAAATCTAATCTAGTTCTCACCAAATTTTATGGCACAAAGTGGGGGTTAGAAATAATCAAAACACGTATAAGAGAATCTGAATTAAGATATGTATGAGTAAGACCCTAATACATGGAATATGAAGAGTAATATTATTCAAAGAAAATACTTATGCTACTTCTATCTACTAAAGAGAGGAGTAAAGTTAGAGAATACTTACTTGAATATGAACCCATCGAGACTCAATCTCTCCCTTGGACAAAGTGGATTCATAAGAGGTTATTGTGGTTTCTAAGGATCACTAAGAAAGGCCAAAGCATCCAAGACTTATCCACAAGTCGAGATTCTCCAAGTAAAAACCCTAAGTAAGACTCCTTTAGTATAATGGAGAAAGAGTAGATTTTAAATAAGTACGAGTGAATAATAACTCTTGATTTTATATTGAAATAATGACAAAATGTTCTTGTACTCATAGGCAAATTTAAACCTAAACCCTCCCAAAAATCTTAGTTGATAGGGTTGACCTAGTTGACCTAGCATAATTTTAGATAATTATTCACTATGTCTCGATCTAAGTTGACCAAAGGCTAAACTAATTCCTACGTGAAAATATCCCAAAACTATATAGGGTCGACCCAATTGACCTAGCACATTCGACTAAAAAAGGGATTTAAGTGAGGAAAAGAGGGATAGAAAGTGGAAAAATACTAGAGGAGTATGTGAAAGAAGAGTAATAGCTTAGAGAATAGTTTTAGGAGCTTGTTGGATTATTAATAAGTGACAATCTAGGAAAATAATCTTATGAAGCACCAATGGTTTGCCCACTCGTTTCTCAGTTCACCCTTTAAGGTGTGCACTCAAAGATATTGAGTCTCAATGGGTTTTTGTAAGATGTAAAGCATCATTATTTGATAAAAGTTGAAAATATTATGTGTATATAGGTGCCACAAGTCAAAAATAGTCTAATTTATTTAAAATGATCTATTTATAAATGGTTTGAAATAATTCAATTTATTTAGAACATATAAAACATATTTATGGAGAAAAAATTCTCCACTCCACTTTAGTGGGTATAAGTCCAAATTATTTAAAATAGACCAATTTAATCAAAATGATTTATGCTCAAATGGTTTGAAATAGTCTAATTTATTAGGAATATACAACATTTATTTTTGGACAAAATCTTCTTCATTCCACTTTATAGGTACAAGTCTAACCTATTCAAAATAGCCCAATTTGTTCAAAATGATCTATACCCAAATGCTTTGAAATAGTCTAATATATTTGGAATATAATTTTTTTATTTTTGGATAAAATTCTCTTCACTCCACTTTAGTGGGTATAATTCCATATTATTTAAAATAGACCAATTTATTTGAAATGATCTATGCCCAAATGGTTTGAAACAATCCAATTTATTTAGAATATAGAAATTTTATTTTTGGATAAAGTTTTCTCCACTCCACTTTAGTGGGTATAAGTCCAAATTATTCAAAATAGTCCAATTCATTTGAAATGATCTATGATCAAATGGTTTGAAATAGTCCAATTTATTTGGAACATAAGAAAATTATTTTTGGAGAAAATTTTCTCCACACCACTTTAGTGGGTATAAGTCCAAATTATTAAAAATAGTCCTTCATAGAATAAGGGTGATTCAAGTAATATCTATTAGGGCTATGAACACTTGAATGGTATTAGAGTAATGCAAGGAGTAAAATCAGAAGTATCTCTATCGAGGCTATGGATGCCTAGTTAACAATAGAGTAATGCCCAACTTATCATATACTTGTAGTTAAAAGCTAAAATAACTTAAAAAATATGAAAAAAAGACCTATGATTTTGTTTAATCTTTGTTAAAAATTTTATAACAAAGTGAAAATAACCTTCACGTAATCACACACAATATGAAAATTGAGAAGGTTAGTATGTTGCATGATTGTGTCTAAGTCTCTTTTAGTTCTCAATTATGTTTATTTCTTTCTTATAATTTTTTTTATTTGGTGGGTAGTAAAACTAAATATTCGAGGTTGTTAAATACTCAAGAGTATTTTTCCATTGAATCACCATTTTTTATGATCAACATGCCCTATTTACAGAAAAATCAAATAGGGGTTCATTTTTTATAGATATCCTATATTTTATCACTTATCAAGACACAAATTCAATTTGAAACCTAAAATATGCATAAGCCTAAGTTATAATTATCATTTTTCAATTGATGAATGTTAGATTTAAAATTTCACTAAAATTTAGTCCAAAGTTTAAATTTGTGTTGCAATGATTTAATTAACTAACCTAGCTAACCTTTCAACTATCGAGTTTATCAAGTTTTATGTTTTTTAGGTCATATTTACTTTATGGGGTCGCTCTAAGTTGATAGGAGTCACTTTATCACCAAAATATCATAGACTATAGATGTCTATTTAGGATCTAAACAAAAATTAAACCCATTATCAACCATACATTGAAATTACTTATATTTGGCACTTGCATCAAAAAGACGTTGAGATTCAAATACTTTTGGCATCCTAACTAATAATGATTGATCCATGTGTTACCCTATTACTACATCTAGAGAGATAGTTCAACATTATCACTTCAAAGGACTAGTAATTGGCTGAATGCATGAGATCATTCCAAATGTTTCCATCTCAGTTCATAATAAGTTTATGGAAAAATGTCTAGGTCATGAAAATAAGAAATAGAGTGACTAAGTGAGATTGTGCCACATCTCTTCATATTTTCTCATCATAACTCTTTTCTTGGAGTTATAATTATTTTATGAAAATGACTAATTGACTAAGTGAGATTGATCCATATGTCATCATCTTTATTTATCAAAAACATTAACCCAAAATGATAAATTACTAAGACATGCAATAAATTAAGATTACACCATGTATCATCATCTCACCAAAAAAAAATGTATAGCCAAAATGAAAGATTACAAAGACTAGTACAAGGTGAAGAAATAACATGCCAATGCATGTCATCCTTTGCATAGTTAGATAGCATGTGTCACATGAAAATTTTTACACGTGTCCATTCATTAATAGCCATCTTTCATGTGTCATACCATATGTAACCACATCACTACTCCAAACACTAACAACATTTAAAGGAAAATTTAAAAAGGCCTATTAAAGTGATAAAGTGAAAAGTCTCCACATGTTCTATCAACAAAGTCAAATACACAAAAATAAGAACAACACATAGTAACCAAGTGACATGGTGACAAATGTAAAAGGCAAACATGCACATTAAAAATTAAAAGGATAAATTGAAATGTCTCCACGTGTTATATCAACACAATCAGATGCACAAAAATAAGACAAACACGTAACAACTAAATGACATGGTGATAAATTTAAAATCCATACATGTGCATTAAACTTAAAAGGATGACCAAGAAATAAAAAGTAGAGACAAAGTGACACATGCCAAATAAATTTGCCAAAAAAATTGTCATCAAATCAAATTCAAAATTGTCTAGATAGTGGCAAGGATAGTTATGTTGTAATTAATTATGATGAATGCAATATCATAGCAATGAAATCACTAATTGTAACTAGACTATATGTTTCAATCCAAATCGAATTAGATTGCATTTAATAATTAACTAAGATTGTGAATTTCTATTTTGAGCTACACAATGAATAAAATCCCTAATTTTCAAATTGAACATAGAACTTAGTAAGGATGATGATAAAAATCAATAACCAAAAACCAACACGATCAATGTTCTCTTTCAAGACTAAATAAGAGTTCAAAGATAAACTTTTTGATGTAATGGATCTACATAATGCATTTTCTCATTATTCGGTGATCTATGTAGAAGTTGAATCTATTCATCCATATAAGGACAAAGAGACTCTAAATCTCAATGATTGAAAAATACATATATGATTTTATCTACATCAAATCTATTGGACTGCACAAATTAGAAACTAAATTCAAGCCATTTCCGACACTAACTTAGTATTTATTTTGTTTATGAAGGGAACATTCATAAAAGATCTTTTACACATAAATAATAGAACATAACCTATGGCCTATGTAGCTAGTGTAGCTATTGAGAAATACTAGATACTTCTAAAACTGGACACATATTATAATCAATAAATAATAACTATAGACCATAAGGTTAGGAAAAATATTAAAAATTGGGATAAAAACCTTAAAAAATTTACCATATGGAAGATATTATAAATTTCCCAATTCAAAATGGGTGCTAAGATTTCTATGGACCTATTAAACAAGCTACATGGATCCCCATCCATAATATATGTGGATGAATTTTGGGTCCCATTCTTATCAAAAATTTTAGATGGCCATGGTATCCCTACATTGGGAGAGATTATAAGTTATAACTTGAAGGATTAAATGGTCACATAAAATAGGATAAAAAATAATTTATATATGCTCTTTTATTTATTGGATGGTATATGTGGCACCCTTAGCTCTACTGGCATATCTCTCTACGAATGTAGAGAATAAAACATAATATGTGATGATTTTTATTTTTATCACTTTCACAAATTTATAAATCACAAGAAAAAGATAACAAACACCTTCTATAAAATGGTGTATAAGGCAATTAATAGATAACCAATGCCAAGGTTATATGCATAAATTAAGAGATCACTTAAATCAATAGGGACTACTAGTTCTATCCTGACCATATAATTATCAAATTTGAGGGCACATTGGTGGAAAATCCATAAGACCAACATTCCCATAATTTATCCTAAATTTATTCTAAATAGGTCCCTTATATGGAACAATTTACAGTGACCAATTGAGTGAGATCTAGTCTACAATGACTCGGTAGATATAGACCTTGGGGATACCTTGTCTCCTTTCAAGAGAGGTTGGGTGAGTCCTCACCTTGCCTAATGTTGGTGTTCATCAAATGAACCATAAACACAATAAATAGACCATAACTTACACATCTTCTAGTGTTCAAAATCACATGGATAAAGAATACATGTATTAACATGACCCACTATTTGTCATGTCATACTATCGTCATGAATTAGGTCTCATTGATGTCCTTATCCTTACAAGGATTTCCATCTATTCTCATGTCCTAGCATTATATATGAAATCCATTATTTTTTTCCTAAAGTATATGATAATGACAATGAAATAATAGTAATGAAAACATGGACTAAAATGAAATGAATTCTTACAGAATTAAAAGACATTTTGTAACTCATATGTCTTTAGTAAAAAATGCTTCTTGGAAAACCCTATAAAAAAATACAAATCAAAAACACTATAAAAAATATGCCAATATTAAATATTTTAATGAAGTACTATGTAAAACATGAGTTTTTTTTTGTGGCAAGTTTATCAATTGTATCATCAAAATTCATTAAGAGATCTTGAAATAAATGACAAGGATTAATTCCTTGTGAAGTGTGTTATTAAAGTTTCTTCCCCATATTTATTTTATTGTTTGATAAAATAAAATTGTTAAGAATATGAAGCATTAGTTTGGGTTAATGAAATATCAATAGAACCTCTACATTTTTACATACACATTAAAATTCAACAAAAAGAGTAATGACATATAATACTTGAAAATAAACATCCACCAAAGAGACTTCATATCATATAAAATTGTACTCACATAATTGTTTTAATTTATTGACAACTCATCTTCCATATCTACCACTTATGTCCTACAAATCCAAGCATCCACTTCATCACCATCAAGACTAGAGATGTAGTTTCACTAATATGTGCTATGTACTATAAGAAAGAAAGTATAATTACATTCAATCTACAAAATATAATGTGAACCATTTATTAGGTACAAAATGTAATGATCATTTATTTATCACAATTAAAACCTAAGAACATTCTTTGGATCTTAGGTAATGGTGAATAATGGCCATAAAAAAATACTTGTGTATAAAACTATGATTTAACTTAATTGTTCAGCCAAACTATGTCCCAAACATTATATCTAATAACCAACATAACATGATTTGGTATAAAAAAATAAAAAATTTGAAACCTTCTTCACATAAATTTTTGTATAGTTTATAGTATAGCAAAAAAACATTACTCCAAACCAATTTAAAACACTGATTTGAATTATCATTTATTTTTGACCATTTTTAAAATTTGAAACATTTATCTTATTAATTTTATCATTTAAACATTTCTTATTTTACCCAAGTAAGGTGATCAATCAATAAAAAAATTATGTAACTAGTTATAAATCATAAATATAGGGTGAATATAACTACATAAATAAATTAGGCATTGAAAACTCATAGCATGCATGCTTCTTTGAATATGAATGAAACCAATAAAAATCCCATATCCTTACCCTCACAAGTTATTATTAGTGTAGGTTTTTATTTTTCCCTGTTATTTAATTAGGGAAATTATATATTTGTGCATACATGGAGTTTTCCTACATTCGTGGGATAGGCTAGCTTACGTGGAGATGTGTGTCATAGGTGTCACAAGAATGTCATAAGTAACTCCTTTGACTAGCTATTCCGGTTATGGGAGCTACTTCTCTATTCTTAACACCCTGTCACCACCTTTCATGGAGGAGTTACAGTCTATTCTTGGGGTACTTTGACCACCTTTTGTGGAGGAGTTACTTACATGCTCTTCTATATGTATTCTTCACTTTAGCCTTCTCATGTTAATGGAATATTGGCTTTTCTCCAAATTGTCTATACAATTGTCTCTTGTTTGATTTCATTTACTTTAGCATTTTTTGGTATTTACTTGCTTCATCCCGTGCAACCACGACTCGTGCATCCTCGTTATTCGGACCTTGGTGAATGCTCCGATATGGTATTAGAGCCACCTAGATAACTGGATGTCTATTTTGCTATTGCTTTCATTGAAATCTAGAGCTTTGTTAAGGCATTTTTTTTGTGAAATTTGAAAATTTCTGGGAGATATTGCTAGTTCTTCATGCTCTTGTTCCTTCCATGGCTTGTTTGGTCTCTCCATATACATGTAGGCGGGATTTTTTAAGACCCAATAATCTTGTTTCTATCAATTGGCTTGCATATTTTGTGTTTTAATTAGAATTGCAGGTTGTCACATGCCTTTGCAATCTATTGGTAGCTGATTCTACCTTTGCATGCCATTTTTTGGTTGTTGGGGTCATTTTTTTAGCTAAAGGCATCTGTTTTACACTAGATTTGCATCTTCTGTACATCAGAAAGAAAAATGCCTTCTGAGTTTTGTTCGCAGCCCAGAAAAACGATCTGGGTATCTTTCAATTTTTGCATATATTATGTATATTTTGCAGAAATGCGCTCAGAAAGCTACAGTAGGACCCCTCTTTGTTGGCAGTTGCAATTTTGAAGGCAGTTTTCAAATGCTCTGTTCTTGCTCATACGGACTCCTTTTCCCGTGATTTTTTTTTTTTTTTGCTATTTTTTCATGGTCTAAGCACTAGTGTAGACGTTTTTTTAACTTTGATGCTAAGATTTTTCAGAAATAGCAAATTCTCAGTCGTGACATTGCACAGTTCTCATTTTGGGAACTTTAGAGGATCATAACTTTCACATAAGACCTTGTATCGAGATGATTCTTTATTTGAAATTGCATGATTTTTTGAGTAGATCATAGTGGTGCTATTTATTTCTCTAGATATTATGCCAAAGTTGTATTTTCAGCATATGCTCTTCATGAGGGTTTTGTAATGCATTGAAATCAAGACCACTTAGTATTTCTTGCTAGTGGTAGTTGTAAACACACTAATATAAAGTGCCAAATCATTTTTTTTGTGGGGGTTCTTTGATTGAGCAATATTTGAGTTTTTTTTTAAAACTTGTATCTTCGCCTTTCGAAGACGAAGGGTAAGGCCCGAGTTGGCAGGAGGCCAATTCCCCCTCACAAAGACCTCCTTTAGATTCCTCGCTCCGTGTCGAGTCCAACGAGTGGTTAGAAGGACACTTTCTCTCTTAAAACAAGAATTTTTTAAATGTTTTAGTGCTATTTTTTTGTAAAAACACTAGTTTACGGGAAATTAAATTTTTAATATCTTGCAAACGGTAGCTCATATTAGGGTGCCATTTTTATAAAAAGTGTTTGTATTTCAATTCTCCACAGTGTAGGCTTATTATTTGTTAAAAATTCACTAGTTTATAAAGTGCCTAAAATTTAGGTCTCTCGAGACGCATTTTCGACTGAGTCTGACGTCCTATTTGTTTAAAGTCTTGCATTGATTTCTCTAAGACACATTCTAGACCGAGCCTGACATATTTTAAGCATGCACTTGCATATTTGGGGGGGCTCAACATTTCAGGGGGGTGTGAGTGCTTTTCAGTACTTGCAATCTTTGCTTTCATTCTCCTTTCTGCATAATTTCACAACTTGCAATCAACACAACTTTACCTAAATTCAGCTTAAAATGGATTATTTTCAACTTAAACCCCTAACACCCTTCACCTATCATGAATGGAAGGTTAAAATGTCAATCATTCTTAGAAGCAAAGGGTTGTATAGGATCACTATGGGTACTGAAGTAGAACCTAGCATTGATGCTGAAAAGGTCAAGTGGTACAACCGTAGTGATGAATCCTATAGATTATTGAGCTTTTCCATGTCTCTAGAACTTCTCTTCCATTTAGAAACTTCCAAGACTCCCAAAGACATATGGGACACCTTAGAAGTCTTATTTGGAAAGCTTGATGAGATGAGAGGTCATGAGCTCGAAAATGAACTCATAAGTCTAAGTCCTAGCAACTTTGACACCCTACAAGACTTATTCACTAAGTTTAAGGCCCTCAGATTGTAATTGAAAGAATGTGGGATAGAGAAGAAAGATGATCAACTCATTCTTTCTATTCTCACAAAGTTAGGTCCAAGCTATTCAGTCTTTGTCTCCACTTTCCATGCCATAAAAAGTGCCCTTGGCACTACATGGAAAATGCCTTCTTTGGATTCATTCATTGCCGACTTGACTAGGGAACAAGATAAGCTAATTCAAAGGGCACAATGAATTCTACTCAACCCCAAGCTTTGATAGCTGGAAATGGTAAGGATAAGACTTCAACAAAGGAGAAGAAGAAACAAAACAAGGACCAGGAGAAGAAAAAAGAAAACAACAATCCTACCAAAAACAACACTGAGTCTTCCTCCTCCAATACTAAACCTAAGAAGGAGAAGGTTAAGTGTGCCTATTGTAAGAAGACAAGGCATGATGAACACAAATGCATGAAAAAACAAATAGATCACCTAACTCATCTTCTAGAGAAGCACAACATAGGTGTTCTTGAGTCCATCAAGTAGAATTTATCTACCCAAGATTCTACCAAGGCAAAAGTCAAGGGTAAGGAGAAAGAAAAGGGCAAGGCCTTTGTAGCTACAACAACTTCTACATCTTCATGGGTCATTGACTTGGGTGCTTCTCACCACATGCTCTCTTCCCTAGTTAATTTTTCATCTTTAGAGCCTTGTAGCATGAATTCAATTAGTTTGAGTGATGACACATAAGTTTTTATTGCAGGGAGAGGGTCAGTTGAAATGGAAGGAAGAACATTCAATAATGTTCTAAGTGTTCCTTCTCTTTCAACCAATCTCCTATTAGTGTACCAAATCACTCACATTAGTCAGGGCATGAGAGTTGAGTTTTCACCAGATTTAGTGGCTATCAAGGAGTTGGATAGTGATACTATAGTGGCAGTGGGTAGGGCAGATCACCAAGCAAGGTTATACACCTTCTCACATTTTGCATTTGATTCTTCTCCAACAACATTGCTGACTCATTTGGATAGAGTTAGCAAATTATGGCATGATCGGTTTGGCCTCCTTAACTACCGCTACCTTGAGCAACTTTGCAAACATGACATGGTCATTGGCTTGCCTCGTGTCCAATTCTCAAAAGGACTTTGCGAGGGGTGCTCCCTTGGGAAGCATCCCAAAGCAAAATTTGACAAAGACAAAGATTGGAGGGCTTCACAACCTTTGGAGTTAGTCCAAAGTGATGTATCGGGACCCTTTTCCAAACCATCTTTCACAAGGGCCAATTACATCCTCACTTTCATTGATGATTTCTCTAAGTACACTTGGATATATTTTCTCAAAAAAAAGTCTGAAGTGTTTGAAAATTTTCTAGACTTTAAGGTTCTTGTTGAGAAATAGAGTGAGAAATCCATCAAAGTTATTCAAACTAATAATGGAGGGGAGCATGTCAGCAACAGGTTTGAGTAGTTTTACACCACATAGGGGATTGATTTGTAGCACACAATCACTTACAATACTTCACAAAATGGGGTTGTAGAATGCAAAAATAGGTTCTTGAAAGAGATGGGTAACTGTATGATTCACTCCAAATCCTTAGCACCATAGTATTGAGCCGAAGCCATCAATTGTGCTTGCTACATTCAAAATAGGGTTCCTCACAAAGCTTTAAAAGGGATAACACCCTTTGAAGCTTGGCATAAAAGGAAACTTGATGTTGAGCACCTTAGGGTTTTTGGATCCTCAGCCATGGCCTGCATACCAAAGAAGAAACACAAAGCTATGAAATGTCAATCCAAGCCTTGCATCTTTGTAGGATATCTGGATGGTGTTAAGGGGTATCACCTTCTATATCTGACCACTCATGAGTTGTTCATTGAGAGAAGTGTCCACTTTTAGGAGAGTCCTAGAAACTCAACACTTGGCACTTCTCTCTCATCAGATCTCCTTCATGATGATTCCTCAAATTCAAATCAGCCATAGCAGGTTCCTGAGCTAGAGACATCTTCTTCTTCTTCAAGTTCAGACAGTGAGGACAGTGATGTAGAGTTATCCACCTCTAGTCAATCATAGGATGAGGATTTAGCACCTGACTCGCCCACTTTTGGGCCACTTTGGGCCAGACAAACACTTGAGAGTGCTGGCACTTGGGTAGGAGATACTGTAGATGATAGATGCACTAGGGGTGATTATCAGAGAGATCCACATGCCTTCTTTGCTTCAGTTTCAATTCCACAGACTTTTTGAGAGGCATCAGGGATACTTGAGTGGGATAATGCTATGGAGGAAGAATATTCTTCCTTAATCAAAAATCACTCTTGGAACTTGACTTCACTTCCTAAGGGAAGGAAGATGGTTTGATGTAGGTGGATATATCAGACCAAGTTTGCAGCAGATGGGTCGGTTGATAATTACAAGGCGTGATTGGTTGCCAAGGGTTTCTCACAAGTGGCAGGCATTGACTACTCAGAGACCTTCGCACCCATTGCAAAGATGAATTATATCCGACTCACCTTAGCTATTGCCACAATGCATGGTTGGGATGTGCACTAGATGGATGTGAAGAGTGCCTTTTTTCACAGAGACCTAGAGGAGGAGATCTACATGGAGCAGCCGCTAGGATTTATTCAGGATTCCTCCTTAGTATGCAGACTTAGGAAATCTATCTATGGCCTCAAATAGGCCCCTCGGGAATGGTACGCCAAGATGGATTCCTTCCTTCTCATAGTAGGTTTCACTAGGTGTCATTTTGATCTTAATATCTACTTTTTGTAGCAGGATGACTCACTCTTGATTCTGGTTCTTTATGTTGATGACCTTTTGATCACCGGGAGTTATTCATCAGTTATTGCAATGGTGAAGGCATCTCTCTAGGATAGATTTGACATGATAGACTTGGGTTTGTTGCACTACTTCTTTGGCATCAAGATCTCATTGTCAGATTTAGGGATTTCTCTTGCATAGCCTAAGTATGCTCTTGACTTATTGGCTCAGTTTCACATGGCTGATTGCAAGCCATCTCTGACTCCCTTTTTATCAAGAGTCAAGCTTGAGGTTGACTGTTCTTCACCATTGGTTGATGCCACTCGGTATCGACAACTTGTTGGTAGTCTCATCTACTTGACTCACACTAGGCCTGACATGTCATATGTAGTGGGACTTGTCTCTAGATTTATGTAGGAACCTCATGAGCTACATTGGAAAGCAGCTAAGAGGATCTTACATTACATACATGGTTCACATAGATATGGGATTCATTACAAATTTGACATAGAGGTTGACTTGGTTGGATATACATATTCAGAATGGTTGGCGATTCACAGACTCACAAGTCCACTTTTGGTTACAATTTCTCTCTAGGTTCTAGTCCTATCAGTTGGTCTAGCAAGAAGAAAAATGCTATTGCTATATCATCCATAGAGGTAGAGTACATGGGAGTTGTTAATGTAGCTACTGAGGCTATTTTGCTTCAAGGGATAATTTCTAAGTTTGGCATTCTTATCAGGTAGCCCACCATCATTTATTGTGACAACTAGAGTACCATTTAGATTTGCAGGAATCTAGTTCAGCACCAGTAGACCAAGCACATAGAGATTCACATGCATTTAATTTAAGAGCTTATTCATAGTCAGGACATTGACTTGATATTTTGCCATTCTTCAGAGCAGGTTATAGACATCTTCACAAAACCTTTCATTGAAAGCAAGTTCATTCATCTGCGAGCTCTTCTTGGGGTGCGGTCCACATCTATAGCAGCATCATCTTTGAGGGGGGGCACTAGCCTCTTCATTTATTTATGTCTCTCTTTTGGGGGGGGGAGTTTTTTCCTACGAGTTTTCTCCTTTTATCTATCTTATGGGAGATTGCTTTTGTACATGGGTACCTCATCAGGCCTAGTTACTAGGACCCATTTTATATTTCCACTGCCCACCTAAGCTGTGCTTATGGGGGGGGTATTAGTGTAGGTTTTTATTTTTTCCTATTATTTAATTAGGGAAATTATATATTTGTGCATACATGGAGTTTTCCTACATTAGTGGGATAGGCTAGCTTATGTGGAGATGTGTGTCATAGATGTGTCATAGGTGTCATAAGAATGTCATAAGTAACTCCTTTGACCAGCTATTCTGGGTATGGGAGTTACTTTTCTATTATTAGCACCCTGTCACCACCTTTCATGGAGGAGTTATAGTCTATTCTTGGGGTGCTTTGACCACCTTTTGTGGAGGAGTTACTTACGTGCTCTCTTATATGTATTCTTCACTTTGGCCTTTTCATGTTAATGGAATATTGGCTTTTCTCCAAATTGTCTATGCAATTGTCTCTTGTTTGATTTCATTTACTTTAGCATTTTGTGGTATTCACTTGCTTTGTCCCGTCCAACCATGACTCGTGCATCCTCGTTATTCAGACCTTGGAAAATCCTCCGATAGTTATATTTAAAGTTTTTAGGGACACATGCCTATCACTTTGGCTACCAATTCTCTAATAATTTTTTTAATATTAAATTTCACATGTAACTTCTTAATTTTTCAAATCTCCAAACATGTGAAACATGTATTCAAGATAAATAAGATAGATCCACAACTTATCTTACTTATTAATATCCAAGATTGGAGAAGGTAATCAATTATCAATCTGCTAGCAATACTTTGTTATATCAAGGTCATGACCAATTATGGATCTGCTAAATCTAACTAAGGAATATCTTACTATAAAATATTGAAGGAAAGGTTTCCAAGGCTTATATTCAAATGAGATTACGTAATAACTGTAACTTATCTCATAATGTAATGAAATAAAAATAGCTAATCTACTAAATGAACATACAATCTAATCTAGTAAATGAACATACAAGCTAATTTAATGCTCACCAAAGATTATGGCACAAAGGGGGAAATAATAAACACATAGCATGCAAAGATAGTTATATTCAAGATAATATATAAGTAATATAAGCAAGGAGAGATACAATTCAATCCATTAGTTGTGAAATATCTACTTATATAAATTAAGAATTATGAATAATTACCTTATTGGAGTGAACCCATCATACCTCAGTCTCTCTCTTAGCCAATGGTGTTTTTCAATAGGTTGTTGTGGTTTTTTAAGGATCACAAGGATAGATTATCTCTAGGCTACAAGACTTATGTTAAGCATACAAGACCTCGACAAGATGAATGCTTCTACTCTAAGGTAAAACCCTTAAAATGAAACCCTCAAATGATAGTATAAGTCATTTTTTAAATTTTAATGATGTACAAATGAATGATCTTATCTTTATAAATTAAGTGAAGGGGGTAATTTATAACCAAGGATTAACCCTAAAATCTCCATGGAATTTTTCCAATAAGGTCAGCCAGGTCGATCTTGTTTGGTAGGAAATAGAGTCATTAGGTCTCAAACTAGGTAAGCTAGGATGATAGAGGTCTATAACAAGTGATAAATTCCCAATGAGATCAACTAGGATGACATAGTCATAAAATGAATAAAAAGGGTGTATGCTTAGGTGGGGACTATTTAGGAAGGTGGATTGTTTAAGGGAGTGTATAAGTAGGTTTTAATTACTTATGGAGTTGGATAAAAGTATATTGTAGTGTTTTTAGGTAATTTTATAGGGACCAAAAATCCTACGAATCACCAAAGGTATGCCAACCCCTTTCTCGGTGCACCCTTTAAGGCATGCAATCAGAGATATTGAGACTCGATGGGTTTCTGCAAGAGAGAAAGTGTCATTAAATGATATAGTTTAAAAATATTGTCTGTATACATATGCCCCACTCAAATATCATCACGTGTCACTTAGTTGTAACATGGGATGATGATTTAAGAAAAAACATAGCAACATAAATGCTAAACTAAATAAATTATAGTAATTAGTGAGAAATAAATGAAAATAAAGAATTGGAAAATACATATCTTAAATTACCTTCTAGAATATAAATGTGAGAATAAGGAAGAGGCATCTAATGTGCAAAAAATTACGTAGACCTTAAAAATAAGATAAATTAAAAAAAAAATGGCTTAAATATAGAAAACTTATCTGCATTGTCAAGATTTCAAAACTTTTTGTGGTTTAGAAAAAGAGCTTGTTGAAACATAGTTATGAGCAAAACATAATTTTTTTTAGTAAATAATTGGAATCTAAAGGACTTGTAAATTTTAAATATAAATAGGATTCTTAACTATTGATTTACAAATTTACTATTTTGACAAATTAGAGCTCTATGTGACTGAGAGAAGTGATGATAGATACCATGACACAAAGGCAAGGAGTATGAGGTGGAAGATGCATAAAATTGACTAATATCATAATCAAAGTATGGAATGTAATAAATTTTGAATTTTTGTTGTTTTTAATTGGAAAATGAGGTAGATTTTAAAAAGTAGGTATCAAGGAAAATTTGTGTAGCATAATTTTCCCCACAAAATTTTAGGGTAGAGAAGGAATTAAGATGATCAATGGGTAGTGGTGAAGCAAGTCATTAATGCATAAGGCATTAATGAAAAATGGGTGAAAAATAACCACAATAACTAAATGTGATTATTAAGGCTAACATAGTTAAAAAATAATAGGTTACTAAAAATGGTTGATTGTGTAGCAACATGTTGATCTAGTTTGTCATTAAGTCATTGACTATGTATAGATAGGTTGATCTAATTTAATTATGTATAATGGGCCGACTATGTACATCATGTATTATGGAGTGATGTATGTAGGTGGTTGACATAGTTTTAAGGGGTAGCTGAATTCCTATAAAGTGGCTAATGTAGTTTGATTACATGATTGACTACATATTGAGTGGCTGATATAGATATGTTAGTTGGTTGACTTTTTGTAAAGTGGTTGATTTAGTTTGAAATTAAAAGTGGAATATGTAATTATATATGTGGCCAACTTAGTATAAAATTTGTTTTTGGCCGACATAATCAATTATGTGGTTGATATAGTATAAAATGTGGATAAAATATAAAAATATGTTGATGAATTAGTTAATTTTAATGTAAATGTATGTATTGTTAATTTTTATAATATAATTTGATGAATTGTGTGACATCAAGGACTAATACATGATTTTTTTTTGATATTTTGTAGAGGTGATAGAAATTCTAGAATTTAGTATATGTTGTGTGGTTACTAGACTTGTTAGAGAGATTGACAGTTGATGATCTTGCATGCTTGATGATGTTAGGATTTGGAGGGATCATGCCAATGTTTTATTTTCATTTGAGTGTTTACTTATTCACCATGTTATTATGGATATGGGAGTGACTAACCAACACTTTCAGGTGGGTGGTAGATGCAGAAGCCATTGAAGTTGGTATTACCCTAGATTATGTCCATGTGATCTAAGGACTTATTATTGTAGGTACTCTTATGATTAGTGATACACCTAATATAGATCCTAAGAGATGAGCTCTATTATTATGGTTGACTATTTTAGAGAGATACTTTAATGGTTTATAAGTGCACCTATTTGATGTTTATATATTGGTCATTTTAGTTCTATGGAAGGCTATTATTGCCTTATGATAGCTCATGTGATTTGTCATAAGTCAAATGGAAAGATGCTAGTATATATGGTCACTTTATGTCATTTAATTCAATATTAAGGTACTATGTATGACCTGGGTTTAGTTATTTAGGTGTAGTTAGTGCACGATTTATATATCATTCTTTCATGAGGGCATGTGACTATGGACCCTATGATTTTACTTAGTATCTAGGTTTATGAGAGCTTTCCTATGTATAGTCTATCTAGGTTACCCTATGATATAGATGATAGTTTACCTCATGTTTTGAGATAGAGACATGATAATGTGCTAAAAGTTATACATCATGTCCCAACATTGAAAAATATCATGTGAGGAGATTTTTTTTGGCAGCCATATGTGGGTATTGCATCTAGTTAGCATTATTGTCTAATTATTTTTTATGGATTGGGCCATGTTAGGATTATTGGTCATTATAAGTGGTGGGTAGATCCACATCTTGTTGCTCACTTACCTAGTCAGCTAGGGTTTCTACTTCTAATAACACCTATAATAGTGACTAGAATTTGGGCATGACATACAAAGAAGTGTAAGGGTTGCAAAGGTGTGAGAGTGCCTAAAGATGTGCCTATCATTCAACCACACCAAGTTATACCTTGGGTGAGATAATGATGATGGTATTAGAGAGAGGCTAGATTTATTGAGGAGGAGGTAATAGTGGTAAAGGAGGTAGATATGGAAGTGTATGAGGATATGAATATGGTTATTATTGTGCCATAATAGGATTTATAATTACTTCCATAAGCACCAAGATGATATAGACATCATCAGGTGAAAATATAGGTGGAGCTATAAAGATAAGAGGAGCCACAAGTAGAGGAATTTGAGGATGGAGATCATATGGCTTAGCCTATAAAGAGATGGTCTATAGAGAGAAAGATTAATAGTGGAATATTACATGCTCATACTCTCCAACCTAGTTTTGCAATACTCTAGAGGTATACCCCATTGGAAGTACTCACCGATCGAGTTGATGGAGAGACTATTTTTGGTAAGTGTTTTGTGTTCTTTTTATGTAGCTGATGTTGATTATTTTTATAGCTTAGATATATTTTTTTTCTAGATGATTTTTAGATCATATATATATGTTAAATCTAATGTACATTTGGTATGCGTTTTATAGATAATTTTGAGGAGTTTAGATGGTCCATGGTAGTCCATGTAACACACCATGATATTTTGGATGATGTTTATGGCATCATGATAATATATGTTGATATTTTTGTCCCAAAAATTTAAAAATATCTAATGCCCTAAGGGAAACCCATTAATTTTTTGGGAAAAGTGCCTTAAAGTGACTTAGGATACATTTTTCTCTGTTGGGATTAGTTTTCACATTATGTGAGTTTGAGTATTTACAGAGAGGTAAATAGTAAGTTTGAGTATTTATAGGCTTATTTTTATTGAGAGGTAAATATAATTAGTTATTTTTTTAATCAAAATATTGTTACATAACAAATATTATGATAATAGATATATTATTGAGATTGTTTAACAATATATTGTATTTAGAGGTTTGCATAATCATACGAGTGAGATAAATTAATAGAGAAATTATAGGAATCATATTCCTATATATTTGTATTGTATCCCTGAATGATTAATTAATTAAAATAAAATAAATAATATATTTTTGTGTTGAAATAATTATTTGTGTTCGACTCAATTTCACAATGCATGAGTTAATTATTTGCATATAGCTATTTTATTTCCCAATAGTGGTATTAGAGCAGCTGTTGTGTCCTATGATGCAAGAATGAGTTATGGATAGGGACAACTATACTAGTTTTGGTTATCCTAATTTATGAGAAGATAAGTATAAGAGTTATTTATCCTGTAATCTTGATAGTACCTATGTATAAATCCTCTTAATTTCATGTAGCTTAGTTTTTTGGTAGCATTTGCAACCTTGACAACTTTGTATTTACATTGGATTCAATGGCTCAACCTTTTTATATAAACATCTTATATTTTCACTTGATCCTAAGTCTGATAATAACCTATTTGTTTGATGACATTCATTATCTACCAATGTGTTATTCTACTATAATTAAATTATGAGAAATGTCAAGCGTAAGCTCTTAGATATTATATGTTAGATACATGAAGTACGGTGATAGTAAAATGACATCGCTTGTCTCTGATTAGTCTCCCCTCAAGACATCTACATCATCTTTGGTTGTATTTGATTTCCTAAAAAAATCAAAATTTTTAACTCTATTTATAATTAAATAGTATTCAATTGTTATCTAGTTTGAGACAACTTGCCATGCATTTCAGGATGAGACTCTGCATTATTGAAGTTGATGAATTGAGTGAAACTAATGCATAGTGTTTTGTGTGACAAAGAACCAATGAATCATATTTGTAGTGTAGAGAAAGGATTTAATGTTGTGATAATAATTTTAACGTAGTTTGATCAAAGAAATATAGAATTTCATTTATGCCCTCTACTAAATCTAAGCCCTATGCATGATGGATTTAAAGGCATTACATCTATTACTACCATCTACTCTCCATGTTACAATATTTATCTTCAACTCAAGATTTCATCAAAATTTTCCAACCTCCAATGGTTATCTTACTATTAAACCACTTTATAAATTGGCATGCATAATAGCCACTAGCTCAAGTGCAATTACAAATTCAAGTCTAGATTGAAAGCTTTGTGGAGTATATTTATGGTCAAAGTCATCCATATATGCTATAAAAAGTGAAGATACTTTGACTATGGTGTGTCCCTTTCAAGGTGATATCCACATGCAAAGCATTTTGAAGATATGCATTTATGCTTCTACAAACCTGTACAATCTTATCTATGTTCATTCCTTATATGTAGTCTTTTTAGTCATGTTTATCAAAGTTGTAGTTTATATTATAGTCAAATTAGCTTTGAAGTGTGTCATAATAGTTATTTTTGTTTATGGTAATATAGTCAAAAATAGTCATTTTTGTGTCAAGTGGGTTCAAGTTGCTAAAAGTGTCATCATTTTTAAAATTCCTTTATGTCATTTGGTTTTTAAAATCAAATTTATACCCCTTATTATAATAGATACATTTTAGGGAAAAACCAACATCTATATAACTATCAATCTTATAAAGGGACCCTATTCCATTCAAAATGACATACAATTGAGCTTCATCAAGATTTCAACTAAGTGCTACCAGAGGCTAGATGATACAAGGAGGTTGGAGGTATTTTAGTGACCATTCATTAGTCACTAATGACAGGGCCACACTAATGATGTGGTGTCATTTTGTGTGGTGTGTTATTTTTAATTGTGTGGATTTTAGTTTTTTTAGTGTGGTGTGGTAGTTACATGTAATTTTCATCATGTGTGAAAAACAAGAATAGTTTTACTTGTTCACTTGTGAATAATAATCCCATGTAACCCTTTTTGTATAATTACATTAGAGAATATTTATCTAAGAATCGTTGTAGCAATCATGATGAAAGGTTAATCATAAACCTGTGAAAACTATATTGTAAGGTTAGTGGTGAACTTGAGAAAACCATTTTGTAAGGGTATTGGTGAACCTATGGAAACCATTTTGTAAGGTTATTGGTGAACCTAGAAAACCAATTATAGATGAGTATGAAGGAAGAGATGTGTGATGGAACATGTGTGCAGAGAATATCATTAGCACACGTAGGTGGCATGCTATAATCAAAAAATGAGATATATTATACCATGTAAAAACTATCGGAGGGAATATTGGGATTAGTTTTCACATTGTGTGAGTTTTAACATTTATAGAAAGGTAAATAGTAATTTTGAGTATTTATAGGTTGATATTTACCAAGAGGTAAATATAATTAGTTAGTTTGTTAATCAGAATATTGTTACATAAACAATATTATGATAATAGATATTTTGTTTAGATATATTGTTTATATTGTTATAATAATATATCCTATTTATAGGTTTACATAATCATATAGGTGAGAGAAATTAGAGGAGAAATTATAGGAATCATATTCCTATATAGTTGTATTGTATTCTTGAATGATTAATTAATCAAAATATAAGAAATAATATATTGTTGTGTGTTGAAATAATTCTTTGTGTACTCGTCTCAATTTCATAGTGCATGAGTTGATTATTTGCATATATATCTTTTATTTCCCAACATTCTCAAGCCCTAAAAAAATTAGATATAATTTGGAACTTGCTAAGTTACAAATTTCATCCTAACCTCTACTTCCTGCTTTACTCATATATGACAGAAATCAGAGATTTGAATGTAATTTACAACTTACAAACTTAAAAAATTGCATCCTGACCTCCACTTCCTGCTCAACCCACAACCACTAGAAACTAGAACACTAGTCATAATTTTCAACTTGTAAAGTTTAAAATTATAAATAGATCTCCATTGAGGGAGACCCATTAATTTTTTGGGAAAAGGGCCTTAAAGTGACCCAGGATACCCTTTTCTCAAGCCCTATGGAAACTAGAGATTTGGGTGCAATTTACAATTTACAAAGTTAAAAATTGCATCCCAACATCTGCTTAACACTTTACTCATACCTAGTAGAAACTAGAGATTAAAATGAAAATTTTAACTTACAAACTTACAAATTGCATCCTAACCTCCACTTCCTACTCAACCCATAACCATTAGAAACCAAAACTCTAGTCATAATTTACAACTTGCACAGTTAAAAATTACAAACATAGCTTCTCTTTCTATCAAACACATTCTCCACAAAAACTAGATATTTAGATGAAAATTTTCAAATTGTAATTGAACCTCAACTTTTTATGTATCCAACTTGCATAAACAATTGGAACTCTGATTGTAATTTGTAACCTACAAAATTGAAAATTGTAACTCGAGTCCTACTTCTTAGCGACTACCCTTCCTATGGAAACCAAAGCTATGGTTGCAATTTGAAACTTGTAAAGTTTCAAATTACACCTTAAGTTCCACTTTCCCATTTCTAATACACCAAGCCACCTAGTGAAAAGTGGAGGTCAGAGTGTAAAGTGCAATTTTTCAAAATTACAAACTTATTCCACAACATCAAAACTCTAAAGATCCTAACATTTCTCTAAAACACTGACCTAAGGGCATTAATTTTAGGCTTATGGTTATATTAATGGAAATAATGTTAATGAAAATCAATTTTTAATTTGTGAATTGAGGATTTGAAGCTTTGCGCCAAGTAACCCTGCCATGATGCCAAGAAATGCCATGCCTCAAACCATGACTACCATTGCTATCCTCTGATTGATATTCTTCCATTTATTCCTACATTTTTAGGTCTATAATTTTCACTATCAAAGATAACATCCTTTGTTTTTATGCCACTTTTTCCTATTTGGTAGTGATTTTAGGGTTTTCTTTTGCTATGCTCTACACAGTTTTTATTTTTCTTGCTTGTGTCTTCTCAAGAGTGTCTGTGTTTCTCAAATTCTTGCCAAGTATTTTCAAACATTTTTATAGCCTATGAAAAACCTAGGGTTTGGAGAAATTAGTAGAATATTCCATCAAGATTCTACAGCCAAAACCCTTAGACTATTGACCTACAATTGTAACTCCAAAACCCACAAAGATTTCACCTATAAAAGTAATATTAAAAATCCACAAAAAATCCTATTACATTTGTAAATATAGACACTCATCAGGGATTTTATCTTCAATAACAAACTTGAAACCCATAAAAGGTTTTGTCAGACCTTGCAAGTGTGTTTTGTAACTCCAAGATCCACCAAACATTTTTCCTATAAAAATAACTCCAAATCCCACCAACTTTGTAGTTGGTTTTCCCACATCAGATTCTATAAAACCTATGTTTGGAAAAGAAATGAAGTTCAAATCTAAGGGACCTAGTGTCCCACTTATCTTAGAATCTAACACCAATCAAATCATAGACACAGACGTAGGTCACATAGACATAGATGATTTCTAGACAAGGGTAAATGCTACATTAAAAAATGATTGGATTCAAAGCATTTATGACTATGGACTAACCCAGGTAGTAACCTTCCCCTTATCAGTGCAGAGCCCTGAGCTTGTGTTCACTTTAGAAAATCTCTATGATGAAAAAAAGAGAGAAGTGTTAAATGACAAGGGAGAAATGATTCTAAACCTAGACTACAACTTTATCAACTTAGTGTTATTGATTCCAGAGTATGAGAGTTATCTTGATATAACCCCTAACTCATTCAAGAAGTTTTATCAATATAATAACATTGGATGTCTAAGGGTCCTCAATAAACAAAGGCTAAAAGTCTCTAGGCCTACATATATAATATTTCCTAAGACCCTAGCAAGAATAGACTTTAATAAGTGGGTGACATAATCATATTCTTTCATAGAGTCACTAGGACTACAAATACTAAGAACTTTTAAGATTGGGCATATGGGTAATTCACCAAAATAAGTAGTACATCCATGGGGCCTAATTGATAAGTGACTCCATCCACAAACAATTTGTAGAAGTCCAAAATATAGGGAAGTTCTACATGATTTCAAATCTAGTCTACATATTAGTAAAGAGAAGGGCCTTCCTAGGATTGAATATAGTACCTAACCAGGTTAACAAGGTCTTTAATTATTGCCCTAACCTCACCCTTGAAGAAAGTAGACAACATTTCACAAGGGTAAATGATGCATTCATATACTAAGTCATAGTCATGTTCAATGAAGAGATAGAAAAGAAGAGATTATTTGATGTTGTTACTTCTAAGATCACAAATTGGTGATCATATTTCATTCAATTCCCAACATATTCATACATCAACGTAAGAGGATTCAGTGGTTTTCCTTACACCCTCCGAAGGTATGTAAGTGGCAAATGTGATTTAATGGAATTTTTAAGGTGTCTTTTAGAGACTCACAAATTGTTATCAAGCAAACATAAGATATGAATCCATTTCTACATTAGCATAGGGAGATATACATTCCCTTCCCTATCCAAAGTCAAGTGTGTAGATGCTGAGATGACTCATATGACCTTAAAATCTCTCAATGTAAAGACATTTTATGATGTGAATGGTAAGATTATCAATATATTTAGGATCAAAACATATTCCCACATTCTCTATTATGAATATTATTGGGAAGACCTACAAGATGAAGAGGAAGTGAGACTAAAATATTATTCTAAGATGACCATGGAGAAGATCAAAGCTTATAGCATTGCACCAGTCCCTACTGACTTAATAAATGATGAATCTCTATTAGATAGGGTTTACTATGATAAGAATATATTTTCTCAACATATGTCATTAGTCAAATGGTCCATACGTAATTCCTTCTCATTAATGGATAGGACTACCAATGTAATAAACAAGACAATTAAATAGCTAAAGAACAAAGGGGAAACTTTGAGCATCAGTGATAAGTTGAGAGAAGTCAAAGAGAAGGGTGTGCCACCAATATCAAAAGGTTTCATCAGTGGAACCCAAATAGAATAAGCAAATAGGCCAATGGTATCAAGCAAGAGAAAATAAAAACAAAAGGATAAAGTAGGTCAATTTAGTAGACAAGGAGGAACAATGGATCAACCAATAATAATTTCAACTAAAGACATAGCTGTTGATGAAGCAAAAATAGTTTCTCCCCTATCTATATCATTCCACCAACTATAATACCTCCTCCTCTTGTCTCCACTCCAAAATCACCTCAAAAAAATCCCCATTTCATTTCCACCAGCTCACCTATGCCAGTAACTCCATTGTTAATAACCCAGTCAACACAATTGGAAACTCAAGATTCACTTTTACTCCCCTCTTCCATAATTCCTTCCATATCATCCCTTATATATACCACCACTCCATTAATCACTAACCCCACACAATAGGACATGGATATAAATTCAACCATCTTGACTTAATCCCACTAGCCATTTGAACCATTGGGTTAGCTACTAATTCATTTTCATCTCCTATCATTTTTCATATTTCATCAACCCTGAGTGTCCCCATAACTTTGATTGATTCATTCATGGCTCTAGATTCCACACTCCCAGAGTTTCCCATTTTTCAAATTCTCATGCCTACTCCTCTACTTGTGTCACTTCCATTTCCATTGTACCCACTTATTCCATTTCTATAATAACCCAAACCCCCACTAAGGAGGTAGATAAAGAGGAAATCATTGATACAACTATGACTACTCAACCCACATATGGGTAAGAGATTTCCAAAATATTAGTCAAGGATTCAATGACCATATTAGTGATAGACACATCACTCATCAAAATCACCACCAGTGTAATAACTTTAACTATAGATTCATAGGTTATAGTGCTAGGATCATAAGATGCCCCTCCAAACTGGCTAACACAAGTAGTGGGTAAGAAATGGTGTCTCCTATCACACTAGATTTTTGCCTTATAAAGGCATCAAATAAATTAATGGAAGCTCCCATAACTATATCCAGAATATTATATGATTCAATAGGGGAGAAATATGTATAAATTACAGTCCCCCCAGACAAACAAAGGACGATCTAGTCATGGGGGATTAACAAATATCTAAAGTACACCTAGGTCATCTTACAAGAGAGGGATTGAAACATGATGTTCAATCAATAATTAACTCTCTTTTCAATAAGATGGATAGTGACAAGGTCACAAAGGATGAATTGAATAATTAATTTGAATAATTGGCAACTGCATTGAATAAATTTATTGAGCTCATATCCCAACCAACACAATCTATTACTTAGTTATCTAACAAGGAAACACATGAAGTAGTAATAGATATTGGTAGTATGGGAAGGGATATAAAGGAATAGGTTGAAGAGTTCATCACAAAAGGAAATACAGTAATTGAGTTAGCAATGGACTACTACAAAACTCTAAAGGTTGATCAGGCAACTTTGAAGGCATCAATAAGCAAATACAAGGAAGATATTGAAAGGTTAAACCTATTATTCCCAAAATTTCAAGTTGTTAACATGATTGAAATGGATACCCTCATTGTAGAGAAAATATTGAAAAATGATGCAAAGCATGAGGAATTAGGTAGGGCATCTAATTTCAGAATAAGAATACTCACTGAAAGTATTAATAAGGCTAATAATACATATGAAAATGTCACATATATGATCTATGACATTGAATATTTTCTAAATAAATTATCATGTGAAGCAATATATTATCAAGACCAAATCCTTTTAGTACAAGAGGTTCACAATGAGCTCAAAGGAATGGCTGAGAGAGAGTTAGCTTGGGACACAACATTCAACTTGAGTTCCATCCACCAATTCATCAGGTAACATAATACAATGATTTATATGGGGAAAAAAATTCAAGTATATAGGGATACATATAGGGAACTATTTGACATAATTGAAAAATTTTAGATAAGCAAAATATATTCACTTGGTCTTGATGAAGATCATATCCTAGAGATCTTCAAAAAATTTGATGCTTATATAGAGAAGATGCAGGAAAAGAAGAAAAAGGAATATTTAAAGGTTATGGTTGTAGATTAATTCTTTCAATCAAATAATTATTTATGTTACATTTATTTATTATAAAATATATTGTAAAGTTGCAGGATGTAAATTGCAACTATAATTTGATAGATCTTTTTGGGAGAGACCCAATTATAATTTCCAAGTATCCTTTTGGCAGTTTATAAAAATCAAACTTGTAAATTAAACTTCTCTTTTTGATAAACTCTGAGTTGCTTGTAAAAACTCATGTTGTAAATTTCATCTAAAATTTTGTCAACAGTTGGTTGACTTTAAAATTTATGTCCCATTTGAAAAATACAAGTTAGGTTTTGCAAGAAATAACCTAAAATATCTAAAAAATTTCTATTGTTCTAAGTGTGAGTTCATTTCTGGCACCTCATTCCATAAAAGAAATAATACTAGATGAACTAAAGATAAGGATGACATTGCATGAAGATTCTATAAGATTTATCCATGCTTATAGCACTTGTTGAAGCACCTAAAAATCACATGTTCCCTTTTCTAACCATTTACCTTGCTAAATATGCCATTCCAGATGAAGATCACGCCCCTTGCATGAAGTTTTCTGATTTTTCTTGCTCTTTAACTAGGTGTAGAGTTTTGATAACTACATTTATTTCAAGATAAAAATTTGTATAAATATGGGTACCATGGTGTATCCCATTTATATTTTTGTTGTTGGAGAAATTATTCTACATTTTGAATGATTGATCTACATGTTGTAATTTGGAGAATGATAATAAATTGAAGTTTTGTCTTCCTTGTCTGTGTTATATTTGTGTATGCAAGGCTATTTGTTGAATTTTTGAATGATTTCATTCTTGTTTCAGTCATAAAATTTCATCTATGGTATTATTTTTTCCCTTTGAAAAGATTGTTTGATTGAAATAAAGAATCTTGTTCCTCATATGATAAATGCTCAATATTACCTTTGGTTTCATATTTGCATGAGTTTGTGCTCCAATATACTACATCATATTTATTATTTTCTATGTTCATACCAAGCAAGCATTAAAATACACTATAATTATTTAGTGCAATTTCCATTTCCTTTTTTTCAAAATTCATTTCTAAAAACTCTTTTCCTCATAGTTCAAACCCTAGTTTAGGAGAAAGATCACTAAGAAACGTAATTTTTTAATGTGAATCGGTAATATATCAATTGAAATAAGGTTAGTGAAAGAAATACAAACTTATGTAGAGGTTCACCTCATTTTTATAAGGTCCCACAACTTGGAGGTGATCCAATTTTATCATTAAATTTACCAAAAATTACAATAGATACTGTACAACATGCTATAACACAAAAATGGGTGTAAAATATATTTGAAAATAGTTTTTGGCACACTTGAAAGGACCTAAAAATTATTAATAAGAGATTGGTATTATTATTATCAAGAATTTTATGAGCCTCATACACATTTAAAAATCACTTGGTGATTCCACTGGCTCATGAATTTAGGAAATCCATGTTTACGTATGTCTAATATACAAATAAGATCATCTAATAAATGTAAGAAAACTGACTTACAAGAGTTATCATTTCCTTATAAAACTAAATCAAGGTCAATTTTAACTTATACTAGAGTATATCCTACAAATTTGTTTGTATCTCCTAATGATACCCACAATAGTTTAATACCTCCCATTATGGATCTAAGAAATCAATATTTTGTAGCCTTGGAGGAAGCCCACTTCAATTCGCCTAGTATGATGACATACCCACCTTAGCTCTGAAAATCCTTCCATATTTTAGTAGTGAAAATTACACTACTCCCATGGAACATATACAAGATATTTATAATATTTGTTTAGTTCACAATATAATACAAGAAAATGTTACAATTAGACTTCTTGTTGCATCATTGAAGGGTAAAGCCATATAATGGTATATAGGTCTACTTACCAATTTCATACATGTTTGGGATGACTTATGGACTATATTATTCATCCAATTTGAAGATAAGAGTGACCATCTTTCCCTGGTTGAACAACTAACATCTGTTCAATGGGCTTCTCATGAGTTCATGAGTGATTTCAATTTTCACTTTCAAAAGACATGAAATAGAATTCCAATATTAGTCAATCCAACCCCAAATAATTATTTTTTATATTACTTAAGAGCTTTGAATAGTGATAAATCTATCATGATTCAGTCAATGGATGACACCACACTCCTCAATGCCTATGCAATTGTAATAAGATAAAAAAAATTACCTAGGTTAAGCTGAAAAAATTGTACCAAGGCCTCCAATGCTTCTCTTTCAGTAAGTACCTCCTATGCAACCTATATTTACCCTAGTTCACACTACAAGCAAAGCATGAGTTTTAACTCCTGGTCCTACTAATAATTTATAAGAGGTTAATTCACTACTTAAAAGCTTTGGTAATGCGTTTGTAGCAATAAAAAGGCAATAGTCTTAGAACTACATGCCTTATCATCAAGCTCGCAAAACATACCAACTCAATAGGAAACTACACCAAGGCAATTCACATCCACCAAGTCAAAATAAGCAAGTAAAACCTTTGAATATTTTTGCTTTACTTACACCATGTACTTCCAAAGTTATTGTACCTATTTAGAATAACCTGGCTTAGGAGTATAAGTGGTGTTACCCTTATGCTCAACCACATAGTCAGAATGCTTGTCTTAATCTATCATCAGTCAATCCTTGATGGTGCAAAACATATCAAAAACTCAAGGACAAGAAGAAGAAGCCACTTCTTAGTAAGAAGATATACAATAGCCTACTTAGAGTGAAACTACTCTTTTGAACTAGTAAGAGGCAAATTTTTGTGGTGTAAATCTATTGGAACATAACTAGATACTAAAAGGGGGTGAATCATTATATTAGTTAACTTAGTCCTTTTCAAAACCTTTTAATGTAGTTCAAAACTATATTTACTAATCACAAATGCAAAAAAAATATAAAACAAGATATACCATGGAAAACCCAATATGGGAAAAACCACCATGAGAATAGCTGCTAGAATTTACCATTCTAATCTAGCCTCATAGAGCAACCTCACTGGTTATAATGTTTAAGGGAACCAACCCTAAGGAGACACCAATCCCCTAATCTAAGAGCTTAAACTCTAAATAATCACCCACTTCCTAATTGAGCACCAACTTAGTATGTCTGATGGCACCAACCAGTCAGATCTACTATGGAGATACAATTCCAAATTATAATTTTGCTTCATAAAAGAATCCAATCTTCTATTCTCGGTTACAGTTCTGATCTACAATTGTTCATGCTCTACATTTCATCTCTCTTCTCTTCTCTACCCTTGTGTTTTTATGTATTTATATTTTCCTATTTGACACTATTCAAATAATACCAATAGCTTCTACCTATAACCTAGATGTCATATATATAAGTAATTGATCTAGGTTTTCATATCTTTTGTGTGTTCACACTAGTTTTCTAACACATCATACTTTGTTCTAGACTTAGTTCATTATCTCTTGAAATACAAGTTTCCCGCATCTTGAACTCATGATCTACTTATGTGATTCTTGTTATTTTACTATATATAGCATATAATGAGCTCTAGTTTTGATGCACATGCATATTTACATAGATTTGATCGATTGCAACAATTAAACTCATTGTCTATGTAGTGATTCATGACTTACTTGCATGTTCCTACGTTTGACCATTAGCATGATCATATATTTAAATATCAATCACTGATATTAAGTTTGGAACCATGATTTGATGATCTTTATTCAAATAGCTCAACTTTAAAATATATCCATTTGATTGATCTCTAATAGGCTCACGTTCTCCATTGGATCTTTGTACGCTTCTGAACTTTAACTGTTCAACTTTAAAATGTATCTATTGATCTTTCTGATCCAAGATTCCATGTGCCATTGGGATCTTCATAGTTTCATGAATGTTATATATATCTTATTGTTAAACATAGACCACTTATCTTCATCTCATTTCATATTGAGCCTTTCAAACACTTATGCTCTATTGATCTTCTCAAACTTACTCAGTCTTTAACTCACCACTATGTCGATAAACCTCAATAACTTTATCCCATTCATTCCACTCACTCTATTAGATAACCTTTGAATGATCACCCACTCATCATCAAATATTTTGACAAGCTTGATCATTAACTCGGATAATATTATGCTCATTGGGTCTCTATTTGACAAGCTTCATGATGTGACACTTGTCACTATCATGTTTACTAAGAGGTGCCTTTTGACATTTTGAATTTGTTTCACATAATTGGATCTTTAATGTAAGATTAAGTGATAACCATCGATCAAGCTAGGACAAATACTAAGTTTAAGACTTTAGGAAATATAAAGTCTTGATCACTGCCTCAAGCTAATAATTGCTAGGTCAAAGGGGCTAGTTTTACAATGACGATAAGGGCTTAAGATATAACTTAAGATATAAGTTCCCAGATATATCCAGTCAACATAAAAATAGAAAATCTTATGAATGCCATGACTTAAAACCTTAGGATTTAACTAATAAATCCTATAATGTCCAAGAGCAAAGATAATTCATTTCTAGGCTCATCAATCTTCATCTAAACCTATGGACCATATATCTAAGATGCTCATGAAAAACTCATAATAGATATTCTATCTATTTCCTTTGCAAATTTCCATAAATGGTCTTTTTAAAAGCATGATAAATTTGTAGGACCTTGCATAGATTTTGACTTAGTATGGAGACCATTTCAATATGCTTGGAAGGCTAACTTTTCACTTGCATAAATCTTATTACCCTTAATTGTATGGCTTACAATTTAGTGCATAAGATCCTCTTAAATAGGGTATTCCATTTTCTCCTGAATCCTTCATATGTGCAATATATGACATCATAAAAATTCCTTCTCAACTTTTTATTTCAACCTACAAATTTGACTATGTGGGAAAACACTGTCAAAATACCTTGGAGCCCAAATTTGCTCATTCACATATTTTGTCATGTTACATCACATGATCTGAGATTCAATACATAGAAACTCAGCACAAAAATGAACAAACCCATGTGATCATTTTGTCTTGAAACATCTATGTTTGTAAATGTTATCCCTATTAATATGCTTAGTTGGCTCTATTTAGCCCTTTTACAAATTTGGCTAAGTATAGAAACATAGTGATTTTTATCTGAGTAGCCAAAATTTCATCCCCATCTCTTTTACCTCACTTCATTTCATGACTTCAAATCTAACACATAAAAACTAGGGACTAATGTGATCACAACCATATGACCAACTCTCCTAGACTCATCCACATGTGATAGTGGTAATGTCAACAAACTACCTTCTCAAATTTTCCTGTCATAGACCCAAATTTTTTAGATGATCAATATGAAGAAATAGATGAATTCCACTCATGAACACAAGAATTCTAACCATCCATAACCTCTAATAGGATCCATTACACATCCCTAAATCATCATATTTATCCTTGAGCATCAATGACATCTAAAATGCTAATGATCTCCCTTTTGACATCAATGACATGCTCATAATGTCCCTTTTGACATCAATGACAATCATATTGCCAACAATCTTCCCTTTTGTCATTGATGGCAAAATAAATGCTCTTATCTTCTAATATTTTAGTCCTTCTTTGACATTGCTTGCATTGACTTATGATGAGTATGAACTGAAGCTATTCATACCACACTTGTTCCCCATTAGGCAATGGCACATTTGGCCTAAGCTTAACTTGGACACATGCTCTGATTTTATTTATACTTTTTCTCCAAACTTTTATAGAGAGAATTTGTACTTGTTCTCCCCATTTGAAATCAATGGCAAATGGACTCTATCTCACTTATTTTTCAAATGTTTCTTCTCCTTTATCAAATAAAGGAGTTTGTCTAAGAATATGCAACTATCAACTCATCAAAAATTTGTAAAAGTATGCATACATGAGTTGACTTTTCTATCTTCTTCCAAGGATTAACAAAGCTTCTATGATTCTCCCCCTAGACTCATGCCCCATCACTAGGATCTAGTGATGTGATGTAGGATCCATTGATCACAAATTTTTTCTTAGATACTCAAATTATTACTTGGAAAGAGGTTTGGTGAATATGCCTATAAATTAAACCTGAGTTGGCACATACTCCATTGTGACCTCTTGATCTGCAATCCTCTTTTTTAAGAAGTGATGATTGATATGTGCTTGGTTATGGAATGCATCATTGGATTCTTTGATATGTTAATAACACTTGAATTATCACAAAGAATATAGATAGGTTATTTTTACTCTTCCTTGATGTCTTTTAGAGTTTGATTCATCCACAAGACTTGAGTGCAACATGCCACATACTCTACTTCTACTATAGAAAGAGTAACTGACTCTTGATTTTTTCTTATCCATGAAACAAGTCTATTTCCAAGGAAAAATGCATCACCACTAGTGTTTCTTCTATCATCCACACTTTCTAGCCAATCAACATGTGTACATATTATCAAAGTGAAATTTTCACTTGTAGAATACCATAGGCCATAGTCAATTGTGGTCTTGATGTATCTAAGGATCCTTTTCATTGTATTGACATGTGAATCTTTAGGATCAGTTGGAAATCTTGTAACCATGCACACTACTTGCATGATATATGGTCTTGATGTATTTAGGTATAACAAGCTACCTATTATTGATCTATACATAGTCTAATTTGCTTCAAATGACTCATCCTCTTTGCTCAACTTGCATCAAGTTATCATGAGAGTACTAACTAGTTTTCTCTCTTCCACTGCAAACCTCTTGAATATTTCCTTTGCATACTTATTTTGGGATATAAATATCCCTTCATTAGATTTTGTTATTTATAGACCAAAGAAGAAAGAAAGTTATCCTAACATAGACATCTCAAACTCACTTTGCATTTATGTAGCAATTTTTTTGCACTTTTTTTAATTTCTACCACCAAAGATGATGTCATATACATAAACAATAACAATCAACATGTGCTCACCTTAAGATTTGAAGTATAGATTGTTATTTGTACATCCTTTATTGAAACTTTTTTATTGTAGGTACTAGTCTAATATTGAATACCATGCCTTATGTGATTATTTTAGACCATACAGAGCTTTCTTTATTCTGCATACATAATCTTCTTGTTCTTGTAATTGAAAACCTTTAGGTTGTTCTATGTAGACTTCCTCTTCTAGGTTCCCATTCAAGAAAATAGACTTAACATCCATTTTAAAGACTTTGAATTTCTTGTAAATAGAGAATGCTAGAAAAATTCTTATGGATTCTAATCTAGTAATTGAAGCAAAGGTGTTTCCTCAAAATCTATGCCCTCAACCTGTGCATATCCTTTGCATACCAATCTTTCCTTCTTTATTATAAAAACTCCATCCTCATTGAGCTTGTTTCTAAAGATACCCTTTGTACCTATCATATTCTTGTTTTAAGGTCTTTGAACTAATTGCCAAGTTTTGTTCTTTTCAATTTGGCTCAGTTCTTCTTCCATGGCCTTTAGCCAATTCTCATCCTTGCTAGCTTCAACATAGCTCTTAGGCTCAATTTCAAACATTATATGAAAACTTACTTGCTCCTTGTTTTGTGAAAATCTTCTCCTTATCTAAACTCCATTATTATTGCTAATTATCTAATCTATAAGATGATCCTTTTGAACAAATATTGAAGGTGCCTTTTCATTTGCTTCCCCATGTTCTTCATTCATTTTTTCCTCTTTAGACTATGATTCTTATTCATATATGTCTTTGTTAGGTTTAACATGATTCAAGCCTTATTCAACATTGACATTGATGATCTCTACTATCTTGTGTAGCCTTTTGTTATAACATATATAGGATTTTCTTTGGGTGTAATAACCAATAAATATTCCCTCATCACATCTTGACTCAAAGCTTCCCAATTTATCCTCTTTTCTCCTGATGTAGCATTTGCTACAAAACACTCTAAAGTACTTAATAGAGGCATGATTTCCATACCATAGCTCATAGGGATTTTTGTCATTGCTTACCCTTAGTTAAAATTTGTCCATAATGTATACTATTTTTTAGACTACTTATATCTAGTATTCATTAGATAACTTTTCCTTTTTTAGCATTATTGTGGCCATCTCCCTGACTGTCTTGTTCTTTCCCTCAATTACTCTATTCTGCTATGAATTCCTTACTACAGAGTAATTCCTTTTGATCACAATACTCTATGAACTCATTTGAGGTGAATTATCCACCTTTAAGAGATCTTAATCATTTGATTCTTCATCCAATCTCATTCTCCACCATGGCCATAAAGATATTGAATCTATCAAATGCCTTTGAGTTGTCCTTAAAAAAGGTCACCCATGTCATTCTTGAGTAATCATCTACAAATAACATGAAGTATCTCTCTCTTTTATATCTTCTTGTCTTAGTAAGACCATAAAGATTAGTATGGACTAATTCTAGAGGCTTTGTAGTTGCATACTTCTTTGTTTAAAATCTGACCCTTGTCTGTTTGCCTAGTTAACATTCCTTTCAAGTAGTGTCTACAAATTTGGTTATCTTGGGAATGTGTCTGACATACTTATTTATGATTAATTTGACTACGTTATCAAAGTTAACATGACCCATTCTTCTATTCCATAACCAACTCTCATCAATATTTCCTATCAGGAAACTATTACCAATCACTTAAACAAGATTATAGATATTGTTCTCAGTTATTTTGCTTTATACAACTAATCTTATAGATATATTTAACTTTCAGACTTTTACATTAAATATGACCTTACATCCATTTTCACACATTTGGATGACACTTAGTAGATTATGCTTCAATCCTTCAACATAAATGACATCATGTGTAGGTAAATTTCCATCTATGTTCAAGGTTCCTTTACCTCTAATCTTTACTGTAGTGTTTTCTCCCACGCTGAATTTTTTTTTCTTAAATTTACTCAATTTAATGACCTTGATCTTATCACCATTCATATGATTTGAGTAACCATTATCTATCACCCACAAATTTTGCTCCTTGGCATGGAGTGCAGTTTGAGCAATCATAGATTGATCTTTTACTTTTCATACATCCTTGGGTTTCTTATATGGCTTCTTTTTCTCCTTTTTAGAGACTTTTGAACCTTTGTTCACATTGAGAGGCATGCCTTTATTATCACTATGTACTTTTGATCTTACAAAGCTAGTTCTACATTGTTCAGATATGTGACCAAAATTATTGCAATTATAGCATATTACATTTGTATCTAAAAAAGGAGTAAATGAGATTCTACTTAAAAAATTTGTTCTCCTTTTAGGTAAAAATTTAGAATAAATAGCCCTATGATGAAACTTATCACATGTATAACAATAACCATAGAAAGATGAGGAATACCTGGTCATAACATTTCTTGGTGCAGTATGAGAAACTCTTCTAAACTTTGGCTTTTTCAAGTATATCATTTTTTTGTATGTATCTGCATCATCTACCTTTGTATTCTTATTTTATTTAAGCTTATTTTCATCTTTAGAAATCTTCACATCAGTAGTGCTTGTGTTTATCTTTGTGTCCTTGCAAACTTCCACTTTCTGCACTCTTAATTCTCTTTTTGCTTTGAAGTTGTCATAGAGGTTAGCAGATGTATTAGCTATGGAACATTTTCCTTTTTCATAACCAAGACTTGATCTCTCTATTGAAATATTTTGAGAGGTGATCAATTCATCAAGAATTTTTGATCCTCCTATCAACTTTAGACTTTTGTCTAGTTGTCCTTTAACTTTCTCAAGATCTTTTCTCAAAGCCACTATCTCTGATTCTAACTTCATGCACTCATCAAATTTAGATTGTAGTTCAAGTTTGACTACATCTTATATTATTTTATCCTCTTTAGCTTATGTATTTAGGATCACTATCATATGATCAAAATTTTCAAGACTTTTGGACATTTTCAATCTCTTTTTGTCCAACCTTCTTTTATTTTAAAATCTCTTTTCTCAGCTTGTCAATTTTCTCTAAAGCAAAGATGAGTTCACACTCTAGATCCACTTCTCCTTATTATTCTTCATCTGAGTCTTCAAATTATTGATATATAGAAGTTGATCCTATTATTATGAATAGGACCTCCTTTTCCTTAGCCACAAAGGCACAGTCATGCTCATCATCTGAACTACCACTATCATCCATTGAATCATTGTCTTATTTTATGTATAGGCCTTTCTTATTTTTAAAGATTTTATTTTTCTTTGAATAATGAGGTTTCACCTTTTTACTATTATCTTAGTGCTTAGTGTTATCCTTATTTTTATAAGGGCTTTTAGTAACAAAATATCCTACTTTACCATAGTTAAAGCATTTAAAGGGCAACTTACCTCTATACTTTCCAGATCCTCTCTTTAATCTTTTGAAAAAGTTGGCTTCTTCTTCATTAGCCTCCTTAGATCCAGATGAGGATGCTTTTGATTTTAATTGCTTGGCTACTTTGAATGCAGCTTCTCTCTTTAAATTGTTTTCTTATCCCATTCTCATCTCATAGGTAGTGAAGGTTTCATGCAACTCATCAACAATGAGTTTATCCAGATCTCTTGTTTCCTCTATTACAAATATTTTAGAGTCATACCTTGATCTTAGAGATCCTAGTAAATTTTTGATAATGACTGATTCTTTTATCTCTTCTCCAAGGCCTCTAATTGCATTGACTATTTCATCCACTCTTAGGAGATAGTCTACAATTTTCTCTTCCACATTCATTTTAAATCTTTCAAACTTACCTTTGTAAGTTTGTAGCTTTGGCTACTTTACCTTGTCATCTCCTTCATATATGCTCTTTAGTTTGTTTTAGATATATTGTACATTTTGACAATGCATCACTTTGACAAATTCTAAATTAGATACTCCACATAGAATAACATTCTTAGCCTTGGCATTGTTCTCATATTGTTTCTTGGGAACCTAATCAGTAAGAGTTGTAGTAAGAGCTATCTATCCATTCAATACAAACATCCATACATCAAACTCTAATGAAGATAGATATTCTTCCATTCTAATGTTCCAAAATGCCTAGTTTGTTCTATCAAAGATAGGTACTTTTTTTTATGAATATCCTTTTTGACTAGTCATTTGTGTTCACAGTTCCAAGATCTACCTGAGCTAATTAAGATTCTTTCAAGGAACTAGGGATTTGATAATAATTTTTGGAACACAACTAGATACTAAGAGGGAGGTGAATTAGTATATTGATTAAATTAATCCTTTTCAAAACCTTTTAATGAAAATTAAAACTATACACAAAGATCACAAACATATAAATAAACACAAAATAAGATATATTGTGAAAAACCCAATATGAAAAACACCACCATGAGAGTAGTTACTATAATCTACCATTATAATCTAGCCTCATAATAAGTAACCTCATTGGTTACAATGTTTAAGGGAACCAACCCTAAGGAGACATGAATCCCCTGATCTAAGACCTTTAACTCTAAGGAAGCACCCACTTCCTAGCTAAGCACCAACTCAGCTTGGCTAATGGCACCAACCAATAAGATCTACTATGGAACTACAAATCCAAATTACAATGTTGATTCATAAAATAATCCAATCATATGTTCTCTATTATAGGTTTGATCTACAACTGTTCTTTCTCTACACTGCATCTCTCTTCTCTTCTTTGACCCTCTAGTTCCATATCTCTATGTTTTCTTTTTTGACACTATTCAAATAATACCAACAACTTTTTCTTGTAGCTTATATGTCATATATATAAGAAATTGATCTAAGTTTTTTTATCTTCTGTGTGTTCACACTAGTTTTCTAACACATCATGCTCTATTTTGGACTTAGTTTATTATCTTTTGAACTGCAAGTTTCCCACATCTTGAACTCATGTTCCACCACCATGATTCCTAATATTTTACTATATATAGCATATACTAAGATTTGGTTTTAATACACATGCATATTTACATTTTTTTATTGATTACAATAATCAAAATCATTATCTATAGAGTGATTCATAGTTTACTTGCATGTTCCCACATTTGACCATTAGCATGATCATATCTTTAAATATCAATCATTTATCTAAAGTTTGGCACCATGATCTGATGGTATTTATTCAAATAACTTAACTTTAAAACATATCCACTCAATTTATCTCTGATAGGATCACACTCTCCATTAGATCCTTGTATGCTTCCAAACTTTAACTATTCAACTTTAAAATGTGTTTGTTAATCTTTCTGATCTAAGCTTTCGCATGTCGTTAGATATTCATAGTTGCATGAATATTATCTCTATATTATTTTTAAGCATAGACCACTTGTCTTCATATAATTACATCCTGATCCTTTGGAATGATTACTCTTTGTTGATTTCCTCAAACTTACTTAGTCTTTAACTCACCACTATGTCGATAAACCTCAAGCATTTTATCCCATTGAGTCCATTTGCTCTATTGGATCTCATGTACAAGATCACCCACTCACCATCATATCTTATGATAAGCTCAATCATTAAATTTACCAAGCTTATGCTCATTGGGTGTCTATCTAAAAAGCTTTGTGAATGTGACACTTGTCACTAACATCAGAGATGCCTTTTGACATTTTGACTTTGTTGCACGTCATTGGATCTTCAATGTATGATTAAAAACTAACTGTTGATCAAGATGGGATAATATTAAGTTTAAGACTTTAGGAAATATAAAGTCTTGATCACTACCTTGAGCTAGTAGTTGTTAGGTTGAAGGGGCTAGTTTTACAATGATGACAAGGTCTTAAAATATAACTTAAGCTATCGGGTCTCAACTATATCCAATCAAAATCAAGATAGAAAAGCCTATGAATTCCATGACTTAAACACTTAAGGTTTAATTGATAAACCTTATAATGTCTAAGAAAAAGATAATTTAATTATGGGCTTATCACTCTTAATCTGAACTTGCAGACCATCTATCTAAGATGCTCATGAAAAACCCATAACATATCTTCTATCTGTTTCCTTTGAAAATGTCCATAAATGGTCTTTACAAAAGTATGACAACTTTGTAGGACCTTATGTAGATTTTGACTGAGTATGGGGACCATTTCAATATGCATGGAAGGATAAATTTACACTTGCATAACTCTTGTTTTGCTTAGTTGTATGACCTACAATTTAGTGCATAAGATCCTCTTACATAGGGGATTCCATCTATATATCTATTTTATCATGAAGCCTTCATATATACAAGATATGACATCATAAAAATGCCTTCTCAATTTTTTCTTGCAACCTACATATTTGACTGTGGAAAAAAACCTATCAAAATGCCTTGGAGTCTAGCTTTGCTCATGCATATCTTTTGTCACACTACATTGCGTGACCTGAGATTCAATGCATAGAAACTAGGCACAAAAATGAACAAACCCATGTGATCATTTTATCCTAACACATCCATGTGTGAAAATGTTGACCTCAGTATTTGGCATTGTTTATCCCTTTTGAAAATTTGGCTAAGTATAGAAACATAGTGATTTTTATCTGAGTAGCCAAATTTGCATCCCCATATCTTCTACCATGCTTCACTGCATGACTTCAAATTTGGTGCATAATAACTAGGGAATAATATGATCACAACCATATGATTATCTCCCACAAATCATCCACATGTGGAAATGGTGATGTCAATAAACTACCTTCTCATATTTTCCTATCATAGACCTAAATTGTCTAGATGATCAATATGAATAACTTAATGAATTCCACTTATGTACAAAAGCATTCCAATCATCCTTGACCTCTAATAGGATCCATTACATAGACTCAAATCAACAAATTTAATCTTGAGCATAAATGACATAAAAAATTCCAATGATCTCCATTTTGACATCAATGACATGCTCATAATGTCCCTTTTGACATTAATGACAACCATATTTCTAATAAAATGAGACAAAAATACTAATCAATGGTGCTAGTTTAGTGGAAATGAATACATGATCTAAGAAAAGGGAAATATAAAGTGATTAACCCACTAGGATGGAACAAGTTACAACTTCTAAATTTGTACAAGAATCTACAAAAGGCAACACAATATAGAGGCCACCCAATGTGCCAATGGGCTTGTCAAAATCAAAATTTTTGACCCCAAATCTTGTGAAACAAGACATATCTCCCACAAAGGAACCAATGAAGATGAGTAACATTACTTTAATTATTGTTGAACAAATGAATAAAATTAATTTGAATGTCACCATGTGGGAAGCACTATCTATTCCAATATAGAGGGACTTACTGTAGGAAGCTTTGAAAAACTTCCAAATAATAGACAAAGTTATAGCTAAAGGACCCAATGCTATATTTAATTTGTGTCAACCAAAAACTAACACCAAAGCAATAATTTTTTTTAAGCCTCCCCCTTTTTACCTTTCACTCAAAATTGGGAAAAATCTCATCCATAATTGCATGGTAGACATAGGGGCTAACAATTTTTCTATGCCCAAGAAAATAGTTGATGCTCTTGGTATTAAGTATACACCTATCACTAAAGGTGTGGTTCAATTGGATGGGACTATTGCTCAAATATTTGGGACTATAAAAGGTTTAAACCTTACCATCCATGCGTGTTTAATCTTGTTAATTTCCCAAGATATCTCAATTATTGATCTCCTCCCCTATTTTGCTATCTACCTTTCTCAAGACTTCACTACAAAATGGGAGGGTATCTATTTACTAACTAGTCCCACATGTTACTTAGGAAAATATATGGAATGAGAGTAACAATAATATCTGAGTCAATTACTAAACACCATATTGAGCCATACACTCATATCCCTATGGATATGAATTACACATTGAAAGATCAGGAAGAGGAGCTTGATCATGAGGTTACAACACCCATAGAAGATACCCTAGACACTCATTTAGATGAATAGGGATCAAATCTCAAATTTGATCTTGATGAATATGTAAAATAAATTGGGTTGATTACATATTACATCCATGAAAATGATGCAATTATTTTAAATCTTGTGAAACCAACTGAGGATCTTCAAGAAATGTGGCAATTATTATTCAATGGCTCGATAAGAAAGAATGGTATAGGTGAAGGTATTATTTTGATCTCTTCACAAAAAGAGAGTTATTTATATTCTTTTAGACTTTAGATAAATATGAAGAGTTGATTTGAGGTCTCCATGTTAGAGGTATAATCACTGAGAGGGGGTGAATTAGTGATGCTAGATAATCTTATTCAATTCCCAAATATTAAAAACTCATCACACATAATCATGATGCATACAAATTAACCATTACAATGAATAGGGAAGATATATCAAGATCAAGCACATAACACATGATATATGTGGAAAACCCTCTTGTGGTATAAAATCCACTAAACCCTGCAAGTTGGAGTATAGTATTATAAAGATAAGATTCAACATTTAGACTAGCACCAACTAATCAAGGAACACCCATCCCTTAATTTAGTGAGATACCTATCCCATAAGGAAGAACCAACCCCATAAGAAAATCAAACACCAATACAAATACGTTGATCTAATCTCCACTTTTTATCTAATGTCTTCTACACCTTATGATGGACTTATCTTACCTGTACTCTTTACCCTTTACACTCTCACAAACTTGCACACTCAAGCCATGCATCCAAAACAACCTTTTAGATAACTCTTTAATTCTTAGCATATACATAATAAAAAAAATACAAAAAAATTGTCACAATATCAGAAACATGACTTGCAAGTCATGCACACAATCTTCAACCTACTCTAGTATTCAATCCATCTACTAAGCATAATCACTCAATCAACCTCTAGGGCTTAGTCATTCAATCTACCTCTTCTAAGCTCATTAGGTCCAATGACCTATGTGTTCACCTTCATCAATTGATTAGACAAGTATGACTGATCCTCTTCATTCTCTATTGGTCCTCAATAACCTTTACATTCACTTTTAAAGGTTTCCTTTTCTTCAATCCATAGTTTTTTCAACTAGCATAATTAGTCCAATTAGACCTTGTACTTATACCGCTCTCTTCTTTTAACCCATCTTGGTCAGCCAAGATGTTTTACATATTTAAAAAAATTAACAAAGATCCATACACACATTAAATGAGATAACTACACTCTTCATAGGCTAGTCATTAACTCATTAGCCCCAAAACACCAATAGGTATTGGTGAGACCTAAAATAATTAGGCCTTCATACTCACACATTACATGTGAGACTACTTGGACCACCTTCATATTTTACCAATGCTTTGAACACATCAAAACTATTTCCAATATACCATTGATCAATATTATATGGGTCCATGCCACCTGGAATACCAACTCAACACTTAAACCTATCAATTAGGTCTCCTCACTCTTTTGGCCTTCATACACAGAAAACATAGTCTCAAAATTCTGAATCACAGGCTTGAAGCACTAAAAACGACTCTCTCAAAATGACCACTCAGACTGGTCATACATCGTCAAAATATAGTTATACTATTTTGACTCTCTATATTTGATCAAGGGAAAATTATGAAAACTAGTGCCTTATCAAAAGCCTTAGATAATTATATAACATATCCATACTCATTTAATTCCTTAAATCTTCTCAAAACACCTTCAACTTACCTCTACAAGATGGTCACTCAAAACTATCAATGCACTCAATAAACACAATCAACTTCTAAGCCTTCGTTCATACTAAATATAGATTTGTAAAACCTCCAAAATTCATACAGATGGAATTAATAGAGTCTAAAACATTATCAAATAGTTAGTTCATCTTGAAACATAAAAATAATATCAAGAACAACTCAATTATCTTTCTTAGGTCACTTACAGAACATGGTCAAACACATAGTTAACTTTGGAGCTCAATATCTACAATTTTACAAACATTCAAATCTTATAATTAACTTTGATGGAAACACCTTGAAGTCTTTTACAATTTTTTTTACACAATTATAAAATTATGCATATATCAAAAGTTATATCTCATAAACCCATCACTAGTTTTCCTTCACAAAGTTGAATATTCAAATTCCAATGGTCACTGTTCAAAAACTAAACATTAGACACTTTGTCATCATCTCATGTTCCTTGGTAAATTTTGAAAAATACACACCATCAATCTCCTCAGAATTATCATAGTATTTACCTTAAAACACTCATTGTTGATCTTGGATCCTTACTTCCATGATTGTGCCACTTATCAGCTACATGTGCCTTCTATGTACCCTGTACCATTCAGTTAATGTGCTTGCACTACTTGGTAGTTCCACATGCAATCTGAGCACTCTATTGACTTATTGACTCAATATGATCCATTGGATCATAAATTAATGATAAAATGATCACCATTTATCTCTATCTAATAGGTTTCATGCTCACCATAAATCTTCATCATCTAATTAAATGCTCACTGTTAGATCTATCTTGACTATTTGACACTAGACTTCAACGTAGTGAAACTTGATGGTCTCTAGTCCATCACAGTGTGCTAGAGCAACTTTGAAGGTTTATATATTGAAATATAAAAAAATTCAAGAGTCCAAATCTTTAGGATACCTTTTTGGCACTATATAAAACATGTCCATGAGAACCTTTGACCACTGTTAACTTTTTAAGTGCCTACACCAAATGCATAAACTTGATGGTTCATTCATATCTGCATGACATGGAGTGACAATATAGCTTCTCTTAAGATAGAAGATGTATTTTAATCTTTAAAAATGACCAAATGACACATTATAACTTCACCAAGACATTTTATGGATGCCTCACAACTTCTTATTTGTCCTTAAAAACTTGCATATGTGCCATATCTCTTCAATCTATCAAACACAACTTTTTTGTCATTCATGCACTAGTACCACATGCTCTTTTTGTCATCAATGAGAACATAATACATCAATTACTACTATGATTAATGTTTTTCACTTATACAAGTACTCAAAACAACCCATAGGGTATTTACAACATGACCATACCATCAATAACATCCACCATCTACCTATCCAAGTCAAACAATGAAGAACCATGCAAAAACACTAAAGAACATTAAAGTACACTTTTTCATTGTCATTATAACATACATGACACCTCATAAACATCCTTGGTCACATTTCAGACATCATTTTAAAAACTCCAATGATCTCCCCCTTTGTCATTGATGTCAAACACCAATACAAAACTTATGCTCAAACTCTCTCTCTCTCTCTCTTCAAGCACTTTTTGCTCCTTTGACATAATGATAAAGTGGACTCAAATTATGATCCTAAGGACCTAAAAAGGCTACAAGGACCAATAATATGAAATTACCACCTATGATTTATGATACATACTCCCCCTAACATTGCGAGTACCTCTTCTTACCTTAAGCTTCTCAAACATGCTCGATGACTACACTCTTCTTTGATCATACATAACTAGACCTTGCAGAGCCCAAAAATTTATGTGTATGAACTTTCATGGATTAATATTTCATAACTAGAGCATTCTCATGTAACCCCTCATGCATGCCAAAAATAAACACTCATATATTCCTATAAAATATATTTCCTTCACAAACCTACTGGCCAATTAACCCTCCATTTGCACAAATCCTTCTCCATGGAACCAACCATGTACTTCCATAAAATTATGAAATAATTTTTGAGCACCCATTTGGCCATTTCAATTGATTAAGCAACCTCATATCTCAAATAATTAGGCAAACTATTTTTATAACATGAGTAAAAAAACTAGGTTTACAAAAGAAACTCAATCAACACACCTTTCTATCCCACTAAGACACCTTGATAACTTAAAATTATTCAAATAACACCTAGAAATCTCCATACCCAGCCTAAAAACCTTGTACATACAATAATAAACATGCCAAAACACCATAAACTAATCATGATAACATTATGACATTACCAAGCCACCTTATCCACTTTGATAAATCAAACTTAACTAATCTCAACTCTCTTTTGTATTCGAGATTATACCATATAGTCCTTTGATCCTAGGACCTAACCATTTACAAAGCTCCCTTTTTTTGTTTATACATGAGGATTCAATACCTTATCAAAAAACATGACTTGGTTTGATCAAGTTATCATATCAATCTTCTTGAATTTACAATAGTAGTAGACATCTTCATATCTCCACCATGACTGGAAAATCTCATATATGCTCCCCCTCACATCATACATAGCTCTTCAAGCCTTTCAAACTATTTGAGTTAGCTTCCCTAAACTCCATGCTTCATAACTTGTCATCTATAGAACTATGATACCTTCTTCATGACAATACATTCTCCTTGTACTCCATATCAACCTTGTCTTCAATATTTATATGAAATAGAAGATTTTGAAAACTCACCATACTTTATTGAACACCTAGAGATATTCATTTCTTGCCTAAATATTTTTCACAAATAGATTTATTATTTACTAATTTGACCAACTAGATCATCCTTCAAATATTTGACAAAAAATTTGAATTCAAGATCATTTGTCCTTGAATATATCTTATAAATCATTCCATCACAACACTTTGGAGCAGATTCATAATACTCATTGTTTCCCCTTATCCAAGAAAATTTTCAAAATATCTTTCTTATCCTAAAACATTAGACAAAGCTCAACTAGCATCCACCATGATTCTACTTACAGTCAATTGTCTCTTTGAAGCCTAGATAGAGACACCCTAACCCATAATGTCCCAGAATAATGTGAAACCCACAACTCCTCATATTCCTTCTCCTCCTTGGTCATTTGATATTGATAGTTTTTCTTCTTCTTCTTCTTCTTAGGATTAAGTGAAGCAACATTATCATCCACACAAATATTCTCTTTTTATTCTAAGATTGGACTGACAACATATGGAGACAATAAAGATTCATGACACTCCTTTTCATCTGAATAAATAACTTCATCACTAAGCATTGACAACTAATGTTCTTTGCATGAAACTTGTTCAATAATAGAAGGATGTTCTTTTGGATCCATACATACCTCATAAATATCCTCAATTAGAACTTTGGTCTTTTATTTGAGCTTGGTCTCTTCATTCACACCATGAGAAAACAATGGTATATTTTGGCATTCCTGAACTTTCTTCATATCTAATCTCTCTTTTTTTGAGTAGGTAGTCCACCTTGATCTTTCAACTCAAATAAATTAGTTTTTTTGATTTTCACTTCCTTAGGTTTTTGTACCAAGGATTGACCTTTCTTGAGCACTCTAGGATGTCTATGCAATTTCTTATGACTTGAGAGCTTGAGTATATAATATCTTGTAATATGACCAACTTAATGACAACTGAAATAAATAACATCTTGTCTCTTTGGTTCATTATGTTCAATCTTGACTGTCTTAGGTATCCATACTTGGGTTAGTAGTTTACCATGTAATTTGGGGTAGAATCTAGCAATATGTCCCATATCATGACAATTATAGTAGACTACATTATCCATACCTATAGTTGAACAACTATTCTTCCTTCTATAGTTTCTTGCCTTATGACCAAAAAAGTTACATGAAAATCAATGACCATGAAATGAAATTTCATACCTAATAGCATTTGGTTGCCTAATCAATATTTTCACCTCCTTGTCTTGAGATGACCTCTCTTTATCTTTCTTAGTCTTGTTTACCTTGACAACAAATTTCTCATGCTCATCTTTTAATGAATCTAGCTTGGTCTTCAATTGAATACTCTCATCCTCTTTTGATCTCATACTTGAAATTGTAGCTTCTAACTAATTTCTGAGATCTTAGATGGTTTATTTATCCATCTTAGCTTATTTAGTCATGTCATCCTTCAATCTACATGCTTTCCCTTCAATAATATTTATAGAATCAAGATTGGACTTCAACTCTTGATGCTCACCTTACTTTGAACTCAACTTGGCATTTGTCTCTTCTAACTGAATTTTGAGATGTCTACATTCTTCCTCTTTTAAACTCATATTAGTATTTTTAACTCTTAATTGACCCTTAAGAATGCTGATCTTCTCTTTATCAAGTTATAATCTTGAGCATGCCTTCAAGGATTCTGACTTCTTATTGAGCTTGATGCACTCATCCTTAATAGCCTTAAAGCTTGAGGCCATGATCTTTTTCTAAGATTCTTCTTGATCATAATCACTCATATTACCTCTATACATATCAAAAACTACCTTGTACTAATTTAAATTTTCTTCACTTAATTTTAGACATGCATAAGTAACCTCTACTTGAGCCTTCAAATCTTGATTCTCTTTATTCAATTTCTTATCCATCTTATGCTAATTAGGATCACCTTTAGGCTATTATACATACTCCAAAAGGACCCATTCAAATACCAATTATTAGAATTAAAATCACTAAGAGGGGGGGGGGTGAATTAGTGATGTCAGAAAATCCAATTCAATTCCCAACTCTTAAACATTTAGCACATACAATCATGATGCATATAAATTAACCACTGTAATGAACATAGAAGATATAACAATATCAAGAACATAACACATGATATATGTGGGAAACCTTCCTGGGGAATAAAACCCACTAAACCTTATAGTATGGACTATAGTCCTATAAAGATAAGATTCAACATTTAGACCAATACAAATTGATCAAGGAACACACATCCCTTAATTTAGTGAGACACCCATCCCACAAGGGGGAAAAAACCCCCTAGGAAACCAAAAACTAACCCAAAAACCTTGATATAATATATAGTTTTGATTTGATGTCTTCTAAACCTAATGATGGACTTATCTTACTTTCACTCTTTCCCCTTTACACTCTCACAAACTTGTACAATCAAGCCATGCATCCAAAACACCCTTTTGGATCACTCTTCACTTCTTAACATATACACATTCAAAAAACCTAAAAAAAAATTGTCACAACATTAGAAATATGACCTATACATCATGTACACAATTTTCAACTTTATCTACTCTTAAATCCATCCACTAAGCACACTCACTAAATCAACCTCTTTTGAGCTCATTAGGTCTAATGACCTATGTGTTCACCTTCATCACCTTGATAAAAAAATCATGAATGATCCTCTCCACTCTCTATTTTCCCTCAATTTATTGTATCTTCTCTTTCAAAGGTTCTCTCCTTTGCTTCAATCCACACTTTTTTCAAATAGCATAATTAGTCTAATTAGACCTTGTACTTATACCACTCTCTTCCTATAACCCATCTTGGTTAGCCAAGATGATTTAAATATTTTAGCGACACTCAACATAGGTACATAAAAATGTTACATGAGATAAACACACTTTTCATAGGTCAATCATTTCCTCATTATCCCCAAACCACCATTAGGTCTTGGTGAGACCTAAAATAATTAGGCCTTCATACTCACACGTTACATGTGAGACTACTTGGACCACATTCATCTTTTACCAATGATTTAAAAACACAAAACCTCTCTCCAATATCCCCATGCTCACTCTTATATGGGTTAATTCCACTTGTAACACCAACTCAATACTTGAACCTATCAATAAGGTCTCCTCACTCTTTAGGCCTTTATACACAAAAAACATAGTATCAAACATATGAAGCAATCACTCAAATATTTCATATATCAATATGATTAGATCACATGGGTTAACCCATTATGAATTATAAAAAACCTCCATGTGATTTATACACTTCAACATAATCTATAAACACTAAAAACAACTCTCTCAAAATGACCACTCAGGTTGGTCATACATAGTCAAAATATAGTTATACTATTTTGACTCTCCATATTTAATCATGGGAAAAATATGAAAAAAAATGACTTATCATAAGCCTTAAATAATTATATAACATATCCATGATCATTTTATTCTTTAAATATACTTATGACACCTTCAACTTACCTCTTTAAGATGGTCACTCAAACTATCAGTGCATTCGATAAACATAGTCAACTTCTAAGCCTTTGTTCATACTAAATATGGATTGGTCAAACCTCCAAAATCAATAAATATAGAATTAATGAAGTCTAACACATTATAAAATAGTTATTTAATCTTTAAATATCAAAATACTATCAAGAACAACTTAATTATCCTTCTTGGGTCACTTGCAGAACATGGTCAAACACATAGTCAACTTTTGATCTCAATATCTGCAACTATATGAACATTCAAATATTTTAATTAAATTTTAAACACCTTAATTGATTTAAAACTTTTATTTTTACACAATTATCAAATTATATATATATCAAAAATTATATCTCAAAAACTAATCACTAGTTTTCCTTCACAAATTTAAATATTCAAATTCCAATGGTCACTATTCAAACACTAAACATCAAACACTTTGTCATCATCTCATGATCCATAACAAATTTTTATAAATTCACACCATTTATCTCCTTATAAGTATCCTATTATTTAACTTTCAATGCTCACCATTGATCTTAGATCCTTACTTATATGATTGTGCCACTTGGTAGTTATGCATGCTTTTTGCGTATTATGTACCATGCAATCAATATACTTGCACCACTTGGTAGTTCCACATGAAATCTAAGAAATCTATTGAATTATTATCCCAATACACTCCATTAAGTCATTACTTCATGATCACATGCTCATCATTTATTTCTATCTGATAAGTTTCATGCTCATCATAGATTTTCATTATTTGATTAAATGTTCACCGTTAGATCTATCTTGACTATTTGACCCTAGACTTCAACGTAGTTAAACTCGATGGTCTCCAGTCTATCACATCATTCTATAACAACTTTTAAAGTTTATATCTTGAAATATAAAACACTTCAAGAGTCCAAATCTTCAGGGTACCTTTTTGGCACTATAGATAACATATTGATAAAAACCTTTGACCATTGTTATATTTCTAAGTACTTACATTAAATACACAAACTTACTAGTTCATTCATATCTGCATGGTGTGCAATGATGGTCTATCTTCTCTTAATCTAGAATATGCATGTTTATCTTTCTAAATAATCAAATGACACACCAAAACTTCACCAAGACATCTTATAGATGCCTCACAACTTCTTTATCTTTACAAACTTGCAAATGTGCCATATCTCTTCAAGCTATCAAACACATCTTTATCATTCATGCACTATCTCCACATGCTATTTTTGTCATCAATGATAACCTAAGCCATCAATGACTAATCTGATGAATTCCTTTCAATTTCAAAAGAACTCTAAACACTCAAAACACCCCATAGGGTCTCTAAAACATGACCATACCATCAATAACATCCACCATCTACCTATCCAATTAAAACATTGAATAACCATACAAGAACATTTAATAACATTGAATCACACTTTTTCATTATCATGATATCAAACATGACACCTCATCAACATCCTTGGTCACCTTGGAGAGATCAGTGACAAACTTTTAACACTCCAGCTAGCCAAGGAAAGACATATATAATCACTAAAGTATTTGGTGATAGTGATTTGATTATTCACCAAGTAATATCCAAAAGCATAACCAAGAATAACTTATTGAGATCTTACAAACACAAGATTTGGGACTTGTTAGAATACTTTATCACTTTAAACATTCAAGTATTACCAAGAGCACATAACAAAGATGATGATTGTATGGCCTCATTAGGCTCCCAATATAACATGCTTGAAGAAATAAAGAAGAAAATAAACAACATGTAAAGTTGATAGTAAGGCCTTATGTTCATGATAATGTAACTAACTCATAAGTCTTTGATAGTGATCAACAAATTATGAATTTTTTGAGATAGGAAGCCGAATTCTCTAATAAAAACTAGTAAAGACTCTAAGATCAATATGAAGATCAAATCATTTAGTTGAATACAAAAAAATTACCCATGGGCCTTATTACTTTGGAGAGCATATTCAACTCTAATGATCAGCTGAAAGGTGAAAACAATAATATAATATTCAATGAATAAGACTACAAGCTGGTAGACATTTTAGAGGGCAAAACATTGAAGATTGGAAAGGTATGTAATGTTTCTAAAAAATAGGATTTTTTTGAGTTATGTCAAAAATTTGATGATAAATTAACTTGGAGTTATATATATCTAAGGGGGTTTCACCCTAGCTTATCCCAACACACAATAGAGATTGACCCAAATACTAAGCCTATTAGATATAAATAGAGAGAAATCAATCCACAAATAGAACCCTTGATGAAGACTGAGTTATCTAAACTAATAGAGGCTAATTTTATTTTCCCTATCAAACACTCATCCTGGGTTGCTAATTTGGTCCTTGTAAGGAAAACAATTGTGAAATTAGGCTTTGTGTAGATTTTAGGGACCCAAACAAAGCATCTCTGATGGATCATTATCCCCTTCCACCCATAGAGCAAATTCTTTAAACTGTATCAAGATCTGAAAGGTTTTCCCTTCTAGATGGTTATTCTAGATATAACCAAATGCTAGTGTAGGAATTAGACTAGTTCAAGATTACATTCACTATAAAATGGGGCATGCATGCATATAAAAATATGTTTTTTGGTATAACTAACATTGGTGATACATTCCAAAGATCCATGGATATGGCTTTCATAGGTTTAATAAATGGAATGATCCTGGTATACTTAGATGACATTACTATTTATTCAAAACATGGATCACCTTAGGAATGTTTTTGAAATGTGTAGAGAGTTTTGAGTTTCCTTGAATCCCAAAAAATTCATTTTCATAGTTCATGAAGGGAAACTATTAGGACACATTATTTTGAAAAAGGGTCTTTCAATAGACCCACATAGAATAAGTGTCATATCTTCACTCACACTTCGAAGACATAAAAAGGGATTACAAAGTTTCCTACGAAAGTTAAACTTCATAAGAAGGTTCATCCCAAAATTTGCCTCTATGTTCAAGTCCCTTACTTCCTTGCTTAGCAAGGTTGTTAGTTTTAGCTGGACATAGGAAGGAAAAGATGGTTTTGAAGCCATCAAGTAGGTTATTTCTTAGGCTCCTACTTTGGTTAATCCCAACTATGAGAATGATTTCATTCTCTATGCCTTTAGAGGGGAAGGTAGCATATAATCTATTCTAACCCAACATAATAAAGAATAGTTAGAATAGAAAATATCTTTCTTCAATCATTCCTTGAAGGATTATGAACAAAAGTATAGTTTTGTGGAGAAACAAGTATATTCTATAATTAAATCTCTCAAAAAGTTCATGCATATGCTCTCCAATAAAATTCATTTGATCGTTAGTAACCAAAGTGTCAAAGAGTTCTTTATTGGCCAGGAAATAAATGAAAAAAGAGCAAGATGGATCACAAAAGTCATGGAATATGATGTGAACATTAAAATGACAAAGTTTTTTAGAGAAAGGGCTTATGTTAACATCTAGCTTTAGATATAAAAATTGTTGAGTCTTTATATGATGTAGTATATGCTCAAAATACATCCCAACCAACCACTCCACCTCTATTCAACAACTAGATCCATGACATGACCATCTTCTTATAGACTAAAGAGTACCCATATGATTTTTAGCAGTCCAAGAAAAGTTATTACAGACTCTAACCTATACATTATGTTATTTTTGGAGTAGTATTTAGGAAAGATATGAATGGAGTCATGATGAGGTGTATCAAGCACAATCAAGTCCCCAAAGTTATTGAGGATTTTCATGATGGTCCATTAGGTAGATATTTCTTCACAAGAAACACTACCATAAAGATAGTGAAAGGGGGATATTATTGGCTTGTCATATTAATATATGCCCATCAATGGTTAAGGAACTGTGAGAAGTGTGATTAATTTATAGGCAAGAAAAGAATATTAGTTATCCCTCTCAAACCAATCCAAGTTGACTAACCATTTTCTCAATGAGGATTAGATTTCATTAGCATGATCAATCCACCATCGAGTGTAGGCCACAAATGGGTCCTTAAAGCAACTGATTATTTCATAAGATGGACTAAAGCAGCTGCACTGAAATATGCCACAAATGCATCTATCCTAGAATTCATGGATGGCATCAACACAAGATTTGGTGTTCCTTACACCATTATCTTAGACAATGCCAAAGATTTTATGGTCACTCAAGTGAGTAAATGGGATATAAGGCATAATGTATACCTAAGTAATTCATCCAATTATTACCCTCATGGTAATGGCTTGGATAATTATACAAATAAAAATGTCATAAGGATTATCAAAAGGACAATGGAATAAAAATAAAGGACATGGCACATGAAGTTAAAATTAGCACTTTGGGTTGATAGGATCACTCCCAAGAGAGCCACTGGAAATTTTCCATTCATGTTGGTATATGGAAGGGAAGCCATAGTTTTATTGTCAATTGAGTTACCATCTCTAGAAATCAATCATTAGTTGGAATTAATTGACAATAATGAAATGATAGTATAATTGGTAGAACTCATGAAATTAGAAGAAGTGAGGAACTAGTTAATGAAAGTTTTGGAAGCAAATTAGGTTCAAACAATAAGAACTTTTGAAAAAAATTATTTGACAAGAGATTCAGTGAAGGAGACATGGATATGAAATGGGACACTGAAAGAGCTAAACCAAGCAAGCATAAATTTTTTGATGTAATATGGAGAGATCCATACATCATAACTCAGTGTAAGGGAGCAAATGCACTTTAGCTATCCAAGCACAATGGATCAGAACTACCTATCTCAGTCAATGTGATATACCTCAAAGTTTGCTTTTGAGGTTGGAATTATTTCCATAAACATTGTGTATATTAGGTTTATTTGGTCTCTATAAATAAGCTCTTTCACACAAGTCAACTCATTAGGAGTTTTTACTTAGTTTGTTTCTATTTTGTTTTTCCCTATTTCATTCTTATTTAGGCAAAATCCCAATTTTGTACTTCCTTAGTTAAAAGTGTGTTAAGCTTAAAATGACTCCATGCCTAATGAACTAGAAGGCTACTAGAAAGAGACTGATTAGTAGGAAATCACTCCATAGAGGATGCCAAAAATGTTGATATTTTTGTCCCAAAAATGTTAAAATATATAATAACCTAAGGGAGACCCGTTAATGTTTCTGGTAAAAGGGCCTTAAAGTGACCTAAGATACTCTTTTCTAAATCCTTATGGAAAATGTAGATTTGGGGGTAATTTACAACTTGAAAAGTTGTAAATTGCATCCTAACCTCCACTTCTTGATTTACTCATACCTAGTGGAAAACAAAGATTCGAATGCAATTTACAACTTTTAAACTTAAAAATTGCATCCCAACCTCTGCTTCCCACTTAACTCATAACCACTAGAAATTAGAACTCTGATCGTAATTTTCAACTTGAAAATTTGAAAATCATAAATAGATCTCTACTTTTTTCCAAATACATTCTCCATGGAAATTGGAGATTTAGATGCAATTTGAAAATTGCAATCAAATCTTTGCTTCCCATACATTCACTTCCCATCAGAAATCAGAACTCAAGTTGTAATTTTTAACTTACAAAGTTACAAATTATAACTCGAGTCTTGCTTCCATCTAACTACCATTCCTATCGAAACTAGAACTTTGGTTAAAATTTCCAACTTTCAAAGTTTCAAATTAAACCTCAAGTTTTGTTTTCCCATTTCTAATACACCAAGCCACTCGATAGAAAGTAAAGGTTCACTGTGTCTCCCAACCAATGACCTAAGGGAATTAATTGAAGGGTTATGGTTATATTAATGAAAATATGGTTAATGAAAACCATTTTTTAATTTATGAATTGAGGATTTGAATCTTTGTCCCAAGTGATCCTATCATGATGTCAAATAATTCCATGCCTCAAACCACAATCATGATTGATATCCTTTGCCAAGTATTCCTCTATTTATTCCTACATTTTTTGGTCTATCATTTTTGCTACCAAAACTAGCATCCCTTATTTTTGTGCCATATTTTCCTATTTGGTAGTGATTTTAGTGGTTTCCTTTACTATCCTCTACATGATTTTTCTTTTTTTTGCTTGTGTCTTCTCAATATTGTCTATGTTTATCAAATTCCTGTCAAGTATTTTCAAAAAATATATAGCCTTTGAAAAACCTATGGTTTGGAAAAATTAATATAATATTCCATCAAAATCTTATAGCTAGACCCTATGAACTATTGACCTGTGATAGCATCTCCAAAACATAAAATGATTTCACCTACAAAATCAACCCTACAACTCCATGGAAAATCCTATTACATTTAAAACTCTAAATACCCATTGTGTATCTTAATTTAAATAACAAGACTAAAACACGTTGAAAGTTTTTTCAGACTTGGCAATTATATTTTACAACTCTAAAACTTGCTAGACATGTTTCCTACAAAAGCAACTCCAAAGCCCACCGACTTTGCAGTTGGTTTTCCCACATTAGATTCCCTAGAACCTATGTATAGAAAATAAATGAAGTTCAAATATAAGGGACCTAGTGTAACACTTAGCTTAGATTATAACACCAAAGAAATCATAGACAAAGACATAGGTCACATAGACCTAGGTGATTTATGGACAAGGGTAAATGCTGAATTCAAAAATGATTAGATTCAAATAATTTATGATTGTGGCTACCCCAAGTAGTATCATTCCCATTATTAGTGAAAATCCCTAATCTTATGATCATATTGGCAAAGCACTATGATGCAAAAAATAGATAAGTGTTGAATGACAAGGGATAAAAGATTTTAAACCTAGAGTTTGACTTCATTGACTCAGTGTTATTAATTATAGAATATGAGATTTATCTCGATATAACTCTTAACTCATCCAAGAAGTTATATCAAGATAATAACACTGATATATAAGGGCCCTTAATAAATAATGGCTAAAAGTCTCTAGGCTTACATTTATAACATTGCCTAAGACCCTGGTAAGAATAGACTTTAAGGAGGAAGTGGGTGATATAATCATACTCTTGCATAGAGTCACTAGGAAACCATATTACAATAAATTTTAGGATTTGATGTAACAATACATATGTGTAATTCACCTAATTAAGTAGTACATCCACTGGGCCTAGATGATAAGTGATTCCATCCACAAATAATTGGTGGAAGTCTCAAATATAGGGAAGTTTTACATCATTTCATATCTAGTCTACATATTAGAAAAGGAAAGGGCCTTCCTGGGATTGAAAACAATACTTAACCAAGTTAACAAGGTCTTTAATTATTACCCTAACCTCACCCTTGAGGTAAGTAGACAATATTTCAAAAGGGTAAATGATGCATTCTTTTAATGCATCATAGTCATGTTTGACAAAGAGATAGAAAATAAGAGATTATTTGATGCTGCTACCTCTGAGATCACAAATTATGGATCATATTTCATTCAATTCCCAACATATTCATACATTAGAGTAAGAAGATTCAATGGTTGTCCTTATACCATCGTGAGGTATGTAAGTGACAAATGGGATTTAATAAAACTTGTGAGACATATTGTAGAGACTCACAAATTATTATCAAGCAAACATAAGGTAAGAATCCTTTTTCCCATTAGCATAGGGAGGTATAAATTGCCTTCCCTATCTAAAGCTAAATGTACAGATGCTGAGATGACTTAGATGACCTTAAGAGCTCTCGATGAAAGGCCATTTTATGATGTGAATAACAATATGACTAGTATATTGGGGATCATAACATATTCACACATTTGTTATTATGAATATTAATAGGAATACTTGTAAGATGAAGTGGAAGTGAGTCTGAAATATTATTCTAGGATGATCTTGGAGTAGATCAAAGCTTATAATATAACACTAGTCCTTGAGGACTTAATAGATGATGAATATTTAGTGAAAAGGGGGTACTATGATAACAAGATATTTGCTCAACCTCTTCCATCAATCTGGTAGTCAATACCTAAGTCCTTCTCATTAATGAATATGACCACCAATGTAATAAATAGGATAATCAACTAGATAAGGAGAAAAGGGGTCAAGGTGACCAAGGAAACTTTGAGCATTAGTGATAAGCTAAGAGAAGTCAAAGAGAAGGGTGTGCCACCAATAAAAAAATGTTATATAAATTAAACCCAAATATAAAAATCACATAGGACAGAGATATCATATAAGATAAAATATAAACAAAAGGCTAAAAGAGGTTAATCTAGTAGCCAAGGAGCAACAATGAATCAACCAACACTAATTTCAACTAAAGACATAGCTATCACTACAATAAAAATAGTTTCTCCCCTTGTCTCTATCATTTCACCAACTATAATACCTCTTCATCCTTTCTCCACTCCACCAACCTCAAACAATTTCCCCTCCATTCCCTCCAGCTCACCTGTGCTAGTGAATCCATTGTCAATATCCCAATTAACACATTTGAAAACTCAAGCTTCACTTTCACTCCCCTCTTCCATAATTCCTTACATCTCATCCCTCATATCCAAAACCACTCCAATAATCACTAACACCATATAAAGGTATATGGCTATGGATACAGTCATCCTGACTACAATCCAACTAGCCATCTAAACCACTAAGGTAGCTCCTTCTTAATTTTTATCTCTTATCACTTTTTCCATTTATTTAACCCTGAGTGTCCCCATAAATTTTATTGATTCATTCATAACTCTAGATTCAACACTCTCAAAGGTTCCCCTTTTCCAATTCCCCATGACTACCCCTCCACTTGTGTCACTTCTAGTTTCAACACCCCTGGTAGGCACATCCATTTCCACAATAACCTAAACACCCAATGTGGAGGTAGAGACAGGGGAAATAATTGATACAACTATGGATAATCAACCCAAATATGGGGAAGATATTTCCAAAACATTAGTCTAGGATTCAGTGGCCATATTAGTGATAGACACAACACTTATCATAATAACCACTAGTGTAACAAATTTAGCTATAGATTCATAGATGACAATGCTAGGACCATAAGATGCCCCTCCAAATTGGTAAATGCAATTAGCAGGTCAAAATGGAAATAAATGGTGTATCCTAACACTAGATTTTGGCCTTATAGAGGCATCAAATAAATCAAGGGTAGTTTCTAGAATTATACCCAAAATATTATATGTTTCAACTAGGGAGAAATATGTATAAATTACAGTCCCCCACTAGCCAAACAAAAGGAAGATCTAGTGGTGGGTGATTACCAAATATCCAAAGTATACCTAGGTCATACTACAAGAGAGTGAATGGAACATTATGTTAAATCAATCATTAACTCTCTTTTTGAGAAGATGGATACTGACAAGGTCACAAAGGATGAATTGAAGAATAAAGATAAACAGTTGACAACTACACTGAAGAAGTTCATTGAGATAGTAGTCCAACCAACATAATATATTAATCAATTCTCTGACAAGGAAAAACTTGAAGTAGTAATAGAGATTGGAAATATGGGAAGGGATACAAAGGATTGGGGTGAGGAGTTCATCATAAAGGGAAATAGATTAATTGAGTTACCAATGGACTATTACAAAAACTTGAAGGTTTATCAAGTAACTTTGAAGGCATCAATAAGCAAATATGCAGAAGAGATTGAAAGGTTGAATTTATTCTTCTTAAAATTTCAAGATGTTGACATGATTGAAATTGATACCCTCATTATAGAGAAAATATTGACAAATGATTCAGAACATGAAGAATTCGATAGTGAAGCCAATGTCATAATAAGAATACTCACTGAGAGTATTAATAAGGCTAAGGCTACATATGATAAGGTCACATATATGATCTATGACATTGAATATTTGATTATTAAATTATCATATGATGCAACAAATAATCAAGTCCAAATCCTTTCGGTACAATAGGTTCAAGATAATTTCAAAGGAGTGGTTGAGAGAGAGAGAGAGAGTCAACATGAGACACAACATTTAACTTGAGTTCCATCCACTGATTCATCAAGTATCATAATACACTGGATCAAATGAGGAAAGTCACTCAAGTATACAAGGCTGCATCTAGGGAACTCTTTGACACAATTTTAGAATGTGAGATAAATGACCTATATTCACTTAGTCCTAATGAAGATCTTATCCTAGAGATCTTCAAAAAATTTGATTCTTATATTGAGAAGATGTAGGCAAAAAAGGACAGAGAATATTTAGGGGTTATGGCTGTAGAATAATTATTTCAATCAAATACATTATGTATATTACATTTCTTTATTGCAAAAGATATTATAAAGTTGCATGTTGAAAATTGCAACTATCATTTTGAAAACTCTTTGTGAAAAAGAGCCACTTGTAATTTTCAAGTATTCTTTTGGTAGGTTGAAAGGTTGTACAAATCAAACTTGTAAAGTATAATTTTATTTTTGACAAACTATGAGTTACTTGCAAAAATATTGTTGGAAATTGCATTTCTAGTTTTTTCAAAAGTTGGATGACTTACAAAGTTGTAAAAGTCCCAATTGAAAAGTACAAGTTAGGTTTTGTAAGAAATAACCTAAAATATCTAAAATATTTCTATTGTTCTAAGTGTGAGTTCATTTTTGGCACCTCATTCCATGAAATAAATAACAATAGCTGAATTGAAGATAAGGATGACATTGCATGAAGATTCTACAAGATTTCTCCATGCCTCTAGCACTTGTTAAAGTGCCTAGTAGTTGTATGTTCCCTTTTCTAGCTGTTTATCTTGCTAAATATGCCATTCCAGTTGAAGATCATGCCCCTTGCATGAGGTTTTATGATTTTAATTTCTATTTAAATGGGCATAGAGATTTGATAACTACCTATCTTTCAAGAGAATATTTTGTATAAATATGGGTACCATGGCATATCCCATTTATCTTTTTGAAATTGGATAAATTATTCTACAATTTGAACGATTGATCTGCATGTTGTAACTTGGAGAATAATAATAGATTGAAGTTTTGCATTCCTTGTCTACGTTATCTTTGTGTATGCAAGGATATTTTTTGAATTTGTGAATGCTTTCATTCTTTTTTCAGTTAGAAAATTTCATCTGTGGTATTATTTTGCCCTTTTGAAAAGATTGTTTGATTAAAATAAAGAATCTTTTCCCTCATATGATAAATTCCGAATATTACCTTTTGGTTTCATATTTGCATGAGTTTTTACTCTAATATACTTTAGTATATTTATTATTCTACTATGTTCATATAAATAAAGTACTAAAATCCACTATAATTATTTGGTAT